>PVKZ01002458.1:133840-224332 GCA_004027375.1 Macroglossus sobrinus
GTCTACCCTGGACATTTTCAGCGGGGGCAGCTCACGTATGTTCCTAATAGGATGGTAATTTTCTATAGCATGCCATTAGATTGCAACACATTTTTTAGGGAAAGATGTTATCTTTATGGAGTTGACTTATTTGCAAACTTAACATAAGCTTTCAAACCCACAGAAAATATGGCAGTGTGTTTATATTTAAAATAGATTTTTAAAAATCCAGTGAGTTGCTGTGAATTTACTTACCACCCAGTAATACTGGGATAAAAATAATTTATGCTTCTATTTTAATTAAAAGCAAATCATTTGTGTGAAGTGACAGGAGCTCAGTCTAGTGGTTAGAGCGTGCAGTGGAGTCAGGATGCGCTGAGCTTCCTTCTCGGCTTGGGTCTGGATTGGCTGCCTGCTTGGGGGCAGGCTCTTCTCTCTCCCTGAACAGGTTTTTGCTGTCCTTCCAGATCCACCAAATCCACCAAAACACGCTGTGTGTTGCCACTACTCCTTTGGTTAGCATCCTACATGTCCGAGTTCCAAGCCCTGGTCTGAGAGGTTGACAGTTGACACCGAGAGCAGAGAGGCCACTTCAGGTTAGTGGGACTGGAGCCCGGCCCGGCAAGGGGTGGAGGATTCTCATTTTACCCCCGACGCTGGAAGTGAGGCGAGCGGCGTGCTGTGTTCGAAGGGTCTGCGGTTGACTCCCGCGGCCCCTGGGAGATGTCCGTGCCCACAGAGACAGACACGTCGGAACCCCTTCTTGTTCCCAAGGCTGGCCCACGTCCCAAATTCCAGAGTATAGAGGACATCACGAAAGGGAGGGGGTATGGATAGAGACGATGCTCATAGTGGTCATAGCAGACGCCGCAGCCACAGTCACACTTGCTCCGTGTTCCCTCATCCAGAGCATAGCTGTTCACCTGTCTTGGAGATGAGCCAGGTCTACATGCGGGAGCACCCGGGGAAGACTCCTCGGCTGAGACGGAGCACTGCTGGGGCCCGAGCATTGCTGGACATTCTTCAGGGGCACAGATGAAGTGCAGGGAGTTTTTCTGTCTTCCAGAAATCACAGGCATGTGGGGACCCAAGGCAACATGGTAGCCCTGGGCAGCCACAGCACAAGCAGCTATGGTTGAGCGCTGTGCTGACTTTCATGGAGTAGTTGATACGGGGTGAGAGCAGACCCCGCCTATTGTCCAAATCCGTCACTTCCGTAGGCATTAGGATGAGACAGGCCGGTGTGGACTGTTGCAAAGCACTGGACTTGTAGTCTGAAATCGGGGTTTGACCTGAGTCATCTGCACAGTCACCCTACGATGTGGGCAAGGGCCTTTACCCGTGTGCTGTCTGCCGCCAGGACGTGCCGAGGCCAGGGTGCAAGGTGTGAGACACGCTTTGTGCACTGTACGGTACAGTGCCGGGGCCTCGTGACTTATCTTGTTCTTTACTTGTCACTTGCACCAGCTTCTCCGTGATCCCTACAAAGGAGGGACTTTGTACCTCCCCCAAGACTGAGTCCACAGGTAGGCATCGATAAACACGCATCGCTGGTAGGTGGTAGGCAGATGGACGAATTTATATTTGCTGCTTCCAGGGGTGTCTAAGACCTTCGTAACAATAGTGCTTGAAAATAAGGAGCAGAAAAGCTTTTGTGTGGAAAAAGAACAGACGCATCTGTTTTCTCTTCCTGTCGTAATGAGCGCGGATGTACCGTTGTGGTTCCTGCCAAGACGCGGGAGTGAAGCAGGAAGGGAGGAGTGCCAGGAGCTCGCTTCCGGTGTCTCTGTGGCACTGTCCCGCCAGGGAGTCCTTTCTTACATGATGGCCTCGAAAGTGGTCGCATCTCCTCCCTCCCCCATCAAAGGCCACCAGACCTGGTGAATCTGGTGGAAAGTTTCTGTTGAGCCAGGCTTGTGCCAGACCCCGCAGAGGTCCTGGATGGACAGATCAGATGACAGTTCCTGCCTCTGAGCTGCTGGGGAATTTGACTTCACTTCTAGGAAATCATTAGAAATGACCAGGAATTTAGCTTTGGTTCTCACAGTAAGTATGAGAGTTAAGGGCGTAAGACTTGGACACAGACCTGCCTAGAGCGAATTTACTACTCTGTTATCTCTGTGTAACTTGGGGAAGTAGCTTAACTTCTCCGGGCCTCAGTTTTCTTGTTGGTCAAATGGGTGTGAATAGTATCTGTTTGGTATCATCGCTACCAGTATTTCAGGAGAGAGATGTGTAAATGCTTACTGTTATTATCAGTCACACCCTAAATTACTGTTAAATCGGTCAGAGATGGGGGCGGTCCGTGTGGGGTGGAACGGTCAGGAAAATGTCACGACAGAATTAGAGACATTGCTGGATGGCGACATTTCCCGCCCCAGTTCTGGAGAAGCGGAGCATGAACCTGCGAACGGCTTTTGCCTGACGGGGGCTGAAGGGCTTGTGTCTCATCTGCCGCCGCAGGGGCTGGGAAGACAGAGACGCCGGGCAACCCGCCTCCCAGGACGTTAGGCTGAAACCGCTGGGTAGAGGGGAAAACCAGGTGAGAGGGACCTCGACAACCAGAGGGTGACTGGGAATCGGGAGCAGAGGGCGGGCCGGCCTGGGGACTCCTCGCACACTCAGTATGAAGCTTTCCTTAGCCACCAAATGTAAAATTGATCACCCTTTCCATGGACACTCTGTAGACCCTTTTCCCCAGCACCTAGAACCATCTGCCATGTTACGTAGTTTATGTAACCGTTTTATTTGCACCACAACTCCTCCCTCCTAGGATGTGAGATCTGAAAGGGATTCACGTCATTTATTATGTCCCCAGGGCGTAGAACAGTCCATGGCCCGGAGGACATGCTTCACAGCCTATTCATATTGAAGGTTGAAGTGGAGCAAAGCCTCGAAGGAGGTGACTTATGGAGACCAATTAAGAGGGTAAAACAAGAACACAGATGAGTAAGAGGATGGCTCGGGTCACGGTGGCTGTGGTCTGCGCTCCGCCGAGCTGCTGGAGAGCCAGCAGGGGTTGCCTATCGGCGGGCTGTGGGCTGAGAGGAAGAGAAATGGTTGGGGATGGACCTAAGTTTCGGGGCCGGGTCCAGGAAAGGTTGACGCTGCAGTTGCCTTAAAGAGAGAACTGTGCAGGCTCAGCGGGGTGAGGGAGGAGGACCGGGGGCTCGGTTTGGGGCACAGAAAATGTGCGAACGCTCATCAGACCTCTAACTGGCATGCCGGGCGAGCAGTCGAATATATGAAGTTTAAGGGAGAGGTCCTCACCGCAGTTATACACTTGCCGAGTTCATCAGTGTGTGGATGACGCTGAAAGCTAGGAAACTGTGAGTGCGCAGCCAGAAGGAAGGAGGTCCAGAACTGGGTGATGGGGCCCCTCCCCCCCTGAGGTTAACCAGATGAAGAGGATTCAGCAAAGGACGCTGAAAAGTCGCGCCAGTGACTCAGGAGGAAGAGCAAGACGGCACGAGGAAGGCCAGTGTCCAAGGAACAGGGACCGTCAGCTGTTTCAGACGCATCCCACTTGTCAAACCTGAGGGCTGAGACGTGCGCCCTCAGAGTTGCCAGCACGGAGGCCATGTTGGCCTTGATTCTACTGAGCTGGTTCACACGGGCTAAGAGTGTTCCGCTGAGTCACGTGCAGAAGGTCTGGGTTCTAGTCCCAGGTTTGCCACATTCTTTTCTGTGTGACTTAGGGAAAGTCGCTCAGTTTGTCTGAGTCACGTTCGTTTTTCTGTCATCTGTGAATGGGAGGTGACATTAAATACTGTCCGTTGCAGCTGGGGTCAGTCTGCCTCTTCAGATACAGTCAGGTCGCTCATTCTCATTGGAATAACCCCGTGTCCCCTGTCAGATATGCGGAGTGTGTTGTTGTGTCTTCATAAGTTTGTGTCACTCCGGGCATGACACGTGGCTGTCGTCTTCTGGTGCTCACTGGCACGCAGAGCTCAGTGAACTCAACACGTCCTCAGACGTGCGGTTGCACCGCAGCCCTCCCGGGTGCCCATCCCGCGGGGGCAGTTTGTCACTCCAGGCTCTGCGCCCTCGCTGTGGGGCCTCCCTGGTGACAGGGGAGCAGAGTGCTGGGGAGCTTTGCACCGGTGAGCAACCCCCGTGCCCTGGAGGTGTCATGGGGCTTCTGTGGGCATCGCGCCGGCCTTCGCGAGCCGTGAGGCCCGTTTTGTTACAGGGGAACTAGAAAAGGGGGGGGGGCACGTGGAGTATCGCAGGCGTGACTGTTTCTGCCATGTTCCTGTAGAGTCCCCTCATTTTCATATGCCGACCCAATAGTTCCCCCCAAATTTAGTGTCCAGCGGCCTTCAAACAAGTCAGCACCCTTCTCTCGTCTCTGGCCTCTGTCTGGGGGAGCGGGGACGACGTCGGGGATGTGGAGAAATTCTTCCTCAGATAAATCCTGCCGACCAGATGGGCTGATGGTTTTGCGTGCCCCTGGCAGATTGTCGAGCATCGCAGACACGGAAAACACTCCTCAGCGCTCAGTCAGGCCGGGGCCTTCGCGCGACCGTGTGAGTTGGGCGCCGTCACCAGTGCCACGTGGCAGATCGGCACACCGAGGTGCGGAGAAGCCGGCGAAGTGCCCGGGCCATCCCGGGGACACGCATCGTCGCAGGGCTGTGGGAGCAGCTGCCTGACTCCGCACCGTGCTCTCGGGCTCCAGGGAAGGTCGCCTCTTTGCGGAGAGAAGCGCTCACGGACGCGCCTCTCCCTGTCCCCAGCGGACCAGACCATAAGTGGCCCAGTTCTGAGGCTGGAGGCAGCCAGACCGTGGCAGGGAGCCGGGGACTGAGCCCCCTGATGAGGCGCTGGCTTTACTGCCCTCGTCGGGGCGGTGTGGCTGCGGACGGGGTGTGGCTGACGTCATGGACGGTCATCACTCTCTGCCTCGGCCTCTGGCACGTGGAGAAGCGTGCTTTCTTCTCCTCGAAGGTGGTGATTCTTTCTGGCCCACGAAGTGACGCGTCAGCTCTGGGGACGGCGCCTGAGAGCTCGTGCTTGCGTCCTGGGTGACAGGAAAGCACGCAGTGCCGTGTGGGCCGCACTGCTCAGGGACACGGTTCTCGCAGAGTGCCCCGGGCCCACGGTGGCGCTGCGAGGGCGTGAGGGAACGTGTGTCCAGGCTCCCGAGACGCTGGGTGCTGGGCACTTACACAGCCTGCCCTGCTGCGCGTGGTGTCTTGAAATGCGAGTCGGGGGGAGTCGTGAGTGGCCGGGACCAGGACAGGGGGAACGCAAGGGGCGGGTTGCTGCCGCTCAGCCTGTCTCGTTCCGGGGCGTTAGAAGTCCACCTCGCTCGGGACATGTTTCCTGCTTTATCTTGGCAACCGGCTCAGCCCTCCGAGCTGAGACTTGGGCAGCGTGAGGGGAGCCAAGCGTCCAGGGTCACACGGGTGACTGGGAGCTCTGCCTGCATTGCCACCCCGCCCTCCTCGCGGGAAGGGCCGCCGACCCCGGGGAAGCCCGTTTCTGGGATTGCGGCCTTGGAGGCGGCGTCTTCCAGGTAGTTCGTTGAAACGGACGTTGTCAGTAGAACTCATCCGTGTCACTTCAGGCCTTCTCCGGAGCACGGAGCCGCCTGTCTGCCGTCCTTCTCTGTCGCTGCAGCTGGCCGGCCGGGCCCCGGGAGCCCCGCCGCGCCCTGGTTAGCATTCGAAGCAGCTTCCCACGCGGAAGAGAAGGCGGCTTTCGAGCGCGCCTCGTGGGCTTCCTCTCTGCATGCGAGGCGCAGCTTCGGGGTCACAGGCAGTGCCGGGGGGTCCACCGTCGAGGGGCTGTCAGAGAAGACTGGGGCGTGTGCATGCACGAGTGGAACCCGAGTCCCCCCACCCGCCGCCTGGCTGTCCTGTCCCTGCCGCTCCCTTCGCGTTGCCCAGGCACGTCCAGCGAGTGTAACGACTGTGGCTCGGAGCACGTGTTCCAGCCAGCCTCCCCCCAGGGCCCCTCTGAAGGGCCTTCGGCAGGATGGCGGAACAGAGCGCGGGGCGGTCGCTCAGGTTCCCGTCCGGAGCTCTTTCCTTACTTGCAAAGCATTTGTCCTTTTAAAGGAACCAATATGTTTGTGTAACTGACGTGAACCAAGATTGACTCCAAGAAGATTTAGCTTAATATCTGCCCGAGCGTCGCGGGGCCGGCCGTCTGCGGGCTGTGCATTAGAGGCCCTGGCGCTGCGCGGCTCGTCACGTATGATCTCGGGCACGCAAATGTGACGTGATGCCTGTGTACTCTTGAGGGTAATTTGATGTGCCAGCCCGCTCGATGGGCAGAGGAGCTATAAACATAGTTGTCACAAGTGAGAAAGAGCTCGGGGCCGCAGGCGGGCTGCAGACGCGCGGCGCGGGAGCCTGTCCCCGGGCCCTAACGGAAGTGCTAATGAGTGCGGTCCGGAGTCTGTGGGCGCGCGGCCCGGCCGCCAGACGTTACCCGCTTGTTCTCTTGCCCTGGCAACTCCAGCCTCCTTTTCCAGTCACGGCAAGTCCAGGAAGGAGGGAGCAAATGGAATTACGCGACAGAAGGGAGGCTTTCGGGAGCCATCGCTAAAAAGAGGAGGCCAACAGGGCACAGGGCTGTCTGATGTTTATAGGAATAAGTACACATTTAATCTACATAATCATTAATCTTTCTTTATGTAAAAATGATTAGTAAATAGGGTTTTTAAGCAACGGTTTAGTTTATACATTGGCATCATAGATTAACTTATTTCTAAAACACTTGATTTTATCACTCTGCCTAATGATTTGTCACATGATTTATTGGGTAATATGATAAATCATGTGCGATTTATTGTTTATCCTATAAAGAGTGCAACAATTCATTAAACAGTGATGAGACTCCGCCGCCGTGCAGGAAAGCCCACCTTGCCGGCTGCGGCGAGCGCCGGGGCCGGGGCCTCCCGCGGCGGAGCGGTCCCTTCCGGTGCCAGGTTTACGGCACGGGGCAGTTAGACGGAGCCGAAATTAAACAGTTTGAGAAAATAATGGTGTAGTCATAATCTTATACTCTAGCCGTATTTATTTTATATGGAAAAATAAAGTCTACAGCCTGATGGGTGTTAAACCCCTGGATTTATTTGTCATAATAAATGTGGCATTCTTTGTTACGAAGGCATTAAACTTAATGGCAGTGTTTCATAATCCCGCGTGGCAGTTGTGTTTGCCTTTCTCCGGCTTTATTTCAGGCCAGAGCACCTGCTGAAAGGGTCTTTGGGATATTCCCGGGGGTTCCCCAAGCTCAGAGCGCACGTTGGGGCATGAGGACTGGGGGAGAGGTACAGAGCTGAGGACAGTGCCAGAACCGGGGTGCAAAGTTAGGCCCCGACCTCTGATCTAGAACCTCCTCTCAGACACAGGGACCACTTTTAAGAGAAGTTCGTTTGCGAGAGGTCAAGACCAAGAGAGCTGGCCATCCCTCTCACCCCGAGGGAGAGATCCGGCGTTGCCCAGCTTGCCCAGACTGGGCCTCCTGTCCTCCTGCCTCAGTTCTTTGCCGCCCCTTCCTTTCCGTGTAGGGGCGTCTGCTGGCCCAGCCTCCAGGCTCCCTTTCCTTTCCTCTCAGTACCGGTGACCTCACCAGGCCACCTGTGGCTCCCGTGCACACGTGAGTCCTTAAACTTTGACGGAGCAGGACGTCCACGGACCACTCAGACAGAACACAGGACTAAGCCCGGCCGACTAGAGCTGGATTTAGAGAGAGGCTGGGGAAAGCACACAGCAGAAGAAAGCCTGGAGCTGCTGGTGGCCATCTGTCTTCCTGGCGACACTGATAGTGCCTCCGAGAGCGAGGCCTGCACAGGCGAAGACCGGAGAGACCCGATCCTGTGCCAATTAGAAGAGGCTGTGACGTGAGCCCCTGGATCCAGCCCTACCTGAAGCAACATACCTTCGGGACCTTTCTCGTCCTTGTTTTCTTTTTGTTTAAGCTAACGTGACATAGATTTAAAATTTAAAGTCTCATTAATTCACCAGCTCTCCCATAAGGCCGGGATCATATCCCTTCATCAGGAAACTTCTTATACGGAGAAGAAGGGGTATTTCACCGCTAGTTTCCTTTCTCCATCTCTGTGCTGGCACGTGCACGGTGGGTCCCTGAGTGCAGGCTTTGGCAGCGGTGCCCTGGGACCCTCACCTGGCCCGGAATAGTCCTACCTCGATCTGTTTTCTATCCTGGGCATCCATGCCAAATTTCCCTTTAGAAGTCAGCTCAGCGCTCACAGATGGAGGTCTGTAGCCCCTTACGCAGACCGGAAGCCCCTGCAGGGAAGGCACAGCACGCTGTACCCGGTCCGGGCACGCCACGTTCTCCCACGGCGGGCCCGCAGCAAACGTGGACTTGTTCTGTGGTCAATTGGAGGGAAATGAAGATGAGCTGAGTGCGGATGGCAGATGTTTAAGAGGTCCCCGCGATGCTCAGCGGGCCTTTGGTAGAGGCCGCGCTTCCTCATGCGGAGGGAGTCAGGGCAGTGAGAGATGGCGACACACTCTTTGCTGCTCCTCCCACTGAAATCTGAGGTCTGAGTTCCCGCTCTTGAATCTGGGACGGCCTTAGCGACTGGCTGGATCGCTAGATCGCGACAAAGGGGGTTCCGGCCCTGCTAGGCCCCTGGAGCTATTGCCGGTCCTTTTACAATGCTAACCCCGAGGGAAGCCAGCCCCATGGACGGCATGTCCTGAGACCCGTCCGCTGGGAGTGGGGCCAGCCGGCCGTGTAGACCGGCACAGGAAGGGAGGCCTGGCCAGCTGGTGCTCCTCTAGCCCTTCCGGTCTAGACGCCAGTCACGTGAGTGGAGAAGCCTCTGGATGACTCCAGCCTTGACTGTGTGAGCACGTAGGGACCACGAGTGAGAACCGTCTGCTCACCGACAGAACGGGAAGGGAACTCGAGTTGGGGGTGGTTTGCTGCGCAGACACCGATGACCAGACCCGGCGGGCGCTCCTTTGTCGCCAACACGCCATCGTTCCGTGGACAGGCAGGCTCCACCCCCATCACACTCACTGTGGAGTGGCTGTGAAGCCGAACATTGTGGAGGCTCCTGGCTCGGACAGTCCAAGGTCCTAGGGTTCGGGGACTCCAGCAGGCTGGGGCGGGGTGTTCTATAGTATACGAGGAATTAGAGCACGGAGTACTGAGCCCCGCTTGGGAACACCTTCTCCTGGGGGTCATGCCAAGAAGGCCTCGGCGGTGGGGGGGGGGGTCCCCCAGTGTGCCCATCTGGCCAAGCTGCAGTGTCTGGGGGTGCATCTTTGGCCAGTTCCAAGTTCCCCCAGCTGTGAGGAGTGTGTCAGTTTCAGAGTCAGTTTGTGCCACATCCCTCTTAATACCTCATAAAATACTATTTGCCAATAGTGTCACCCAGTAATTACATTTGCTGAACTCACTCTGCCTGTGTGTTTGCTCTTTTTCATTATGTAGCTTCAACCTTTATACTGTTACCAATTGACACCATAATTAGTATAGTTTACTACAGCACTGATTATGAGGGCCTCCTTGTCAATCAGCCTCTGTTTGTTTCCTGTACCTCGAAACCTGGGGCATGTACAGGGCACGTGGGTGCCGGGCTGTGTGTGAGAAGGGGCACCCCTGTCCTCCTTGCACTTGACCTCCCAGCTCTGAGTGGTCATTTTACTTCTGGCCTTATGACGCAGTGGCCTTGGCCGGAGATCTGACAGGACGAGAAAGCCTTGAGCTGGCGTAGAGGTCAGGGTGCCGGGTGCCACCCAGCCTCTCCCCTGGGAGCCACGCGGCTTTTGGCCAGCTCCCCCACCCCCCCAGCTCTGAGTGGCTCCATCCCCCCGCCCAGCACTGCTTCCTGCCCTACCTGCCTCCAGGGGCTTCAAAGAGCTAACAGATGTGGGAGAGCTTTTGAAATAAGCATGCCATATAAATTCAAGGTGTTTGGGAATGGTTTTCTCATAAACCTGCCAACACTATCTTTTTGGAAAAGACAGAAGTCACAAATCCACTCTCATTTTAATTTACCCTGGTATTTCCTCAGCAGATGGTTAAGGAGCTGCTTGCCGTGTGTCCTCTGTGCCAGCACCCCGAGGCTAACGCCTTCCCTGTGAGCCCCGGGGGTCACGGCTCCCCGCAGGAAGGGCCTGGCTCCCTGCGATGCCCATGAAGGCTCTGCTGAGAGCAGGGCACAGGCCCTTCCCCTCCCCCGCGTCCCTGCCTTTCCCGGCTGGCCTGCTTTGCGCCACCCCTGCGGGGCGTGGAGGAAGTTCCCCCAAACCTGGGTGCCCCTCCACTCCTGCTCCATGTGGGGGAGCAGGGCCAGGCATGACCCCGAAGCAGGGAGAACCCAGGCCCTAGGGTTCCTGGGTGTGGTGCTTCATCACGTGTAAGTCAGGTCACAGCCATCGTCACCGGCTGCCCCGAAAGCCCAGATTCCCGACTCAGTGGCCCAGGTCTGGGCTTGGGGCTGGGGGGAGAATCCGGAGGCCAGTGTTAGTTGAGGGTCGAGCCTTATTTCCCAACCCAGCTCAAGCTGCCATAAAACCAAGCATCCCCCTCTGCCTGCTGGCCGTGTTTCTCACCGAGCTCAGGTCTCAGGCCGAGCTGCCGATCGGGAAATGGCTGAAGCTAAACACGATGTCGACCTATAATTTTACCTGTTTCCCAGGAGCATTTTGGGGGCCATTTTCCTACCTGGGTACACCCAGCTTCAATGACAGGAAGCTCCGTCTGCCACGCGGCCCTGGCCCCGCAGAGCACTGCGCGTCTTCAAAAACATCCTGTTTGCCGCTCACACCAGCTCCCCAGCTTCCAGCTGTAAGTCCGCTTTGCCCCCGGATGCCGCACAGAGCAGGGCTGTCCCTCCCTTCCTCTAGAATCCTATCTTTTGTTCCTCCCTTTGCCCATCTGTCTCCCTCCCAGGTTATCTGAGGTACAGATTTCAAGGATGAGCCTCTCACACTTGTCACGGCACTGACCACTAATTCCTGTGGAATCGCAGCCTGTCCTCCAGAAATGCGTTCCAGGTTCTGGCCGCCCTTCTCTGTCCCTCTGAGGGCCTAACACGCATTGCTGCTTAAATGTTACACGAGCACCTACTGTGTGCCAGCTCTGCTGCAGACCACGATGGAACATGCGACAGTTCCTGCCCTCGTCCCTGTTTGAACTGGAGACCCCGCTCTGAAGGGTCCAGCCTCCTCCCCTCACTCCTGAGTCCTCCTCAGACCTTCCTTGATCCTGCCCTCTTTCTAGAACATGCCAGAGCTCAATTTGGGATCTTGGCACCTTGGAGATGCAGGGGCTTTAGCGGGGACCGGTCGCCGTCCGGTAGAGACGAGAGGAGGCACTTTATGCACATCGAGCAGATTCAAACCCCAGCAGACGAGCCTGCCATGCAGCTCACGCCAGATTACTCTTGCTTAAGTTGGAGTCTGTGATTTAGTGTTCCTGTTTAGCGGCAGAATTCCATGGGGGATTCTGCTGGGTCCCAAATCTTTTGTCAGTGTAATTGAGCATAACATCTTTTCAGGTTTGTCTTTCAAAAGATGCATTATCTCCTCTCACCCATTTGTTCTTTTTGAGCTATTCAAAACTTTTAGCTTGGCCCATCCCTCCAAAGGAATTTGAGTTTTAGGCTGATAATTTATGTTTATGCTGAGAATGCGATTTCCTTTCTGCATGCAGAATGATTAATAGACTTCTCTCTGTAAATGAGTATGGGAGAGGACAGAGGTACATCGCCAAGCAGACTGAGAATTTCTCTAGGCACCAGTGATTTTTTTCGAGCGCTTTCTTATTCGTGTTCCCTAGATGCACAGTTGCACCTGGACTGTGTGCCCGCTGATGACATAAGAGGTCCCTGCTGCCTCCCACCTCCTGACAGCCCTCTTTTAGGGCCATGCCCCTCCCCCAATCTCAGCCTGCTTCTTGTTTTCATATGGCCTGTGAGTAAGAATGCACTGAAAAGTATTAGATGGTTGAAAACACTAAAGAATAACAACATTTTGTGAAAGGTGAAAATTATATGAGATTCAGTGTTTAGTGTCCCTAAGTAACTTTCGTTGGGACACCCCCACACTCACTGCTCACGTGTTGTCTGCCTGATATCACACAGCAGCAGAGCGGAGTAGCGGTGACAGAGACTTTACGGCCCACAAAGCCTGCGGTATTTACTATCTGGCCCTTGGAAAGTTTGCCAGCTCCCGCGTTAGAGAAAGATTGCAAGTTCGCCTGTGTCTCACTCAGGTGGACATTGGGTTTTTGGAGGCCTGTCCTGCATTTACTCATCTTTCAATAGCCACTCTCAGTCCATGTTATTTGACTGGATTTGATCCCCACTGCCTGGCCCCACCCACAGATGGAGCACGTGACCTAGGCTGGAGCCAATCAGCTCGGCATCCTCCCTCCAGGGCAGAGTGATTGGTTCAGATGGTCACTTGACTCACCTGGATGGAGGAATTCTGTGCTAGGGCTTCTGGGAGGGAAGCAGGTGCCCTTTATATAGGTTGTGAACCAGGCAGGACATGCAGAGATGGTAGTAACTACAGGCATCTTGTGACAATGATGGGCTTGATAATGGAGCCAGAACTGGTGACTAACTCAATCCAAAATCGAACCATACCTGATGGCTCTGCTTTTCGTGTGTTTAGTTGAGCCTATGAAATTTTGCTTAAATCTGTAATTCTGTAGTTAGTAGCTTGCATTTGTGACATATATATGTACCTTTCCATAAAGGGTTGGCTCAGATCAGTGTGCTGGTCCTGTAGATTGGCTGGGGAGTCTGCCCATGACCCTATGGCTGGCTTGGGGGACCCCAGCACTAGACCAGATGCTCGCTTCCGTTAAAGCCAAGAGTCCAGTTGATCTTGGAATCTCAGGTGCTCTGCTCACGTCTTCCCAGAAGTGACAGGGACAGAGCTTTGGCCATAGCATGGTCTGCAGCAGTGAGAGAAGGTGGACAACTGAGCTGATGGGTCAGGTGTGCCGTTGCTGACCCTGAGTGTCAGCCGTCTCTGAGGCGATCGTGGGCTGTGCCGACTAGAAGAGAAACAGGATGGTGGGTGGAGGGGCCGGGGTGCGCGCCTGGCTTTGGGGGCATCCCTGACACTTGTGGGCGGCAGAGTCTGGAGCATGTCACTAGTCACCATGAAATTAGGGTCCTCCTCAGTGGACGCCCCCTGAGTGGGGGTCGTAAGGGATAATCAGGACGACCCAGGTGCAGGCCGTGTGCGAGCTGCTTGGTGACGAGTGGGTGCTGCCAGTGGTTCTGGTGCCCAACGGCAAGGCTGCTCTGTCGACCAGTGGGACCTGGGGGCACAGAGAGGGCACCACCTGGGCTTCCACTCTGGAAGCACGATGGAATCATGTCTCTGCCCTTTTCTGTCCTCACGCCAGCGTGCTGCTGAAGGCGCCGAGGCAGGGGCCATGAGCCCTACATGAGCAAGAAAGCAGCTGAGCTTCGGGAGGCTGGGCGGTTAGTCTCAGACCTCACGGCCGGGACGACCTAGGTCCTCAAACGCTCGGTCCAGGCGTTGACGGCTACGCTGCCTGCAGAAGTAAGAGCAGCTTGCGATGGCTCTTCTCGTTCTGGACACGTGGACAGCAGAACACACGTCAGCCAGCAATGACAACCATGTGTCCTAGAGCCCCGTCTGCCTGCCCACCCACGATGCCAGGGTGTGGTCTGCGGCAGCGATGGCGATCGGGTTCCCCTGGGTGCCCTCCATGCCACAGAGGACTCTGGGGTTTCATGGTCAGTCGAACAGGTCCAGAAAGAACGTGCGTTTGGTTGGGGTTGAAAGGAACCAGTGCACGTGGGCCCGGTTCCCAAGGAGCACGAAGGGGCGGAGCGCCTGGGAGGTGGGATGCAGGGCGGTGCCAGGCACGCAGGGTCCCCTCTGGGTCTCCAGGAGCCTCAGAGAAGGCCCGCCCAGCCTCGTGCCAGGGACTGCCCTCTTCCTGGCAGGATGCTCCTCAGACCGCGGGTTGCGGGGGAAGCTCCCCTTGGACCCGCCCTCGGATTCTTCAAACTGGCCCATGTGGATGACTGACGGTGGTACCCTGCCCACATGGAAGGCTGAGGAACAAGCGGGGTGTCTGAGATGCTCAGAGCCAGACGTTTCATTCTGGCTAAGGCCGGGGAGGGGCCCAGGGCGCGTAAATGGAGAGAGACTGCACGGCAGCCTGGTGGGGAGTGTGGCTGTCACAGCTGCTCAGGGGAGGAGGCCTTGGAGGACAGACAGTGTGGCAGGTGGGGAGGCAGCACCGGCTGAAGCTCTGGGGATGCGTGGTTCCTGTCCTCAAAGTTCGCCAAGCCTGCACCCCGCACCCTGAACCCCACACTGGGCACCGGAGCCCAGCGCAGCGCGCTGCACCACAGCGGTGACCAGCCTCCAGGATTCTCAGCCGCAGACCCGGAGCGGGCGCACATGGCACAGCAGGCCGGGCACTGGCGTCAGGACAGGGAGCCTGCGGAGAGGCGAGCCCCCAGACCGTGCAGCCCGAAGACCGGGGCGTCCCGGGGAGGGCGCGGCGACTACGGAGCCTGAGGGCGCCCCAGTGGGGGCTCACTGGGGGGCTCCCTCCTGCTGCGGCTGTGCGAGAAGCGGGGAGCGTCTCTGAGAGCTTCGTCCCGCTCTCTGGTGATGCGGGGACGGGGAAGGCAGGGACTGTGCTCTCTGTGACGACAGAAGTGTGTTCACTGCGCACGGCCGGTCAGAAGCTCGCCCAGTGCTCGCTGGAAACGGCCCCCCTGGGAAGCGTGCCCCCCTCGCTAAACCCGCACTGTCTGTTCTGTAGGGAAAGCCCACACACGAGGTGGCCTTTGTTTGGGGGGCTTTGAAATTTGGGGGCAACTTGTGGTGAAAACCAGGGGTGGAGATTCTTGAAGAGGGTTCCAGAAGCCCAGAGCAACTGCTGGGACCACAGGATGGGTGGTGTGGTCTGGGGGTCACTGCGGCAGTGGGAGCATGGGGGGTGGATGGCGGGGTGGTGAGAGGGTCAGAGTCAGGGGAGTTCTCTCACTAGAGGCCGGCCACGGTGGGCTGTTCCCCATCGTTCTAGCAGTCTCCCCGAGCGCGAGTCTTCCGGAATAATCTGGTAGGACTGCTCACTGCCTCCTGTGTCACCACCGTCTGCTGCACGGGTCCCCTGAGTGTCAGGAGACAGGGACGCCAGGGCGTCACCCTCGCGGGGCTGCCCGCTCAGCTGCCGCATCAGGAGCACACGCACAGGGAGGCAGGAGGAGGGCCCCGCGGTTCTGAGCGTCCGCGAGAGGCTGTAGGGCAGGCGGGGGCGCCCTCCCCCCAGCTGCCGCGGAGGGGGCGGAGGGCGGAGGAGATGAAGACGCCCGCTGAGTGCTTCCATCTGCGGCGCTGACTGAGTTACGGGGCAGGGGAGGTTTGGGGAAGCCGCTGGCGGGTCTGGAGCACGTTGTGGCAGACGAGGCCCTTCGGCCCTTGGGAAAACGCTCTGTTGGCAGAGAGGGGGAGGGATGGACCCGTTCCCGGGCCCCGCCCGCCCTCTGAGGCAGGCCCATGACGCTCCCTGCCCTTAGCCTTGAGAGCTTGCGCCTGGGGGTGGGGGCGCAGCTGGAGTGACCCGGCCTGCCTTCCGAAAGTGATGCCGCAGCAGCAGGGAAAACCGGAGTGCTTTGCTTGCTTGTGGCCGCTGCTCCGAGCCCCAGCATCTGTCTGTAGTCTCGTCAGCGAGGGCTAGTCGGAGCCCGCCCAGTGGCAGCAAAGTGACAGGGTTGCTGGTGGCCAGATGAGACGCGGGGCCTGCATCTCCAGGCCCCCTCCCACCCCAAGGAGGACTCTTCCTCTGCGGGGCATGGTCCCTGCCTCGGCCGGGGAGAGCTCGTCCCTCAGGCCTATGTGCTTGTGTCCCAGAACGAGAGAGGAGGCTCCTGGTCCACCCCTGGGATCCACGCCCCAGGAGTCACGAAATGACTCCGTGTCAGAGACACATCAGTTAGTGCCCGTGCGGCTGCCGGTTAGGCAGCCCGGCTCAGCTGGCTGACGCAGGGCGGGGGAGCCCCCGTGCACCCAGCTTACTGGTCAACAGACGGCTGCGGCGGGGAGGACTCACCGCTTCATCGCGTGGCCACAGGACGGCTTAGCTGCCACCGTGACTTCTCCCATCTCCCGATCGGTCCCGCTGAGCTCAGTTCTCGTCACGAAAACAAACACGCTGCCGAGGGCAGTGGGATGTCCCAGCGACCTCAGCCAGAGCCGTGTGTGTCCGCCCCTCGGTTTCATCAGAACCACAGACAGCAGTGCGGAGTCATCTAAGGAAAACAGTGGAAATTATACGCTATTGGGAAAGGACACGGGGGGCTGGAGGCTGGGAGACGCATGGCCGCTGCATACCGTGAAAGGTTCCATGGAAGTGTCTGTTTTGGTAAATGCCAGGGAAATGGATATTTTCTTACCCTGTAATCTGGGCCGCTCTGGATGCAGTCATTCCAAAATAATTCAGAATTCTTAGAATGCCTTTTGTCCTCCTCCAGGACCAACATAGAGCTCTCTAGGAGGGAGCCATCGCTGGGTCACTGGGCCTCCAGGGACTGGGAAGGCATCACCTTGTGAAATGTCTCAGTAAAAAGTTACAAAACCCCAGTAAGGGTTGTGTGCCCCCTTGTAGCACACACTCACAGGTTCCGATGCATCCGTGGCCCTCTGTCTCGGCTTCGGGCACTCTCTTACCCTGCGAGGACCCTGTGCTACTTTCTGGAAATTGATGTCCTTCTGCGTCATGATGACGTGTCTTCCCCGGAAGGCATCCTGTTCTGCCTGAAAGCCGAGCACCCTAAACTCCAGGGACTTCTGCCTCCTGTTCCCCTTCAAAACCTACCAGTCTTACATCTCACACGCTCTGAGCTTTGCTGACTCGGGCCCAGGTGCTGGAGGCTAACGGTGGCTCACTGTGCTGTGACAGTTATCATGGGCATGACATCACAACAGTCCTCAAAGCTGTAAATCAGTGACTTAGGTGACATAGCGAGGCTAGAGTTCGACCTGTGGAGAAAAGAGGATCGGAGGTGAGAAAGTCTGTCGGAAATTCTCCCTGCCACGCAAGCACCTGTCCGCCTGGCCTTTGCGAGTTCCAGAGGAAAGACGGTGTGGCTTCGAGAGACAATTTCGCGATGTAGTTTCTGTCTTTGATCCCTTGGCCTTGGCAAAGAAGTCTGTTTGCTGGGTCTGCCTCTAACCTCTGAAGGGAAAAGAGGGATTTCTCGAGTTTAAAGGTGGCATACCGTCTGTCTTTCTGTCTGTCTCCCTGTCAGACAGACAGAACTTTGGTCAGAAAGTAATTATAGCAGGAACAGCTACAAATACCCAGGGAGAAAACAGAGAGCAACCTTCTAACATTGCAACAGCAGGAATAGCTCAGATATTGTTTAGAGGTTTGCGACAAAAAAAAAAATACCTCAAGGAAAGAAAGGAAAATCTATTTCTTTTGGAATTATTATTTTAAAATTATATGCCTTAATTAACATCAATATGTTACTGTCTCAGGCTGAGGTCAGGGGTTACTCCAGCTGTTGAGTTGCAGGTTCTAAAGAAAAGACGATAAAGACTCAGATTCTCAAGTTCCCTGGAACAGATTAGCCACTGGAAAATGGAAAACTAATCAATTCCATGTACATTTCTGAAGTGTGGTATTCACTGGGCATCCGCTCTGCATCCGGAACTGCATGGAGGGAAATGAGGCCAGCGGTGGCAGGGTCCCCACCCTCCGGGAACGAGCGCAGTGGGCCCCGTGTCAGGCTAGGCCCTGGGGACATGGTGGCGAACCAGGCAGATGCAGCACCGGGTCTCGGGCCTTCCACTCTAGAGGGGAAGGAAGATTATTTTCAAGGCCTTCGGGATGCCGGGGAGGGCACACTGGAAGAAAGTGAGCCTCAAAGGGAGTAGTGGGAAAGGTCTCTCCAGGGAGTGAGGGCTGGAGTGAGGCTGAGGATCGAGTCATCTAGTTGGGATGTTGGGTCAACATGGGACACAGAAAGTACCCCTGAGGAAGACTCTCGGGAGCCATGGTGACTGCTTGTAGGCTTCAAGCCTCTCTCCCAGCACTGGATGAAACTACCAGGGCACTGAGTTTAAAGGTGCATGTCAGATTTTGAGGAATTTCTGCTAGATACAGTTTGATAGTAGACACTTCTTGCTAAGAAAATTAGTGCACTAATGTGGAAAGTAAATAGTGTTTATTCCAAAGAAATTCTATCTCTATCTTCTAATTAGGAGAGGATTAGCTGATGGCAAAAGGCTGGATAATCGGTAGTTACTAAAAATTTAGAAAAAAAAGTTAAAAAGACCACTATGAATTCAAACTCATGAGATGCAACCAAACCAAGACTTAGAAAGAATTCATAACCCCAGATTTACTCATTGTTAAGAAATAAATAGGGTAGGAGAAACACAATAACTTTGAGAAGACTTTTCTCTAAATGTTTTTCAATGTTCAAACATTGTCAGGTTATTTCAAAACTTTAATGAACAGAATAGTCCCATGTTAAATGCTTTATTATTTAAGAAAGCTACCACACTATTGATATTTAAACTAGACAAGACACTGAAAAAGAGAGAAAAACAAAACCACAGTCCATTTAACTTAGGGATATAGATTTAAATTCTTTAATGTTAAAATATTCAAATCAAATTCAGTGTTATAATAAAAATACTCATGGCCAAAGAAACATCTTTTTTTTTAGAAAACAAAGTGATTCAATATTAGGAAATCTATTAATTATTTAATCACATGAGTAGAACAGATCAAAATTAAAACATGTTTCTCAGTTGCTGAAAAGGCATTTGAAAAAATTAAAAATTTTTTTCTTAACAGAATTAGGAAGATACTTTTGAAACTTGTAAAAACATATTTTGACTCATTTGCCTCTATCATGTGCAATTATAAACATAGAAAGTACATCAGTTAAGGCTAAGGGTAAGAAAGAATGACAATTATTAGTATTATCGCCGGATATTATTTGGGAGATACAGCCAATGCAATTAGGCAAGAAAAAGAAATAAAAGGCATAAACATCGAAAGAGAGAATCATCGTATTCAAAAGGCAGCCTGCAGAATGGTTACATGCAGAGAACCCTGGGTTTGAATCGATATGGATGTGACCTTCATCCAGCTGAGTCTATCCTGCTGGGAGGAGACTTTGCAGACAGGCCCTGCTCCCTTGATGGGCTGCTTCATTGCACGGCCACCCCCTCTCTGGACCCCACACCTGTCTTGATCAGGCTGCTCTTCTGACCACCCATTAAGCGTTTTAGATTGCTGATCTGAGACCTTTGTTCTTTTCTAGTATAAGCATCTAATGCAGCTATTCTTAAATGGAGACGATTTCCCCACCTCCCCTGGGGACATGCGGCAAGGTCTGGATACACTTAATTCTTCTAGTCACTGGGAGCAGAGCAGTGAGTAAATCAGACAGAAAATCCCCTTATGGAATTTTTATTATAATGGGAGGCATAAGCAGTGGAGAAGATTAAAATGTATAGTATAATGGCAGGAGGTGATGAAAATCAAAGCAGGATAAAAAAAAAAAAAAGGAAAATGATGAAATGGGCCGGTCGAGACTTAGTAGTCGGAGAGGATGCTCCCGGTGAGCGGTGTCTCCAGGGAGACCTGCATGCAGTGAGGAGGGAGCTTGCGAGTATCTGGGGCGGGGGAGTTTGCCACGCACGGGAGTGGCCACTGCAGAGGCCCTGAATCGGGAGTGTGGTAAGTAACCAGGGGCAACCGTGAAGCGACAGATGTTTTGGAAGCCCACGGAGCAAGAAGAAAGTGGAGGAGAAGATACCGGGAGGTGTCGCGGACCAGGCTGGGGGAGCAAGTTCGGGTTTTATTTTGGGCTCCGTGAATGTTCTGAGCAGGAGACACTGTGAGGAGCACGGCGGTTGCTGGTTTGGGAGCGGGGTGAAGGGAGCAGGCGTGGAAACAGAGACCGGCTCGCTGGTGCTGAGGTTGCCGAGGCGGGAAGTGTGGGTGCTTTGAGCTAGGAGTGAAAGAGGAGAAGGTTGTAATCCCAGACAGACTTTGAAAGTGGAGTCCTAAGATTTACTGGTGGGTTAGATATGAAATATTAGAGAAAGCAAGGGGCCAAAGGTGACTCTGTGGTTTTTCCTGGAGCGACTGGGTCGATGGAGCTGCCATTTACTGAAATCCAAGGTTCGTTTCTGGCTGTGTCATGTGTGGGAAATCTACCGTCTTTCCAAGTGGACTTGTCAAGAAGCAGTTGGTTATAACGTGTTTAGAAGCCAAGGGAAAATTCGGGGCTGAGGATGTAAGTTTGGGAGTTTCTACATAATAGAATCTGTTGTTGTAATTTACTACATTAACTGAGTAAAGTAGTAAAACCATTTATTTATCTTAATAGCTGTCCAAAAGCATTTTCGAAACCTACCATCATATTATGATGAAAATAATAAGCTAAGGATAGGAGAAAATATGAAAAAAATACAGCAGATACACAAATTATTGGTTAAGTATAGCATTCCCATTAAAGTTGGGAAACATAAAAATGTTTACTATTACTCAGCATTTTACTAGATGCCTTTGCCAATTCCAAGGGAGAAAAGGGAGGAAATAAATTTGGGAAGAAACAAAACTGTCTTTACTTAAAGATGATACGATTAATACTTGAAATAATTCAAGAGACTCTCTTAACAATTGAACAGTCAATTAACAATCCACTCATATTGCTACAAGATTTCAGCAGAGTGGCCGAATATAACATTAATATGTAAAAGTCAAAGCTTTATTATACACCAGCAGTAACCAAGCACCTTGTTCAAAATAGTGACAACAAAAAACTCTATAAAATACTGTGGCTGAGAGGAAATAAATCTAATGATAATTATGGTAGACCTTTCTGGAAAATTTTTAACATTTAATAAATTAAGATTTGAATGGAGAATAACTTAATGTTTATGATGGGGAAGATCTGTTTTAAAATGTTGCTTCTCCCTAAAATCATCTGAAAAATTAATGTAACTCCAATCAAAGTTGTAGCGAGATTGTATGTAAATCAATAAGCAGACTCTAAAATTTAAATAGAAGATAAATTCTTGTGGACGGACATGCGACTTTGAAAAAGATGATCGAAGGAATGAACTTTTATTATTTGGTATCAGATTTATGAAGCTCTAGTTATTAGAGAACTGAAATATTGCTTAAGAATATACAAATAGATAGAATAGACTAAAAATAGACCTGTATATCACTTGTAGTTATGCCAATATTTATAATTTGTAGAGATAGAAAGGAGAGTTCAAGGAACTGGAAGACCTAGTCCTACGTGTCAGATATCTAACTTATAAAAATCATGGAATAAGTTAAAGTGTATTAAAGACTTACCCATACCCAGAAATGAGCTTGTGAGCATGTCAAAAATAATTACAGAATTTCTTCAGTAACTATAAAAATATAGAATAGGTTCGTAAGTTTGAAATGACCAGATGTTAAAAACTGCATATTTCAGGAACCATCTCAAGTTACAGGTGACAGTGGGAGAAACTATTTGCATCCAATATTATGAGAATAACTCTCAGAAATACATGAGCGTGTTTCTAAGTCAGGAAGAAAATTCGAGCAATCTAAAAAAAATTAATGAAGGCTATTTAAGTAGTTTCGAGGGAGCCGACCGACTCGGAGGGCAGTGAGCAGACGGCCCAGGTACTGAACTTTTGGGCTTTATCACCGGAAGTCAGCCGGGGGACAAAGCCCACAGCAGCCACCGAAGCAGTTTCTACAGAGGGAAAGAAGCCTAAACAGATGAGTAATGAACGCTGTAGGGAAATCGTTAAGTAAACCAGAGCATGGAACGTTACTTCACATTTTAAATGTCAATATAAGTTTTCCATTGTTTATGCAACTGGCATACTAAACAGCATGACTGCTGACATAATCCAAGGCAACTTCACTCGGTAGGGTATTTTCCCCTGTCCCTGGGCGAACGTGACAGCAGGCCCAGGCTTCTCTGTGCACCCTCCGGTGAGGGACGGTCGGGGGACAGTGACATGGGCCTTGCTGTAGGATAACGACTATGTCACAAGGGAATCTCTGTGTGAACCTTCACTTGCTTCTCTCCACGCCCCGTGGCATTACTCTCCGAACGGCAGTGTGAGGCGTGTGGGGCGCATTTTCTCTGTCGAACACGGCCTCCCGCCACCTGATATGTGTCGTGTGGGTACCTCCGGTGGCATCAACTCCACAAGAAACTCACTTTGAAAATCTGTTGCTTTTTAAAGTGCTGAGAATTGTTCCAATTTCTTTTCTGTTTAAACCAAAATCTCTACTCCGCACGGCTGGCTTGGTGCTGCCTGCCCCTCCCGCCTCTGCCAAGCTCCCATCAGGGCGATCTCCTCTCCGCTTGTGCCTGTCCCCAGACGCGCTGGATCGGCCCACGTCATTGCACGTGGCACAGCGTGTTGAATTAGTTCTGTGTGTCTTCTCCCCAAACTCTAAGCCACTGGAGGGCAGACGTCGTGCCTGATCCGGTGAGAGCCCCCGACACCTTTCAGAGCCTTCCGCGCTCCATAAATACAGTTGTCAGGAGCCCCCCTTCACCCTCAGCCTCGGCTCGGGGACGGGCTCCGGAAACCAGGACTCGTGGGCGTGATCGTGGAGTAATGGGGAACGTTTTTCACACCCCAGAGTCAGGAAATGGAACACTTCATATTAGCATAGCCATCTAATAAATGACAAGTACGATCCTCCACACACGTATGGCGTGTGCGGTGCGGCGCGTGCGAAGCTGAGGACGACCTTCCCGCGTGCTGGGCCCCGTCCCCTTCTCCACTGCGGCGTCAGCGCGGGCCCCCTCACGGAACAGAGCCTGCGCTGCTTCCCGGACGCGAGAAACGGGGTCCGTCCGGCCGTCTGCTGGCTTCGAGCGCAAGTAACTGATTTCTCCCTGAAGCGTAAGGACATCTGCCAGAGCGGGACCTGACTCCCGGATGCACACCGATCAAAGGAGCCCCTTGAAGGCAAAGGCGACCCGCTGCCCCCGTGCGGTGTCCACGTTTGGTTCCCGCCCCGCTCAGGAGCAGGCTCGTCCCGGCCTGGGCATTGTGTCCTGGGTTGTCCGATGGTGGTTGTGTTATTGTTATTTTTCAATCCGTGGAACTGCCAGAGTCCTCTCCGTCTTGAGAGTCATTTGGCCGTCCCTTTCTTTGCTGATGTTGGCGCGGCCCGCGTGGGAGGCGCACGGGGAGTCCCGTGTGGGCCGCGTGTTCGGTTCAGAGTGCGCGGAAGCAAAGCCTTCCCTGAGTCCCTCTGAGCAGCGCCGGCCTCTCCTGAGATTAGTTTTGCATCCACAGGCTGTGGCCAGGCACTGACCTCGCGGTTCCGGCCTCGCGCGTGCAGGGAAACGTCTGTTCGCAGGCAGGGCCTCTGCGCCATCACGGTCACCCCCGACAGCGTTAGAGGGAGAAAACGAAGACGGCGTTGGGCAAACGAGGGGCACAGCGGTCCCCCCTGCGGGAGGCCGGGAAGCTGCTGACGTGGGTCTCCGCCGTCTGTGGCCTTCACACCCCAGTGTTGGAGGCGTGGCAGGTGGGCACGTGGGGAGAACAGGCCTAGAAATTCTAAAACGAAGCTTCGCATCTGAAACGCGTCTGGAGATTCACCCCCCGGCCCCAGCTCGGAGGCTGATGGGTCCGCAGGGATCTGCGGGTCTGGGGGCTTTGGCGCTCCTGGGACTGCAGACCTGGGGTTCGCCTTCAGTTCTGACACGCCCTTGCTTCTTGGCTTCTGATGTGCCACCCCTGTTTCTGTACCCACTTCGTCAGTGATTTTATGAGCAGATTCGATGCTGGGTGTGAACACACGCTAAGTCTAAACCCTCGAAGAGCTCCTTACTCGTATCAGCGCAAGTGCGAACACGCCTTCGCCTTGCACACTGCCTCGTGGTTGCCGTGCTCTCCCGGGCACCGCCTCCTTTTCTGTGTGAATGCCATCGATGGGCTTCCTGCCCGACTCCACGTCTGTCTCTGCCGCTGCCCCGTCACTGGCCTCCCCGCCACAGCCAGGCCAGTAGGGAGAGGGCGTCGCTTCGTGGAGAGTGGCCTGCGCCGTCTGACGTTCACGCCGTGGCTTCTGTCCTCCTCACCCCACCCCCAGTGTCATCAGTTCTTCACTGACCTCCATGTCCCGAAATCCTCTGGCCATCTTCAATCTTCGCTCCCTGGGCCCGGAGCAGCTCTGGGCACTGGGGACCACTGCTGCATCCGCGACGCCGCCTCTTCCCCTGGGCCCTGGTCTCTCCGTCAGCTCGGCCTCCTCTTCGCCCGTGAGACGCCAGAGCTGTCCACGGCTTGCTCCTGCGCACGCTCGTCTCTCGTGGGGGCCTCCCTCCCCGTTTTCCTCCCACTTCTGGGCACCTGCAGGCCCCCTGCTCTCGTCCGCTCTGGAAACGTCTCTGCAGAGCCCAGGCCCGTATCCGTAGCCGGTTTCCACCTTCACGTGAAGGGCTCAGATGCGTCTCAGACTCTGAGCTCACGGTGAAGCTTGTGGTCGTTCCTTCCAAACCCGAGCCTCATCTCTGGGCTCCCAGTCCAGTGACGGCGTCCCGCCCCGTCCAGCTGGGAAGCATTTAGGCTGCCCTTGTCACCTCTCTCCCTGTCTCCACGTCCCAAATATCACGGGGTCTCAATGTCTTAGCTCCCCACGGTGCGGAACCCGGGCCCCCCGCGGCCGGCGCAGCCGCCCCGCCCTAGGTAGCGCCTCCTTCCACCGGGGCTCGCGGATCTGCCGTAATCCATTTCCCCGCGGTGCCCAGCAGGCTCTTTGCAAACGGATGCACTTATGATGGAATAATTTTCCTCCGACGCCCCCGCATTAGCCCATCCGGCCAGGCATTTCACATTCAGTGCCTCAGGAAAAGAAGGCAGAGCAGAGTGCAGGGGAAAATCACATAAATTCCAGTTGTTGAGAATCCAAAGTTAGGCCTTGAGTAGATGGGAAGGAGCTACGTGCATAGGAAATAGATTCGGAAAAGTGCCTATAAATACAAGAAAAGTTCGCCACGTCCCACACCGAAGAGAGTTGTCGAGGTGGGGGATGGGTGGCGATGAAGGGGCTGTAACGGGAGGAGGAGAGGTGGTTGGGGCTTGGGACAAAGGGACCTGTTCTTCAGGAGCCCAGCCTCCTGTCACATAACCGACAGTCCTGGCTGATGCCCAAGAGGCCCTGTGGTCTCTGACCGAGGAGGACGCAGACTGTGCCACCCCGAGAAAGAGCTATGTGGGTTGTCTCCCCAGGAGACGCCAGGGGTTGGCATCCACTGAGGACGTCTCGTCCACATGCCTGTTGAGCACGAAAGGGAAGGACACACTTCTGGCCGAGGCTTTGCCAAGTCACCTCTGACTCCCCCGCTGAAGATGAGCCCTTTTGATGACCCAGGATCCTCAGCACCGGGAATGCACGTGGCTCTTGGGCCAGGGGCATGGCTGGGGGAGAGGGCAGCATCGCCAAGGGCATGAGCGGCGGAGCTGCCATGGCCCTCGTGACGTCGCCCCACGGCTCCTCACAGCCTTGCACAGCCTCGGGGGCCCCGAGTGATCGGGCCCGGCTGGCCCTCCCATCTTGGCCTCGTTTCTTCCCCGCTGTCTCACCCTCCCTGTGTCACTCTCCCCACGAGCCGCCCAGGACCCTGCCCTTGACTGGAAGGTGTCGCCTGCCCCATTCAGTTCTGTCCCAGCCTCTGTCACCCCCCAGATGGGGAGCCTTTCCTAGTCCCCCGTGGCCGAGTCCGCCTCGTCCCCCAGACGCTGCCACACGGTCCAGTGCTAGCCCCGTCTCCGTCTGGACTTGCGCGTTCACACCAGCTTGCGACTGATTGGTGGTTCCCGTCCAGACGCCGTGCTCCAGGGGCTGCCTACAGTTGTGACCGCCGTGTTACAGATCGCCACCATCTCCGCCCTAAGTCTTAGTGCTGGGTCCCGTTCTAACGCTCACCGGCTCGGTCCCAGGAGCACAGCGGCTTTGTCCTGCCATGTGGAGCGGGCCACGGGAGCAGTTTGCAGACTGTAGAGTGTGGAGACGTTGAGGAGACCAGTTCCTTCTGGTCCAGGCTGGACAGCGTGGCGGCCACTCCTGGGCCCTCCCCTGCGCTCCCCGTCACCCCGACTCTGCTGTCCAGAGGTGTCAGGGGGTCGGGCTGCAAACTCGCCTGCCACGGGCGATGTTTTGTCCCACCGGGGAGCCCCGCGAGCGTCTGTTGCGGGTTCTGGGCTCCGTGAGGCTTTTGCGTTGTTTACGCCTCGTCTGTGACAGGTACTCGGCACTCACTACCCTGCGACTTTCCAGCAGCGAAAATAACAGAGGAATTTCATCCAGGTAAAATAATGAGTGGTTTATTCAGAAAAATGAACACAATCTGTCACACAGAGTATTAGCTATTCTCCCTTTTGGTGTGAGTGTCAGTTTCTGGGGTTACCGAGACTGATTACAGGGTCTCTCCCTGTTGACCGCGGGCCAATGCTCCCCCTTCTCCCTGGCAGCGAATGGCCCCGATCCACAGGCTGTGGTGTGAGGCTCAGCGGGCCCGTTCCTGCTGATCAACGGGTGTTTGGAACTAATCTGCACACACCTGGTTTTGTCCCCGGGTGTCGCTCCGTGTCCGGACGAGCCTGCTGGTGGGATGGTGACTGACTCCTTGCTGGTGACAGCGGGGAGGGTCCGTGGCCCCTGACCGGCTCTCCTCCCGCTCCAGACTCGCTCCGCACGCCTCCTGCTTGAGCAGTGCCGCTGCCCAGGCCTGGTCCAGACTGCCTGGTGCCTCGGTGCCACTAGGCCCGGTCTCGGGGTGCTGTGCGTGGGTGCGCGTGGGTGTTGCGTGCACACGTGTGTGCACTGCATACAGACGGACACGTGGCGGGCCCTGCCTGCATTCAGGGAGAGCACTGCAGAGTGTGTCCGCATGAATTTTTGATCTGCTGCTCTGTGCATTAGCACGTAATGAATATTGGTGAACCTCGCCGCCACAGTGGGATCGGGCCGCGGTAACGATGCCGTCCATCAGGGTTTCGGGGAGGGTGGTGCCCGCGCGGAGCGCCCGCAGGGATGGAGATGTATGGGCGCAGACAGCGGGCGCTGAGACCCGGGTTAAGTGGTTGCAAAGCCTCCAGCACGAGAGGGGGCAGCTGCCGGGGCGGCGCTGCTGGTGGGTGTTGTCGGGGGAATAAAAGCCTCCTCTCTCAGAGGGGGCAGGGGCCCTGACAACACAGGGACAGGCGGCTGTGTCCTCCTCTACCTGTCGAGGACAGTACAAGACCTCGGAGGGACAGTCATGGGCCTGAGCGGGTCTGGGCCGTGAGCGAGGGCAGGATAGGAGGGCAGGGCGAGGGCAGGAGGGTGGGTGCGGCGGTCCCAGCCAACGTGCGGGGGAGGGTGTGAAGGTCGCCATCGCAGCAGGGAATGGTAGCACGTGAGATAAGCCCGCAGGACGACAAATCAGTCGCCCCAAACGCAAGAGCGCCTGCTGAGAGACAGGTGCCTGTGGGTCTGAGGCCGTCGTGAGGCGTGGGACAGGGTGGCCGGCGGCCGAGAGTCTCCTCTCCCAGTGGTGAAGGAGACTGTACCCCCTCCCCTCCTGGAACTCTTCAGTTCTGCCTGTCACCTGGAATCGTTCTGACCACCTGTCAGGGCCTTTCAGCATCCTTCGGTGGCGGAGGCTAGCGTTCTCAGAGCCTGTCAGTCACCCGTCAGCCGGGACACAGCAGCCTGAGGACAGCCAGCGCAGAGTCCCAGGCACGGCATTGGGCAGCGCCCCAGGAGGCCCTTCCCTCCCTCCCGTCCCCTCCTGCCCGGCAGAGTCCACGGTTCACAGGCCCAACTTCAGAGGGCGCGCGCTCGGCCCGCAGTCCCGCAGCGCTGCTCGAGGAGGGCGGTCTCATTCTGGTCTCGGGGACGGGGCCGCGCTCAGCAGACGCCTTCCCGGGGGGAACCTGCTTGCTCTGGACTTGCTCGGACCCTACAGTCCTTCAGTTACATTTACATTTGTGTTTTTTTAAGCAAAAGTAAGTCATGTCCATTTTAAGAAAATTTGAAAATGCCCATAAAGATGCAAAGGAAATAAATCACCTGTTGCCTCTAATGCCACCTCCCGGGGATGACCACGTTGCTGCGTCACCTTTCAGACCTGAGCACGCACACATAGGAGCATATTTCACACGTGGTGCTCATTTATACACGTCACGTTCTACACCGTATGGATGCATTTGATTAAAAAAAAAAAAAGCCTGCTTTGCACCTGGCTTTTTAAGGCATAGGTCATATAATTTCAGATGTACTTTTTCTCTGTAATTGTGCCAAGAAGAATCTTTCGTATTCCTGACTTCGAGTCATCCATGTCCATTGCCCCACAGTCTCTGAACCAGGAGACATCACGCTGTGTCACCAACTGTCCCTGTTCCGATTTGCTTCGCCATTAAGAAAACATGGTGATCACATCTCTTTAGGAACGTATGAGTGACTTATGCTTAGAGCAGGGAAAACCCCCTTGGACGATTTTCTTTCCCTGAAGCCTTGGCTGACCATTCACTTGCTTTTGGAGGTGCCCAGAAGTCTAACTGCACCTCTGGTGGTCTTTGAAAGCCTTTGGTCCAAGCGTTTTGTCACTGGGAGCAATGAAAAGTCCGTTCCTGCCTCTCTTCCTCTACCAAGGACCTTGCTTCGCGGGGGCGAGGGGCAGCCGTCTCCTGAATCTTTCATCTGAGCGTGATTTTCCGACTAATCCTCGAACACATTTCCCACTGTCCATCCAAACGAAATGAAGTCAGCTTTGACTGTGCAAAACGTCGATGAATTCTTCAGAGTAAATCAGCCTTGTCAGGGTGATGCAGAGCCGTCAGCTCTTTGTGACATAATATAATATGAAATGATATTGAACAACATGCGTTTGGCACTAAATTGTTAGCAGGTTTTAGCTTTGACAGCAGCAAGTTTATTGCTTTAATCCCAAGGTCTTTTAACCCTCTTTGACATAAATTGAGGTTGGCTTTTGTGAAAAAAACTCCACTTTACTCTCTCTTCCTTTCCCTAAAACTGCTTTTAACAATTTATGCTAGTACATCAGACACTCATTTTGAGTGACAAAAAGAAAGAAAAAAAAAAGAATAGAATGGAAGGGAAAAAGGCCACGTCAGGCCAAACCGTCTGTGTCTCTGTCGGGGCACGTGTCCCTGCTCCTTCGGGCGCGCGCACGCGTTCAGCTGTGACGATGGGGGGCTCCCGCAGATGCCGGAGGCCGGGGCGCAGGCCGGAGAGGTGGAGGGCAGCAGGGCCGGGGCCGGGGAACAGAGCCTCCTAATTGGGAACAGCTTCGGTGAAGGTGTTCCTGTTTCTGGGTTCCTGCCTCCTGCCTCCTCCACCTCCCCCCCCACCCCGTCTTTTTAGAGATCAAAGATGGCTTTCTTCCACGTAAATAGTTCTGAAACGCTGGTGTAGTAAGCATGACATGTAAACAAAGACTCCCTAAATGTTGTGTCACGCTTGTGATGCCAGACGGAGGGGTGAGGGTGGGGGGCTGCCAGGCCTTCTCCTCCAGTCTCCCTCCGGGGCTGGCACCTCTGCCAGGGACGCTTTCGGTGAGGGCGTCACTGCTCCAAGGGAGGCCGTGGGGTCCCCTCTCAGCCTCTGTCCCTCACCGGGCCACGCGGCTGAGCCCAGAATGAACCAAACCTCGCAGCCGCCCCCGGGGCCTATCTCTGAACACAGCAACTTTTCCTAGTTTGTGGATTTACAAGTTCTGACTTGCTTCGTCCCAGTACATCTACATCGAGGGATTTATCCTAAGGAAGTCGTCGGAAGAAACGCAATAGGAGGACGCAGACAGCTCCGGACTGGTAACGATGTGTCTTGGCCGCAGCATCAGGCAGACCGGGCTTAAATTGCAGCTCTGCTCCTCGCCCGGATGACACAGCTAGTGAGTGACTTAACATCTGCGAGTTCCGTTTTCCCATCTCTGAAGCAGAAAACTTCATCGTGCCTCCCTTCTGAGGTTAGGAGGGTGGAGCGGAGGGTGCTTCTTACTGTGGTGTCAGCTCCTCTGCCGCGTTGTTTATAAAGATGAGAGTCAGACTCCACCTGCACTCATTAGTGAATGACAGCTCGGGACGACCGTGTGGCCATTAGAAATCATTCCGTACCCGTAGCTGACGTGACAGATGTGTGTGTTCAAAATACATGTTGTACATAATGACATGTATTATTAATTCACAAAGCATATTAAAATCACATGACTTCTATTTTATAAATAATTTATCATAGAACGCAATATGTAAAAACTTGAAAGAAAGAATGTACACCTCTGGCTATTAGGACTGTGATTCCTGATTTTTTTTCTCTTTTTCTGATCTGTGAAAGTGCTCTCCTCATAGCACACGTATCCGAGGGCTCGCACACTAAAGACAGTTTAAAAATGGGGGGCAAGTGTGTGCTGCTCCGCCGGCTGGTCACCCCGGGAGGCGGCTGACGCTGGGACCCCGTGGTTCACTGATGCTCCCGACCACGTGACACTCAGACGATGCCCAGCAGGGCGGAGCCCGTGTCAGCTGTGCGCCGTCGACCTCCTCCAGGCCCTCAGCCAGTAGGTCATTGTCAGGATGGCCCCGCGCCCCCATCTCCAGTTCTGGGGTTCTGTCTGATGTTGACAGTGCCCCGCTCCCTCCCCGCCTCCTGTGCTGGGGCCCAGCTGGGGTCGGATGGGGTGCACCGTCACCGCCAAAGACAGCGGCCGCTCAGAAAGCTCTGCAGGCGCGTGTCGCGACGAAGGCCACCAGCGTCCCTGCTGCCTGGTCTCGCTGACACGCTCTCTCCAGTTCAACTCAGTTATGTGAAACAAGGCTCAAGCTTCACTTGTCTCACAAGTGGCTCAGTAGTTACGCGAGGTGACGGTTGTCAGGCCGTGGGCGGACACACTACTCTCCCTTCGCAGTTGTTTCGTTTTTTTGCAAACATGATGCCAACAATTCGTGTATTACTGATGGCCCCGCAGATGTCAGGGGCACGCGCCTCTCCATGGGGGCTCATGACGAGCAGTCCCTACAAGCCACCGGAGGTGGACGGGGAGAAAGGGTGCCCCGCAGGGCCCTGGGAGAGTGGGGGTCCTAGGCCAGGAGCCATCACTCCCTGGGGTTCGAGCCGTGGCTGCTGCCCAGGGGCTGGGGGCGGCGGGGCTGTGTGCGGGACCCTTCCTGTGGAAGCCGTGGGGACCCTCCCCCGCCGCTCTGTTAGACCAACACGGGGCGTCTTTAGCCCCTAGGGACACTCTAAGAAGGGGCCTGAGGGCACGTTTGTCTGTTCGAGACCACCTCCCCCGCCACCAAGACTGGGTGTGCAGAATGCTCTCTCCAAGGCCAGGGGAGGGGCAGATGTCCCCTTTCTGGCTGCGCCAGGCTTGGCCTTGTGGCCGTGTCGGCCCATGTGGCACATCCAGGGTGGTGGTGACTGCAGAGAGGGCACCAACCGTGGCTATGACTCCCACCCTTTGCCCCCGGGCTGGGTAACTCTCGTAGTCGGGGCAGGACATATGTCCTTGTCCTCCAGGGAGCGGCTTCTGGAGTGTACCCTGATCCTGGGAACCCAGAGCTCCTGGCTGCCTGACTAACCATGTCCTCGAGCCTCCAGGCTGCCGGGGTCATGCTGACCTTTAATCTCAGGCCCAGGCCCACCTGCCTCCCTCCCAGCGTCCCCGGGGCCTCCCGCGTGGCTGGCCGCCCCCATTTCCTGCTCCCAGAGCCACTGATGCGTCTGCAGCCCGTGGCCACAGTGACACAGACTCAGGCCACCACCCCTCTCCCTTCATCCCGAGCCCGCCTGGCAGAAGGCAGTGTTTGCAAGAAGCTCGTGCTGCAGACGGGGAAGGGGGGAGCCAGGGCCCCCCGGCGGCTCGGGCTTCTGAACCCTGGGGCCTGGTGTCTCTGAGCACAGAGCCTCCTCCCCCACTCTCAGCCGGGCCTGGGGGTCGCCGCGGGGGATCGCAGCGCCCGCGGCCACGGCGTGTTCCTCAGGAAATCCTCCAGACTGGAGAGGAAGGACGGATGTCCCCTCGCAGGCAGACGTGGTGCAGCCATTTGTGGTTTTAATAGCTCTTTCCCCCTCGCCCCAAACATAGAAACGGCTGTCAGCGGTGACATCGCAGGACTGAGGTTGCAAACGGCTGCCCTGGGCAGGGTTTGGCTCCCAGATGTGATTGGCTTGGATCGCAATGAATTTTTTTAAATGCTAACGTTTAAAAACCAGTGGTTTTATCTGAAAATTATTAGATTTACATCTTTTTGAAAACCAGATTATCTGGTAACATCCTGGCGGGGCCGGATGGGCTCGTGCTGGCTCAGCTGCTTCCTCTAAGTAGCCGGGACATCTGGTGGCCACGGCACCACGGGCGCGAGCCAGCCCTCCCGTCACCGCCGGCCTTTTGCATTTGGAAGACGCAGAACGGACCGGGACCTGGGGACCTGCTCTGAACACATGGCTCTGACCGCTGGGTCGGGGCCCGACCGCCCCTCCGTGGTCTTCTCCGCCCTGTCTGCGAAGCGGGGGGATGTCGGCCAAGGCGGCTGTGGTGAAATTGTAGATTAAAACGCTCATGAAAAATGCTTTGAACTCACAGAGGTGGTTGATAAAGTAAAAGTGATCGTTTCAGACGCTTGGTACTTCAAACTCCTTGAAACATCTGTATTATACGTTCTCTTCCTTTGGCCTTGAAATTGGATACTGTTTTGAGAAATTTTAGTACCATCGAACGGACAAGATGAAAGGCTTGACAGTTCTCTCTGATTTGATGCCCAGACACATTTTGACTTCAATTCTCCAGGAGGCAAAGCCGAGGCTCGGGTGCAGGTTTAGCATTTTGGAGTGTCACCGTTCCTCTCCCGCCACGTGGCCATGCCTCGCTGATTACCGCATCGGTGCTTGGGGGCGGGTGGGGAGGTGGGTTGGTGCTCAGAATCCTGAGTCGTGTACAACGCATGGACTGGGGGAGAGCAGCGCAGATGGGAGGCGGGGCAGGGAGGCGGCCACAGTGCCCAGAGGGTGGCTTCAGGTGACCGAGGATGCCACAGAGCAGACCGAGATTCGCAAGTGCAGGCATCTGTCTCAGAGGCACGTTTTGGCAAATTTGCAAGACTGATTTTTTTTATTCCTTTTTCTGTGGAACGAGATGTTCCAGTTGTTCATTCTGTCCCTCTCACTGTGACACTGTGGTGGCTCTCCAGTGGCATTTCAGAGGCCATCAGCGAGAAGTTCCCCCGGGACCAACTGTCCCCAGCCGGCGGCCTGGGAAAAGCACGCAGAATCCCTCTTGTGCTCTTAGAAGGTGACAGTTGTGGGCCTGTGACATCTAAAGTGATGTCCTTTCCTCTCAGCACTTGGGAGTGGGCTTGGGTTGGATTTGGGTTGCTTTCTAAGCTTTTGCGTGACTCTCCTAAATTCTTACGAAGCTTTACATTTGAATACTAGCCGAGGACTTCAGCCTGACCCAGACTGGTGATTGCCCTTAAACTTGTTTCCTGGCATGTAGCACTCGGGTGTCGAGCCCCCGCACTGCTGGCAGAAGCACGGGGACCCCGCCCCTGACCCCGCTAGCTCACGTCCCGCAGATGGTCACAGAGGCCGGAGCCGCTGGACGGCCCTTTGGGCCCATCACAGCCCGAGGAGACCATCCGATCACTGAGCTTTGGGCGCCAAACCTGCTCATTGCCTCACCGTGACCCATGGGACTTGCCCGGACATCACTGAGCAGGGACGGCCGTCGTGCGGACGCCGATGGGTCCACGGCCTGATTCTGTGCGTGAGCCCCGACCCCGACCCCGACCCCGAACCCACCGCCCACAGTCGCCACATTCCCACCGCCTCTACCTGCCCTTCTCAGTCCTGATTTCCAGGGCGCTCAGAGACCGCAGTCGCCTCTCTGCCCCCGACCCGAGAGCGCTCCGAAGGCAGCAGGCCGGCTACCCGTCCAGCGAGTGTGTGTGACAGCTCATGACCACTGAGGGTGGGTTCAGGAAGCCAGGCAGCGCGTGATCCCAAACGCTCGGCCCCTCACGCCACCGGCTCTCTTGACGGGCAAGGTTAAGACGCCTGTTCCCATCACGGTGTGGCTCCTGCTGCCCCAGCTTTCTGGAGGGCCTTGGCTGACGGGGGGACGCAGCCGAACCTGTCGTGCATCAAACGTGGTATCCCAGAAATGCCACGGAGGGAGGGCTTCGGGTCCAATCATTCGTTCCTATCAGAGTTTTGAGGCCCAGCCACTCCCCGCATGGAAGGCCTGCGGGGCTGGGCTCAGTCCTTCCCAGACCTGCCTCTCCTGTCCCTAGCGCGTCATTGGGCCTCGAGGTCCTGGAGCGTGGCCTCTGCGTCCTCCATACTCACGCACAAGGCGGCACGGGCGGGCGCAGGGACGTGGGCGGTGACAGGAGAGGCAGTGGCCAGCCTCTCCCATTCCCACTGGGTGCCACCCTCTTACTTTCCGCACAGGATGGGAGCTAGGAAAAAACGGCTCGTTTTTCTTCCTGGCGGCGCTTTTCCTCAAAGCTCCCCGTCTTGCCATAATGTCACGTGTGGTTGGCGCCGCTTCCGGTGGGCGTCTCTGAGATCACTTTAGATGAGCCTTGGCTGGGTCAGGAGCCTGCCGGGACCCTTCTGAGACAACAGCTTGACTCCTGTCATTTCTCTCTGGAGACTTTTGTCTCTCAGGATTGTTTTTATTTACTCCCCTCCTCCTCCCTTAAGATAACACCTCTTCTCAGTCATAGCGTGTTGCTCCCATCCCCCTGTGCAAGGGCCTATGCTTGTTTTATTCATGCGTCTACTTTGTCCCCACTTCCCACCCCTACAGGCAACTGTGTTGATGTCCTTAACATGCACTAACTTTTTTGTTCATAAGTGTCCTTGCACTATAGGTACTCTCGATTCGTGTGCAAGCAACTTTATTTCTTGTACGTGGTGCTGGTTCAGACGTTGTAGTCTGTTTTGAATTTTTCTCACTCAGCGCTACATTTTTAAGGCCTATCCATGTTGGCATGTGCACATCTATACCAGGGGTCACTGGCCCCTGGACCACAGACCGGAACCGGCCCATGGTCTGTTGGGAACTGGGCCGCACAGCAAGAGTAGAGGGGCGAGTGAGTGAGCAAAGCGTGTCTACATCCGCAGCTGCTCCCCAGCGCGAGCATCACCGCTTCAGCTGCACCTCAGAGCATCAGTCTGGGGGGCGGCTGCAAATACAGACGGAGCTTTGCTCACTCACCTGCCGCTCACCTCCTGCTCTGCAGCCCGGTTCCTACCAGGCCTTGGGCTGGCGCCGGTCCATGGCCCGGGGGTGGGGACCCCTGAAGTAGCAGATGCATAGATTTGCCAACTAACTGATGGTCATTGGCATGGATTTGACACCAACAGGACTCCCCAGTTTGGGGTAGAGCAAAGGGGGAGACTTTATTCAGTGCAAACAGCTCAATTATAATAGAGCACGGCTGTGAGGTGGCCCGGATGTTGTAGCTCAGCCCTGCTCCGCGCCGCTGAGATAGCTCTGCTCCTGTCCAGGGAAACAGCTTGGGTGTCTCCACTCTGGCTGTGGAAAGAGTCTTCAGTAGGACTGAAAGTCCACTCTCTGAATCCCAGGGGAACTGACTTACATAGAGAGAAGTCCCCGCCCCTGGTCCCTGATTGTTCCGTCCTCATGCAAATGAAGATGCCAAATCCTCACAGTATGATTGGTTCAAAAAGCACAGACTGGTGTGCAGAGCCACTCTGACTGGTCCATGAAGATGCTAATGAGGATGCAGCGCCACGGCTGATTGGACGGAGAAAGCCTCAGTCCCATTGGTTGAATGACAATTCCAGGAGCTCCTTCACAAGGGCTGGCTCAGCTGGTGGGAACACGGTACATACAGGCAGGTGGTTCAGTGCAGGGTTCTCCCTGATGGATGCTTGTGTGAGAGGCCCCTGTGTCGACATGGCTGCTGGGCTCCTCGTTACTACATTTGGGCCCCATTAGCCACCAGGAGCCCTTCTCTACAGGCACCCTCATTCCCAGGGTCGACACACTGAGTTTGACTCCGGCCACTGCTCGCGCTTCAGAACTGCTGTACCGGTCACATCAGCTCGAGCAGTGGGTGACGTCCTTGTATCCTACATCCCCTCCAACACTGGCATCGCCCGGCTTTCCAGCTCAGCCGGTCTAGTATGTATGAAGTGAGACCTCATTATTGTTTTAATTTGCATTTTTCTCTGATTATTAATGATTTAAAGCATCTCTTCAAAGTGCTTGTTAGCTGTAGAGTCTTCTCATCTCTAAGTTACTGTTCGTATCCTTTGACCATTTTTATACTGGGTTGACACTTTCTCCTGGTTGATATGCAGAAATTCCTCACATATTCTGGAAACAGTAATCCCTCGTTGTTTTACATATTGCAAATATCTTCTGTCCTATCATTTACTAAATTTGTTCATGATTTCTTTGAACAAAAATCTTTTATTTCAATGTAATAAAATTAATCTACTTCTTGGGTGCCTTACGGTGTTTGATTTAGCAATTTTATTTTAAAGGTCATACCAATGTTTTGAGGAAACAAAAAAAATCAGAGTCATAAGGACTGGGAGAGAAGAGATAAAATGGACATTTTCTGCAAATGATATGATCATCTGCCCAGAATAACCGAAGAAATAGCACATACCTACTATTAGAACTAGAGTTTCGTGAGATGGCTGGACTCAAGGTCAACATGCAAAAATCAATAGCGCTTCCCTACCCCAGCAATAACCAACTTGAAAATAAAACATAACAAATGAGCAGTGCTTTTCTACCTGGACAATGTATTTCATAAACGTTGCGTTTTGTTTACTTAAGGGAATTGGTTCTCTGCTGTGGAGTATCACCGGGCACCCGGTGTCTGGAGTGAAACTACCACAGAAAGCAGAGAGGATGGGGGGGCCGGTCAGAGGGTGGCCGCTGGCCTGGACGTGTCCCAGGGGCTGTAGTCTCAGCGTTTGTGGTAAGCTCCTTGAGGTGAGGAGTGACACGTGTCTTTCTCACCTGTGTATCTGGTGTCTGCCATCTAAGTGGGTCATCGATATTTATTGACAAATGAGTGGTGTAGCGTATTTACCAAGGTCTTAGTGACCATTTATTTACAGCTCTCAATGAAGTCCCAGGAGAAAGCTTCCTAAGGGTAGAATTGATTTTGACAGATGAGTGGGACACAGTGTACAATATTTACCGTCTTCAGGAATAAGACATAAAAGTGTTCTTGAGGATAAGGACTTTCTATCTTAAGCGTTCTTTGGATCTTCCATTCAAAGCAAACTTTTTCATTCTGGACACACACACACACACACACACACACACACATACACACACACAGTTTACCATTTGAGTCATTTTTATGTACATAATTTAGTGGCTGTAAACACTCACATTGTTTGCAACCGTCACCACTACCATCTCCAGACCTTTCTTCCCAAACCAAGACTCTACCCGCTGACCCGTAGCTCCGCACTCCGACCTCCCTCTCGCCCCCGGCGACCACCGTTCTACTTTCTGTCTCTATGAATTTGACTCTTCTACAAAACTCAGATGAGTGGAATCATACGACATCAAATATCTGTCCTTTTCCTCTGCCTTATTTCAGTTCACATAATGTCTTCAAGGTTCATCCTCGTTGTACACGTGTCCGAATCTCCTTCCTTTTGAAAGCTGAATACTATTCCCTTGTGTGGACGGACCATGTTTTGTTAGCCCATCCATCCATCGATGGACATATGGGGTGCTCCCCTCCCCCAGTCTAAGTCTTATTCGCTGTGTGCATGATCTGAGCTGGACAGGGCACAGCGATGCAGATGTAAACCTAGCACGTGACTGCAGCCCTGACTTTCTGATGATCTTCAGAGCAAAGCATTTCAGTAAATCTGATGGAGAAGAGTGTGCCTGTGACCCCCACAGAAGGAAGCCACCCCCTTCCCGGTGCAGGGGTATCATTGGAGCTGGGTTTTCTCGAGGGTCAAGTATCTCGTCAGGCCAACACGGGACATCTTGGTGCTTTAGGCGGAGGGGGCATTACGTGCACAAAGCTGACCAGAGACGTGCAGAGGCTCAGTGTGGTCAAAGCATCGCTGCGTGGTGAGAGTGGGCGGTGAGAGCACAGGATCCGCCTGGACAATAGACGGGGACATTTGAAGGACTATTTTCTAAGACTACAGAAAACTGCTTATAACTTGACACAGATATATATATAGATATTATGTTTTTATTGCTATCACATACAAGGAAGCTTAATATACGCACATGGTGTATGTTTTTTTTTTTTTTTTACTTGAAATAAATTCCTACATCCACATAAAGTATCGCTGTTTTTATAGCTTCTTAGTATTATATTGTATGGATGTACCATAATTGTTTAACCAGTTTCCTACAGATGGACATTCAGGGTGTTTGCCATGTTTGTTCTTACAAGCATTAGTAATGAATAACCTTGCACAGACATCATTTCACACGCATGCAAGTGTAACTCGAGCATAAATTCCCAAATGTATAATTGATGGGTCAAAGGGTATATACATATGTAATTTTGATAGATGGTGCTGATTTGCCCTCCACAGGGGTTATACCAATTCGTATTCCCAGCAGCGGTACGTGGGGCCTGTTTCTGCACGCCCTCACTGACACTGCTATCAAACTTTTGGATTTTTGCCCATGCAAAAGGTGAAAATGGCATTTTGAGATAGCTTTCATTTGGGGGTCGCTCCTTAAAGGGAAGTTGAGTCGCTTTTCTTATGTTTAGCTATTTATATTTCCTGTTCTATGAACTCATTGGCCCCTATTTTTAACATGGTCATTGTCTTTTTCTTATACATTTCTGAGGAACCTTTATATGTTAGTCATATTGTATTAAGCTTTTGTTGTATTTTAATAACATGGTATGTTTTAACATGCACTTTTTTCTTAGTGTCTGAGACGATCATATGATTTTTCTTCTTATATCCAGTGATAGGGTGACTTACTTAGTGGATTTCCTATTACCTCACTAGTCTTAAATTTCTGAAACAAACCCACTTTTTATAGTGTGTCATTTTGTAATGGCCTAATGGATGCTGTTTGCTCATTCAAATCTGACTTTTATATCAACATGAGTAATAAGATTAGTCTGTGTTTTTGTTTGTTTTTCTTTTTGCCTAATCTCTGCCAGGTTGAGGCATAATGTTATTTTTGTTTCAATAAAAATTTGGGAGTTTTCCTTCTTTTTATATGTCCTTAGAACCATTTCAGTATTATTGGATTGTCTGATTTTTTAAGCTTGGTAAAATTTCCCCAGGCTTGGACCTGTTTGGGGCCTGTTATTTTTTATCGAACACTTTTAGACAGCTTTTTGTATTTTTTCAATGGAAATGGGTCATTTACATTTTCTATCTCTTTCTGTTTTCTTGCATGTTCTTCTTGCTTTCCCGGGATTAGGTTTGCTGGACTATCTGTCTTATTGTTCTTTCTCCTCTCCTAATGAAACAGCTTCTGGGTTTATTTTTAGTTCTGTGGGTATCTAGTGTTCTAACTGATTAATTTTTGCTTTCATCTTTATTAGCTTTGTACTTCTCAGCTATGTTTTATTTCTCATATCTTTTAGTTAGATGCCTCATTCATTTGGTTTTATTCTTTATTTTTTTATTGACCTAGGCCAATGAAAAATTTTGAGTTTATGACTTATTCTGGGAGTGCTTTTTAGCTGTGTCCATAGGTTCTTCTCGACAGTATTTTCACTATTGTTTTGGGGAAATTCTTAAATTTGGAATTGTGTTTCCTCTTTAACCTAAGTGTATGTCTAAGAGTCATTTTTATGCATTGATTTTTGATTTCTAGGTGGAAAGGACTTTTAATTTCTGATTTCATTTACTTTATTTTTATTACCTTGTGACCAGAGGACATTGTCTATATGTTTTTGGTTTGGGAAAATTGTGACCTAAGTGTGATCAATCTTTTGTTAATATTTTACGGGCATTTGAAAAGAAAATAAATAACCTATCATCCAGGTAGGCAACCTGTATGACTCAGCAGAGCCTGTTTTATTAATTGCGTTGTCTGGGGCCGCTGGCTCTACGTTTTGTCCATTTGGACCGCGGTGGACCGAGCGCTGAATCCCCTCCTGCCGCCGTGTGATTGCTGTTGCTTTTTGAGTGTCCTGTAATGTTTGCCTCGTTATTGCTGCTGCCTTGTCATCTGCTGCCTAGGTATTCAGAACCCCGATTCCATCGTTGTGCGTTTCCCCCTTAGCATCGGAAAGCGCCCTTCTGCAGCTCATTTCAAGCTTTCATTCTGAATCCCACCTTCCTTTTGTTTACGCCGATCGCCGATCGGGTGCCTTTGAATGACTAGCCTTCTGTTTTCAACTTTGCTGAACAACTGGCCTCCTGTGTCTCTTGAGTACAGGGCGGGTCTGGCTTTGCTTTGCGGACCAACCTGAAAACCTGTCGGCAGATCAATTGAGCCCATTTACATCTGAAATGACACAGGTTTGCCCTTAGTTCTGAACTATCATTGCCTATTAGATTTCTGTTTCTTAAAGTCCTCTGCTTGTGATCTGTTGTGTTTGCTTCGGTGCTGATATTTAAGAGGGTTTGTATGTTGCCGTAGTCATAACTCCTGTAATTATAACTTCGCACGACACCTTTAGTTCTTATTTCTTTGGACCCGATCTTCCCCATTCTTTGCCATGATTAATGACACAATTAGCACATTTCCTTTTTCTTTCCTTCTCTTCCTTTCTTTTCCACCACCCAATTTCGGTTTGCGATATTATGTTAGCGTATGCCTCAGAGCTCATCCATGTGCATATGATTTTATCACCAGATTCATCATCTCTGAATGATACCCTTTAACACCGAGCGAGCACATATGAGACAATTGTTTCTCTTTTGTGATCTTTCTTCGGAGATATAATTGCTTCCCATTTTTTAAAAAGCTGAGACAAAATGGTCGGAGTGTTTACCTGCTCTAGGAAATCATGATCACCGGTGAGGGTTTTTCACTTTGTTAAGTTTGCCATCCTTTTCCAATTTTTCCTCCCGGGAATTCTGGACAGAAGCCCTGGCTGCTCCTTTTCCTCACACACAATGGGGCGTGTTTACTCTTCCTCTGTTAGGTATTAGCGCAGATTCCAGAGTGAGGATCCGGATGGCAGTGAGGAGGGTGGAGGGACAGGAGGGGAAGGGTAGCCTTCCGGATTCGCAGGCACAGGTTTTCCCTTCTGGCGCCTCAGAGACAGTCATCTGCCACTCTGTCCTCACCGGGCTCCTGCCATCAGCCCTGCTTTCTCGATTTTCTGGACCCGTGCTGAAAGCAGGGATGGGTTTACACTTCGGGCCGAGTCCTTCTCCTTTAAGAACTGTCTCGTTGCTGGTCTTTCCTGAGCCGTGCCATCGCTGAGTGCACCAGCCACGCCCGGTCTTCCCAGTCCTCCCGCGTGTCGTCCGCCCTGGCTCAGCAGCTCTGACAGCCTCGCACACATTCTGCAGTCTCGCATTACATTTCTCTTTCAGTTTCCATGAAAATGTATAAGCACGATTTTCCTTCTTCATCTTGCTTTTCTATTTGTTCAAGAGGAAAAGGAGAAATATTCGGACCTGTGAGGCGAAGTCCCGACCCGACGTCCAGTGGACGCCTCCACTGAGCTATCCGGTCACCATGAGTGGAGAGTGAGGGCGGGCGTGGCGGTGGCCCAGGCTTCTAGCGTGTGCGGCTCTATGGGTACATGGTGACTTGACTGACCCCGGTGAGTTCTGCGGGCCGGCGGGACACCCAGGTGGACCTGTCGCGCAGTGAGAGACTTCTGTACAGATTTGGAGCTCAGGGGAAAAGGTGAGGCATGAGAGGCACAGATCATTGTCACTTCACGGCTGCTCCTGCCGTTTGCGGAGAGCCTGCTCTGTTTCGGGGAGCACACCGATGTTGCCTCCCGCAGTTCCAACGGGAAACCGGGCTCGGGGAGGTGAAGTCATACTGCTGGCAGGTGGCGAGCTGGTGCTGAACCTGGCGTCTTGACCCCGAGCTGTGTAAACGTGCCTGCTCCTTCATCATGGCGCCTCTGCCGGGGTCCCGCACGTCGCCCGCATCTGGTCTCTTTGAAGACGAGGCCGCACGTTCTGCTGTGTGCCCCCGAGTCAGCGGGAGCGATGCATCTCCGCGTCTCAGCTGAGACCCGGGGCACGATGCACAGAACCCGGCCCGACCCTGTCCACGAATTTGGGGCCTGCCACTGTGAGTGGCGATAAGAGCTTGTGGCTGAACAGCCCTGCCCCGGGCCGTCTCCACACTGTGCAGGTGGCACAGAGTGGACACAGCGCTCAGCCCTGTCCCCAGAATGGCCGACACGAACACATGGCATTGCACCCGCGCGGATACTGGGATCGACTCAGTCACACCAAATACACTCCAACAGAGAGATGTGGGTTTCGAACGGTGATTTTTCCCCCCGTTTATATATATTGACTGCTGTGAGCTAGACCCAACAGGAAACGGTAAATGTTAAAAAGAGACCTGTCCAATTAAGATGGCATTTGTCTTTGAAGTACAGTGTCCCTCTGATGTCCCCAGTGATACCAGGTGAACTGGATAGAAATGGATGTTATAGAAAAGGCAACAATATATTGATTTTCAGAATGCATGCTCTTCTACCGTGCGTGCGTGCGTGTGTGTGTAGGCGCTTGGAAACATGGGTTGCAGAGTGAAAACGTAAAAATTCTTTTAAATTTTATGCCACCTAGGTGTGTGAGAAAGTATGATAGGGCAGTTTGTCCTCCGTTAATTACGCTTTCTAGCACTGCAGTGCCAAAGGAAAGGGGGCGTGGCCACTGCAGAGTCTACCCTATGCCGAGCTCTGGGATAAGAGAATTATGTCAGGTGATGGGATTCGATGAGCTAAGAAACAGAACATGTTGACGACAGGGTCTGCGACAGGGTACATCCTATGAGTGCCTGCTAGTTTTAATTATTACACAATGACCGGTATGCCAGATGAAAAGGCTAATGCTTGGAGAAGTGCAGTAGCTCGCCCAGGGTTACACTGGAATTAGGGGGACAGCGTGATCCGTATCGAATTCCTGTGACTCCCGAGCCTGACAGCCCCTCTGTCCCTCCCCACAAGCGTTACTGCGAAATGTGCAATGAGCCTTAATGTGCTGAATTTCTGTGAAGAAATCCACAGAAATGAATTTCAATTTTTTTCCTGAATAAAGAGCCAATAATCCAGTCTCATGTCCCTCCCTCTCTCTGCCCCCCATTTGTTGTTCACCCCTCTCTGTGAAAGAAAGACCTGTCCCCTTTTCTGTGACTTGCAAGAGGCTATATCCAAGAGAAGCACAGAGGTCACACCTGCATTCCCAGCCGCCAGCGTGCCGGGGCCACGGCACTGTTCTCCGTTCCTCACTCTGGCTTCAGGCGTGCTAAGAGGCCACGGCCGAGCAGGAGTCACCATCTCGCCATCCCCCTCCGGCTGCTTTGGACGGGCAGAGAACAGCCAATGTCGATAGTGGTGCTGCATTTAAGCGTCATTACCTGCAGACCGGTTATGGATTCAGGTGTGAGCTCCCTCCCCACCTCCACTCCTTACGTCCTTAAGCAAGAGGCCGGATTTTCTGCGTGGACACGGCACAGCATCTGCCTCCATCAACGGTGATGCCACAGTTACCCGCGGGAGCAGCTGGAATAAAGATTCTTGGGCTGAAGTTGAACGGGGTTAATTAATCCAGGTTTTCAGTCCTCTTCCAAAGTCTGAGACCGGGGCAAGGGTTGAGGATGTGTCTGCCAAGACGCTTTTGATAGAAAATAACGGGAAAGTCCACTCAAACCAGCGTAAACGATAAAGAGACTATTGACTCGCTTCATCGAAAGTCTAGAGGTGCTGGCTTCAGGCATGGCTTGCCCAGCGGCTAGTGAGCTTGCCTTGGTGTGGGTTCCCGGGCTCGTTACCTATCACTGCGTAACAAATTACCAGAAAGAAACTCGGTGGTGGACGACAACAAAAATTATTTGTCACGTCACCCTCGTGAGCCCTCGTTTCGTCAGGCCGGGGAGACACTCCTAGCCAAGTCGGGGTCTCTCCGGGTCCTCCGTAATGACAAGGTGTCTCTGGGGTGGAGGTGCCTGTGGTGCCCTGTGGTCAGCTCTCTCTCCAGTGCCGGCCCATTGCGGGGTGGCACTCAAAGCCTGGAGTGGCACGGAGACTGCCTGGAGAAGGCGCCTCTGTCTGCTTCTAAGAACATGGCTGGTGGGGGGCGGCCTCTTACGGGGGCCTGCAGTCTACACAGTGTGCGGAGGAGCAGACGCCGGCCTGTTCCCCATTTGCTAAGCCACCGCCCTGTGTGCAGTGGCCGGTGCCAGCCTTCGGGGAAAGCCTGCTGTGCATACCCCACAACCCCGCGTGTTGTCAGCACCCGTAGGTCCCCAGATGAGAGCCTTTCTCTCACGCACCTCTAAGACATATGTGTGTGTGCGCATTCACATGCGTGTGTGTGTTCGTATGTGTGTTATGTGTATGCATACATGTGTTGTGTCATGTGTACATTAGTCGTGTGCAGGCACATGTACATTAATGCATGTTCTGTGTGCACATGCATGCGTATTGTGTGCTTGTGCACGGACAATGCAGGCGTGTTGCATGTGCACACACATGTTGTGTTTCATGCATGTGTGTTGTGTCATGCGCATGTGTGTGCATGCATGTGTTCACATGCATGTGCACCTTGTGCAAGTGTGTGTATTGTGTTGTGCACACACGTGCACACACATACATGTGTTCTGCTGTGTGCGCGCACATGTGTGGATGGTATGTGCGTGCGTGCAGGTGCATGCATGTGTGTTCTGTGTGCATGTGTTGTGCGTGCACGTGTGTAGACACACGTGTGTTGTGTGCATGTTGTGTGCACGCACACTGTGTTGTGTGTGCATGTGTGTGCATGCGTGCAGGCATGCGTGTGTGTGTGTAGTCTGTGTCAGAGCATGCTTTCAGGCTGATTAATGCTCAGGAACGCTCTCCCTCTCCGGCGTGTGTCCGGCAAGTCGATAGTACTGTTTGCTACAATGTCAGCTGAATGAGAGACACTGAGAGAACATGAAGCCTCCAGGTCCCCCTGTGCCTGCACCCAAACCGGAAAACGTATCGTGCCGTCAGTGCTGTTTCCTCACTGCGGGGTCCCTGGCAGGCTTATCTGTTTGCTGTCCTCCATCGGGGGGAACGGGTGTGATCGTCCTTTGTACTGAGGCAGACGGAGCCCGGGCTGATCGGCGGCGGCGGGCTCACACAGGCAGGGGGCCGGGGGGCCGGCCTTCTGCACCGAGCAGGGCGGTCTGGGCTGGCTGGGGCCGGGCTGGTTCACAGGGGTACCCCTGCCCCCCGGGAAGCTGCCCGAAACCGGCCGAGGGGCCGGCAGAGAGCTTGATGAGATTCGCCAGACTCTGGACTGTCTCTGATGAAGCCTGGCTTTCCTTCCACGGAGAGTCTCTGATTAGCAGCTCAGAGCTCGGTGGGATTAACCATGTATCACTCTAAATGTTTATTTTATGTCCAACTTATTCTAACATTTTTATTCATCTTAATGAGAAGTAATTGGGCTTCCTATTGCAGTGTTTCCTGTGAAAAGGGGGACATGAATAAGGCACGAAAGCACGCCGACGTCCGTCACTCCCTGGCTTCCACCACGCTGCCGTCTATCCCTGAAGTCGCTGTTTTGGATTGAAGATCACATTCAGTGCGTTTGAACCACATCCTTCCCGGGGCTGGCAATGCCTTGATTGTATGTCATGATGTCTTCGGGGAATCGTGACATTAAAACATATCCTTGGTTCTCACTTAAGCCAATTTTATAGGGCAGGGGGAGAAAAGACAACATTTTGCAATGAAAGCACCTTCTCCCATCTGGCAAAATGGCTTTCTGGACTCTATTGTGGCTCATTGTCTAAAAATAGGATGAAGACAAATTGTTATCATTTGCGAAAGCCCATGACAATAATGATAAATGAACAAATTTTTTTGCCCTCTGAAGTCATTGCGGAGGCTCTCTCCGGGACCAGCCGCGTTAAACTGGTAGGCTCTCCTCATCTGCATCGGCAGAAGGTTTACAAATGGCTTTGTAAACAATTTCAGCCAGAGCGTTAATCTCCCCCTCGGAACGCGGGCCGCGCGATGGATGATTGATTTGCAATTTAAAATGACACTGAAGCCCCTGAAACAGATATGAAAGAAACTTTCGGTGAGTAATGTTTTAGTTGACAAGAAAAGATAAGGCACATCTTTCATCGGATAGTGGGCTGTTTTTGATAAATATTGTTCATAATGGAGAATTTTGGAATCATTAATGTGTGGCTGGAACGTTACTACTTTTTGACTGGGACTTCGGGGACTGGTTTCTCTGGCAGGAATGTTGTTGCAGGGGGAAAAAAAAACTTGGGGAGATGCTTGAAAAGCACCCGTAAAATGACTCTCTTGTTGGACCCGAGTTCGAACCGATCAGCGGCGGGGGCGCAGCTGGTGGTGCCTTTGCTTGGGTGCCGCGCACCTCGCCATCTCCAGCGTCGAAGGAAGGGCGACGTTCCAAGCCAAGTCCCTTTGGGTGGCGTGGCAGCTCGGCTGTGAAGGGGCATGGCACGGAGGTCAGTCTCTAATCCCTGTCCCGGCCCCGGTATTTCGGGGCTCTGTGTGCTCCCCGCTGGCTCCCTGCCAGCCCAGTCCGGCTGGGCAATGGCTGCAGCTTGGGGCGTTGGCATCGCAGGAACAGGGGGCCGCGCTGACCAGCAGACCCTCCTCACCGAAGGCGAGACCCTGCACAGGGCCCGTCTGTGCTGCCGCAGACCCCTCCCCGTCTTCCCCTCCCCCCTTGCCCCGGCTCTTGCCCCCACGTACCCCTCACACGTCGCAACAGGGGTGCTCCCTTAAGGAGCACGGTGGTGGAGTGCCGGGGTGCCCAGTGCTGGCCCGCACCCCGCCCCCGGTGCCTCAACCCCTCAGCCAGTGCCCTCCCTCACCCCGCTCTGTCGAGCGACACCCCTTTCGCCACTCTCCGGTCGCCTGAAGGGACGTCCCTCGGCCGGCCTCCATCGTGACTGGCAGACAGCCCTCCCCCTCCCGCAAGGCCTGGGCAGTGGCTTTACCCCACGGAGCCCTTGGCACGTCGGCGAGCCCCACACGTGATGTGAGGAAAATAATCACGATGTGGCCTGCGGGCACCCGAGAGCAACCCGAGCTGGTCATTCCAGATCCTCCTGCTCGTCGGGGGAGTCCGGGTCCCAGCCCGCCAGTGTGGGTCAGCGGGGCGTGCGGGCGTCACCAGACCACTCGATGGAACCAAGTTCGTTTTCACATGGTTAGTGGCACGTCGCAAAGGAGCCCCAGTGTGTGCTGGGCACGGTCGTGGGCGCTGGAGATGCAGACGGGGGCAGAGGGAGGCAGCCCCGGCATCGTGGGGCTGATCCGTGTCGTGGTGGCCTCGCTGGGCATCGTCAGGTCCCCTGCAACGTCGCACGTTGCATGTCGCGTTTCTTCTGCTCTTTGCGAAGGAAACGCAGAGCATTTTAGTCGGATAGTCAACATTTCCTGAACTCGACTCCTGCCTGCCCCGCCCTCACGTGCGCGGTCGCTGCGGACCGAACGCTGTGTCCTCTGACGCGCGCGTGGCGAGGCCCCGTTTCCACCGTGATGGTGTTTGGACGGGGGGCTTTGGAAGGTGTCAGGCCCTGGGGGTGGAGCCCTCACAAAGGGGATTAGTGTCGTCCTACAAGCGACCCCCGAGAGCCTCCCTCCTACCACGTGGGGACGTGGCGAGGACGGCCGTCCGTGAGCCAGGAGGCTGGTTCTGGCCGGACGCTGAGTCCGCGGGCGCCCGGACCTCGGTCCTCCCGGTCTCCAGAAGCATGAGAGACCCGTGTCCGCTGCTCATAAGCCCCTGGCCGACGGCAGTGACTCAAAGGGCCGAACGGACACCCAAGACACCAATACACAGCGGCTGGGACGTGAGGCCCGGCCCCCGCTGGCGATGGCCGGGGACCTTCTGGGTGGGAGGTGTGTGGCAGGGAAGGGACTCCTCCTCTCCCACCCCTCCCTCGTCACCCGTGTTTCTGTCCCCTGCTCCTTTCTCTTCGCCTCTGCTGGTGTGAGACGCAAGCTCGTGACTTTGCTCTGCCCGTGCCCCACGAAGGGGACACGGCACAGAATGTCCACGAGGATCAGACCCTGTGTCCCCGACAGTGTAGCCTGGACATTACGGAGCAAGGAGGTGCTGCTGCCACTGAGCGGGGGCAGAGTGACCTCCCGGTGACTCCCAAGGAAGCTGAAGGACATGCTGCGTGCGGATGAACCAGGCCCTAGAGTGGCACCGCGTGCTCCTGGGGCTGTGTCTTCGCCAGGCCAGTCCGTCGTCCCCCGCGGAGGTGACCTGGGACAGAGAAGTGCCCAGATGTCGGAGGCTCCGCTGACCTGCGTCACCTGCAGGAGGGCAGAGCCGCTCCGGAGACGACGGGGCGTCTGCCGCGGTCACGCCCGGCCCGCCTCACGGTCCCTGAGGGCCCCGCGCCACCACTAAGTCACGGTGTGGAAACTGCTTTGATGACCATATTCATCCCCTACCTTATGTTTTGAAGTATTCCAACTTGCTTTAGCTTTATTAATGTATTTCTTTTATCTTTCGTCTGAATAGTGTTCTCTATGTAAAGTGACCAAATGTGATTAATGATGAATAGATTAAGATAGGACAGGGTGTTTGAAAAATGACTTAAGGACTGCATGTAAGTCACTGGCTGGAGTCCCAAAATGCAAATTCTGGTTAAGTTAATGACTGGAAAATCGGGACGGCCCAACGGCGGGAGCTTCTGCATTATTTAAAATCGCTTTATAAACAATAAATAATTAGCATTTTACGTTAGAACGAGTTAATTATTTCTTGATGATTTCTATAGGCATTACGGTCCGAGTCGAAAGTCTCCACGTGATTGACACGCACGGATCCTTGCGACGCCCGGCCATCCGGCGGCACCTGTAAGCCACCGCTTTGCTTTGCGAATGGCCATCAGAGGCCGGCACTGTAGCAAGCGCCTGGAATCGCCCGGTTCGTGGGCGGCTTCTTTCCCTGAAAAGGGTCTGCGTCGTCCTGGCGGGGCCGCCTGCCCCTGACAAATGAGCCCGATCGTCCTGGTGGCTCTGCGCTCTCAGTCACCCTCTCAGGAGCTGGCGCTTTATGAAAAATAAATTAATAATGCATACTAAATTACATCTGCAGGAGACACTTAGGTGTGTGCCGCAGTCTTCGAAGATGATTAGTTTCCCGATCTGTTCACGGGGACGTGTCGCCCCGTTGCCCACGCGCATCTCGAGCTGCAAGGCGGTCAGCACGGCCCGTGCTGGGCTCGCTGCCCCGCATGGTGATGGTGACGGTGACGGTCACCATCGCGGGGCCGCCAGCCTGGGCTCCAGGCTGCCAGGTGCACGGCTCAGGCCCGCAGCCAGGGGAGCCCAAGGCTTAGGGTGACTTGCCTGAAGCTCTCGGGAAGGAAGGCAGAGGCCTCTGAGGGCGGGGTCCCCGGTACGGTTCGCAAAGGACCCTGGTTGCTCGGGCAGCGGTGCCCAGTGGCTGGAAGGCCACCTCCATCCTGGCACTCGGCCCTGCGCGGGAGTCGCCCGTCAGAGTGTCCGTCTGGTGGGCCGGCAGGTTAAACCGCAGAGCAGAGTGACACGCGGCCGCGTCGACGTCCCTTCCTCGCGCCTGCTCGGCTGCGTCCGCGCCCGGAGCGCACGGCTGCGGTGGCGGGAGGGGAGCGGGTATTTATCAGGGTTCAGAGCCAGTTCAGCCACACACTTGACAAATCATTTGTGGGATTGTTGTATTCATAGTCACTTAAATAAGAATCTGTCAGCACGGAGGCTGAGCTTCGCTGCGGCGGGTCCCCGGCTTTCCCCCGCACACCCGCAGGATGATGGATTGGAAGTCGTGCAAATCCACTGCCGTTTTATATGCTGGTGGCTTCCGCGGAGACAGGGGACATAGCTCAGGAGCGTCGCGGGGAGGCCGTAACCGCAGAGGCCTGCTCCGGTTGGAGCTCCTGCCTCTTCCCGCAGCTCCTCCTCCTCCTCCGCGTCCCCGCGTCTTCCCGAAGGGGCTTCAGAGCTCGGAGCCGGAACTCAGATGTTCTCCTCGCGTGTCATGTTGGCGTGTGCTCGGCACAGCAGGTGCGCGGGCTGGCTCTTCGGGCCACCTCATCCGCATGCGGAGCCATGCTCTGTAATTAAAACAGATCGATAAACATAATTATTTGGTTTTATGACAACTTTAAAGTTAATACCCCTTCGCAGAATGTTAAGTCTTCACTCTGGAAGGGGAAGTGGGGAGAGGTGGAGCGAGCAAGGCCAGCGGGGCCAGGTGGGCGGTGACACGCGGCTGGGATTTGTGTTCGCTCCGTGTGGCCTGTGGGGCTCCTTACGCTTGGGTGGCGGAACTCCCCTGCTGTGTAAGGGTGATGACAGAGCTGGCTGTCACTGTCCCTCTGAAATGTGAGGGCGTTGGGTGCCCCCAGGTCTGCTTTCCCAGCATCCTAAGGCTATTCTGAGTCTGTTTTGGGTCTGACCGCAGACGCCGGGTGGGCATGAGGAGGGAGCACCTCCCTCTGCGCCTGGACCGGGGCCCTAGTCCCTGGGGTGGGCGTGCCGTGGATGGGCGTGCCGTGGACAGGCGCGCCACGCGGCCACCTCCACCCTGGGGTTCCTCCAGAAAGGACCAAGAGCCTTTTGGTTCCAGGTCTGTCCTGGCCGAGAAAGCTGCAGGAACCAGGAGCCAGGAGCCAGGCGTGGATCCGGGGTGTCCCTGTCCCTTCCCTGGGCCCCAGCAGCCCCGCTGCCCTCCAGGCCTTGACCCCAAACCCTAACTCAGAGCGGCAGCCGGAGGCCAGGCCCGCCACGAGGCCAGTGAGGACGCTGTCCTCCGCCGGGAGGCGTGCGAAGGAAGCCTGTCGCCTGAAACGCGTTCTCTCAGGCCACGGTGATGAGCGTGGCGGGGCGTTAAGCCCGTGTCCCATGTTTTTAAAAATGGCTGGAGAGCAGCGAGAGAGAAAGAGAAAAACTCAGTGTAACAACAAAACCCCACGTTACATAACATGTCCCCTCAATATCACTGGAAAATACATGTAATATTTTGAAATCAGTGACTAATTATTCCTAATCGCTCCATAATAATTCCTGGAGGCGCGCGCGCCTTTGGCCGCGTTCCCGCTCGGATCTCCGCGCGGCCCCCGCGCGCTGTCAAGCCGCCCGCCTTGGCAGCCGCTCCGGTTTCGCTGCGTTTCGTTCGCGTGTCCAGATCCCTTGCCAGTGAGGCTGTGGAACATATTTTGACAGCTCTGTCGCTAAGTTTGTTGCTACTCGTGTCTGGAATGGGTATCAAATCTCAGAGCTGAATCTGTTTGTTCCCCCCCGCCCGCCCGGCGCAGGATGCCATTGGCTCTCCTGGAGCCGCTCCCGCTGCTCCGAGGGGTCAGGCCCGACTCGCGTGGCCAGCACGGCGCATGGGACGTGTCACGGTGCCTGTGCCCTGTGCCCGCGTGCCTGGCGTCCAGAGCCGGGGGCCAGACGTGCCCGCGTGCCTGTGGGAAGCCGGGATTTCCGCAGCGAGAGGCCGGAATCACATGGATGTGACCCTGGCCTTGTTTCGAGAGCAGACTTTACAGCAGAGTCGGCGAAGACAAACCTCAGACAGAAGCCATGTCTCATCGCTCCTTTTGCACTTCGTCCTGGCCGCCCTGGGTGCTGCTGTTCTCTGCTGGGCCCTTGCGGAATCTTCTAGAAGCGTGGCTCTCATCGTGTGGTTCCTGGCCCAGCAACATCAGCGCCTGGAAACTTAACAGAGATTTTCGGTCCGTCCACCTCCCCCCAGATCTGCGGAGTCAGGACTTACTGGGGGGTGGGGGCAGCGATCCGGGCTTCGCCAAGCCCACCAGGGACGCCGACGCACACACCAAGGTGCGAACTCACTCATCTGCCCACGACTACACCCAACGAAACGCCCGACGCAGCAGTGACAACCATCGCAGCAGGGGTGTGGCCCCTGATGCTGGACGCGCAGGTCCTGGCACTTGTGCCAGCGTTGTGCGTGCACAGTCGCGTGTACCGGTGGCCGTCCCAGCTGTGAGACCTGTCTCCGTCTGTCTGGGCTGCGTTTGGTCCTGTGCATCTGCCTCGTGTCTGGAAGCTGCTCCTGTCCCCGGGGGCGTCTTCGGGCCCGTCCTGCCTCGGTTTCCCCACCGTGCTGTTTTCTCTCCCTCCCGTGCCTCACGGAACCTGGAGTCCCGGGGCCGGAGGAGAAGGCACCTCGAGGCGCACGCACACCTCCCTGTAACCTTCCAAGCGACATCTTATTGCTACCGAGAGGGACAGGGAGTACCGGGGTGACCAGGCAGGTCGTCGCAGGACCGAGTCCGAACCACGAACCAGGCCCCTCCCGGGGCTCTTCCTGGGCTGTGGGGCTGACGACGTCCCCATGGAGGCCGAGCTGCTCGGCACCTCTTCCCATCAGGGCGCTGCTCCTCGGGGGCGCTTCGGGGTGTCAGAGGCCGGGAGGCCCGTCTCCAGCGTCGGGACCTGGGAGAGAGGGAGTGTGCACAGCTCGTCACCGGGAAAGCAGAACCCGGGGGACTGGGACAGCTTAGGCTCAGGTCCGCACAGAGGGGGCCAGCTGTTCCCGTGCTGCAAGGGACAACGACACCGGGGGTCGGCGTGCAACCCCCAGGCTTTGGAAGATTGCGGTGACTCCTTCATTCTGTGTTGTTGCGCGTAAGCTGGAGCTGACGCACACTTAGAGCCGGGCGGGGTCTGAGACGCTGGGGGGCAGGCCCCGCGGACGTCGGACTGCTTTGGGAAACAGCCGAACAAACCACCTCCTCTGAGCTGTGTGCCTTACGAGGGGTGGCCTGAGGCGGACAAGCTCCTCGGGGCCAGGTCGTGGCTTCGTTCTCCCATCCTGTGGTGTGGGACGGATGTGGGGGACAGGCTTCGTTGCCAGCCTCGGGCCCCCGGACCTCACTATGGCTGGCATTCGTTAACGGGAAAGCCTGGCTGGGGATGGGCCAGGGCCAGGAGGGCAGGGATGGCTCGACCCCAGGCCGGCTTTGCAGGGAGGGGTCTCGGAGCTGTTGCTGACGTCCGTGAGATCGAGCAGGGGGTCAAACTCCCCTCTTCACTGTGTGTTGCCCATTTGGGGTTCTTCTGATGGCCTTCTCTCGCCAGAGTGGGGAGACCACGTATGTTCTACATAAAATGTACTGATGTCATCGGCTTCCTTCTGGTTTCCCGTTGATTGACTTTTATAGCTTGCAAACATTATGCTGGATTGGTAAATTGCAATAAATTTAATCAAGAATTATTTTATTCAGCCTACTAATGAGGAATAATAGCGTATGTATCAATTAGGCTTGTCAATTCGTGTGAAGAAATAGATTTACAAAGGGATAGTAAGCACAAAAAGTATATATCATTGGTATCAATTCACTTCATTATTTTTAATTTGCTGTGAATATTGAGTGTTTCTAACATAAAATCATTCCTCAATTAAAACAAAACAGCTGTACTGCTCTCGGCTCCTCATCCCTTGTTTTTGCTTACAGATTAGCAGTTGTCATTGGTTTCAGTCTGTTGTCATCTCATTAATTTGCACCCGTAAATGGGTAAAAAAGTATTCTCAACTGTCAGGGAAAAGAACGTACCAGCAAAATGGCTCTCTCGTGTTTGAGGGGAGCAGCGGGGTTACTGCAGCAACGAGGGGGTGTGTGTGGGGAGCCCAGGCCGGTCCTGCTCGCTTGGGGCTCTTAATTCTCCAGAGCCTGCCTGTTCTGGGGCTTACTCTGTGTCCCGCGACGAATTCTTTGCAAGAATGGCCACGAGGACGGCCTCCTCTCTGTCTCTGCAGTGCGACTGCCACTCTTCCCATCAAGGAGTGAAGTTTCTTTGTCTCAGGTAATCGGAGCTGGTCATGTGACTCGGTGTGGCGTGGAAGGAGGCAAAGGCAAGCAGCATGCGTGTCTGAGCCTGGGCCTCAGGGACGGCGCTTGCCCCTGCGCCGTCTCTCTCTGAACCCTGTGAGCCCGGCCGGCCTGCTGGAGGACGAGACCGGGCAGAGACACGGCGTCACCAGCGGCCTCCTGATGGCCTGGCAGCCGACCGCAGGCACACGAGTGAACCTCGCCGAGCCCGCACCCCCGCGGCCTGGCAGGGCGGTGAGCGAGGTGGTTGTCGAAGCCGGGACATCGGGGGTGGCGCGTGGTGCGGCGAGGACTGACTGATGCACGCGCACTATATCGGAGCCGCCTGGAGCTGCACGTGATGCTGGCCCAGGTCCGAGCAGGGGAGACTCCAGCCGTGAGTGGGGACCCTGAGGTCACGGTGTTCTCAGAGCTCGTCCCAGACGCCGTCTGCGTCACAGACGGACAGCGGGGGGTGGACGTTTCCCATCTCGTCTCGAAAGAAATAATGGCCAAAGAGGTTAAGTGACGCATTCAGTCCAAGTCACACAACTCCGGAGAGGGGACGCCGGGGAGGTCGGAGGCATGGGACCTGGCCCCTTAGTCACCGACACCTCGGTGTAAACCACTCTCCCTCCTCTGGGACCGCCGTGAGCAGGCTGTGACGGAGAGCTCTGGGAGGTGGCCCGCTCCCTGTTGCTGTCACTGGGGTGCACGGTAATGATCCAAGTGACTCTCCCAGGCCCAGAATGCAGGCGGCCACCCAGCCACAGGACCGAGAGAAGGGGTTTCCCCAAGGACCACGTGCGCTGTGAGAACGAGGGCCCGCCAGCGCCGCCCCCACCCTCGGCGGTTTGCCGAGGTCCTGGGCGAGGCTGCCCTGGGCAGCTCTTGGGTGCCTCTTGCTCACACTCTCGGAGGCTCCATGAGGGTCCCTTGCCAAGCCACTGCGCAGTCCTGTGGGTCACCTTCCAGAGGACGAAGAGCACGTCCGTCCCCCGGGAGTGCTCCCGCTCGTGGAGGGAAACGGAGGCAACGGACTGTGATCACAGACCGCCCATCGGTCATCTGTGGGGCAGGCAGCAGCGGTGGCCTGTGTGGCCTGGCCTTGCCCACGGGGACCCTCCCCAGCGACCTGCCCGGGCAGACCTTGTCCGCTTGGACCCTTGATCGCTCACGGCCCTGGGACGGCAGAAAGCCCACGGCCTGGGGCCAGAGCCAGCGCTGCTTTGACACAACCTGAGACGGGGATGTGGCCGGACCCCCTGGAGCCGGGCTCGGCGACGCCTGGGCGCCGGGGAGCGGGGCTGCGCTTGGCCCTCAGGTGGGCGCTCCGTTCAGCCCACGCTCTGTGCTGTCCCGAGCTGGTGGTACAGTAAGTCCTGTCGTCACGGCGACGTTACCTTCGTCTTGTGTGTGTGCTAACGATGCTAACTTGTGAAAAGCGAACAGTTAAGATATACCGTAGTTCAGAAACCACTTCTTTCTTTTTTAGCTGTGTGTGGAGTCTGAAACATGAGGGGTGCCTTGGTGAGGGCTTAAATGGGTGACACAACCCTGGGCCTCTAGTGCATCCTTAGACATGGGCTGCCCTGTGCAGGAATTGCAGCAAGAATGGCCCGTGCTCTGAGCGCATGACGGGCTCTGGTTCCCACCACGGGCTCCTCCTGAGCCCTCGGTTAGAGGCCTCTGGTCCTGTGTCACCTGCACACCTGGAGATCCGAGCAGGGAGAGGTGTGCAGAGGCCACGGCTCGGGCTTGGACATGGCAACAACGGTCCCTGCCCGGGCTCCTTCCTGCGCCTACCCTCTGCGCACCCGGTTCTCCCAGCAGCCCCAGGTAGCGGAGGTCATCGGTAGGTCTGGGCACTGGCGACAGGGCCTCTGGTCTCCTGCATTCCCCGGCGGGCCGTGTCCTTCCAGGTTCCCCGGTGCCCAGTCTGTCCAGCCGGCCCAGAGCTTGCCTCCCGCGGTGTGGAGCATCAGATGAGCTCAGAGCCCATGCTGTCACGGGCGCAGAGTTTTATATTCATTCCGGTTTATGTCCTCGTGTGGAGGTCAAGCGCTGGCCAGGCCGTCGCGCTCGGAGGGAGGTGAGAGGTCTTATGTGAGTAAGAGGTGATCGATACCTGAACCGGCCACCTCTTGTCTGCCTTTGGGAGCCTGTCCCCCCGCGGGGGGTGCTCGTCACCCACTGACGAGGGAGAAGACAGATGCCCACAGGGCAGCCAGGGGCGCACCTGCCTCCGCCCCCTTCAGAGCAGGCGCGAAGCGGCCCCTTCATTGTGGGGACCGGCAGCATTCTGTCGGGTGGGAAAAGGGCTAGAGACATTTCAGGCAGGATGACGATATTAGGCTGAATCCACATGATTCTGGGTAAAACCTTAGAATTCAGCGAAGTAGGCCCGTGTGAGGGCTGTGTACGGTTTCCCGGCCGCGTGGGCGTTTGGGGGCTCTCTCTGCACCCTGAACACGTCTGCTTTGCTTCGGCGGGTGGACAGGAACGCGGACCTGGTGAGCACACACCTGGTCCCTGGCCAGCCCTGGTGACTTGGGAACCAGAACTCTGTCCTTCCTGCGGCTGTTACTGCTCAGTGTCCACTGAGACGAGAGAGAAAGGAACACTCCCTCCTCCTGGTGGGCAATGGCTCAGCGTCATTTCTGGAGATCGGGGGGCCAGCCCCCTGCCAGGCTGCCTCAGAGAACGGCTGACAGGTGGTGGTTTCATCCCCAGCCCCTCCTTCTCTAGCACATGTTAATGACAATTCCACAGAAAACAGAGCAAAAAAGGAGATTAAGACTTCTTTCTCACACGTGCTGAACTCCATCTTTTTATCTTGAATTACCCCGTTGGAGTGTCTACACCACCTGAATTCATTAACCCCATCAGTGTCGACTCACCAGTTCATCTCAGTTGTCGTAGGCAAGCCCTCTGCTTCCTGAGCAGAGAACGTCTACACAGCAGACACGGAGGCACCCTCTGCCCGGAGGCGGCTGGCGCGAGCCGGCGCAGCGTCTGTCCTGGAGTTCTCAGCGTTGGCCCCCAGGGGACGTTACTTGCCTCCCCCTGACAAACAGATCCGGATCTCGAAGGCCTGAGTGCATCGTCGTGGCGTGTAGCTCGGCGGTAGGGTACCTGACTTAGGAGCGTCTCTCTCTGAAAGGAACAGGGATTATTTCTGCATCTACTGGCTGTGATGGGATGGATGGTGCTTGGGGTCCAGCATGGCAAGTGTCCTCTTTTCCATGCCAGGTCATCATCCTCTTTCATGTGAGATGTTTCTAAACCCTATTGAAAGGCCTCCCTCAAGGGGAGGAGATGGGGCTGGGCTCCGGGGGACACAGGGATGAATGTCAGCAGCCTGGAGCTCTGATCGTCCACCTACGCCCAGGCTCGGAAGGGGTGTGGCACTGTAGAAATGTCACGAGTCCGCCATGTCCTTGGAAAGTGATGTGGCTTCTGGACCTGGAAGAACCAGGACTGAGGTCCCCAGGTGACTCTCAAGAGGCGAAGTCCCCAGGGTCACCCCATTCCACGGCATCTGGGCCGGAGTAGGCTCAGAGGTGTTTCTCAAAGGGGGCGCTGCCTGCCACCCGAGGGTGCTGCGGGTCAGCCCTTGGGCCAGCTGTGGCCCCCGATCCTGCCCTCTTGTCCTCCACTGGGGAGACCAGCCCCACTCCAAGTTGTGTCCGTGAGCCCAGCAGACTCTGTGGTCACCCTGACACAGTTTCGTCACAACCAGCGACAGACTTAAAATTTCAGTAACTGAATCAGTAGGAATTGTAGAGAAATAATAGCTGCATAACATAATTACTCATCTAAAAATATTTTCCGCTAAACGATATTTATTGCTTCGTAAATTTGTTTCAAAAGGTAATTATTTTCGAGTTTCAATGATTTAGTCAATTTGTTTACCATTGGTTTATAAATATATAGCATTTCTTTTGTTTACAAATGAAAGCTGTTTTCAGTCTGATTTATGTTGCCTTTTACGTCCTTCCTTCTCCTCAAATCATGGGGTTCTTCTATTTTCCACTGATGGCTGCGGCTAAGGGAACGTCTAGTGGAGACTGAAGAGAATTCATCCCGTCTGGGCTCTGCCCGCCTCCCCCCGGAGGTGGCTAATGAAGGCGAGGGGTGTGGGTGCCCCGGGGCGCCGTGTCTCGGGGGTTCTCCTCCGCGTGGCTTCTGGGGGCCCAACTGGGCAGGCCGGGAGAGTGCGACTCGTGAGCGTTTTGTCTTCTGTCTGGAAATGCTGCGCTCAGCTCCGTCTCTATAATTAAGAATTGCTCAGATTCATCATGAAGTCAGTGCTGAAAGGTCCACACGAAGCTGGCTTTGTGAAAGGAGTGATGCTTTATTTAGCAACTGCCCAAGCTATGGTGTGAATTCCTGAGCTGGAAATAAAATGCATTTCCCTGGTTGGCAAGCAGCTCTTCCCGTGAATAACCCACCGGCCTGGGGGGGCTGCGGCCGGGAGGGTGGTGGGGGCCGGACGCTGTGGCCGTCCCGGACCCCAGTCCCTGCCCCCGACAACTCCGCCAGTCACACGTAGCTGGCGAGGGGGCCACTGGGCACCCCGCACCCCCGGAGGCCTCTCCAAATTGCCTTGTTCCCAGGTTCTCTTCCTCCTCCTCCTCCGTATCCCTCTACATGTGTGCCGCAGCCTTTGTCACATGGTGATGGATAGAGGCGGCGAGAGTGGGGACAGTGCCTGGTCTGAATGTCTCTGTTCCTCTCCTGGTGGCGAGGAGGCTGCAGGGCGGTGCGCGGACCCCGGAGCCCACTCCCCGTGGAGCCCCAGGCGTGTTTATCACGGTGCCAATAAACCCGGCGCGATTTATGGCTCTGCTTTTTAATTCATTCAATTCTCTGTTCATTGGGAGCTTAATGCTGTTGATCTATTTTCTCTTGAAACAAATAAAAACAATATGTGCTGACACTGGCTGGGACTTTTGACACGGACCAGGGAGGTCAGCATTTAATTTTATATTTATAGACTGCACGCGCGGTGTTGTCTGTATTAAAAACTGCTCACTCAATCCTTGTCGCTTTACGGCTCGGGTCAGAGCCCCCGACTCGGTGTGGGGCCTTCTCTCCCAGCGTGCTCTGCGGTTCTGCCCCTCCCCATCCCCTCCCCACCCCTCCCCCACCCCTTCCTTCCACTCCCCGACGGCCTTTCCTTCTCGTGGTCGCTCCTCGTGTCTCCACGACACGTGCTCGTCCGCCCTCCCCTCCTCCCCCGCACACACATGTACGCGTGTGCGCACACACTCACACGTGTGTACACGCACACACGCACACGCACAGCCTTCTCCCGCACTCCCATCTCCGTTCTCTTCTGGTCCCTCTCCTCCTGTCCTTTCCAGTTTATGTCTGTCCCCGATGGCACTGTCACCCATGCCAGAGCGAGCGTCTTTGGGGTCGGAGGCTCTGGGTTGGCGCCCGGGCTTTGGGAGGAGGCGGGGACGGGCGCGGGAGGCTGAGCGGTTCTGGGATCTGACGAGGAGGGACCCGTCTTATTCGAGAGCCTCTGGGTGGTTTCTGAGTTTCAGTGGCTCCTTCTTACCCCCTCCTGCGCCTTGGGCCCTGCGGTGGCAGCGGCGACGGCTGCTGAGAAGCTGTTCTCGTCAGCGACGTGTCTGTCCCCCGAGCGTCCGGCCCCTGCGTTTGTCCAGCAGAAGTCACCGGGAGTGACGGGCCACGTGACTTCGTGCTGGATCTAGACAAGCAAATGTTTTGAGAAATGAGACGGTGGTCGTGGGAAGCGTCGTCAGGCAGTGGGTTGGCTGCCCGAGGCTCCGTCTCTCGGCCCTGACACCAGATGGTCACGGCCCCCTGGCAGGGCTGGGGGTCAGAGATCATGGGTGACGACTGCGGGACGCGTGGGGTGCACAGCACGTGGATGCCATGACGCTCTGCGCCGTTCATGGGCTCACTGGGAAGGGCTGGCACCCCAGCCCGCGTGTCATCCTGATGAAGGGGTTGTTTTTACGGCGTCCCATTCGTGACAATACAGGGGTCAGGAGCTCTGTGAGAGGGGGGCCGTCTGGATGACCCTGAATCACTCGGCGCTTGGCCAGGTGAGGCATTCACCCTCTAAGGCCTTGTCTGTGCGTCTGGGACACCGGTGTCCCCACCTTCCTTGGTGGCTCTTGGTGACTCTGCTGCTGCAGTCTGAGTGCACGGCGTGTGGGCCAGGAGTGGCGTCTTTTGAGGATTTGACGGATGACGCCCCGTGGGGCAGCTCCCCGTGGGGCGGCGGGGGTGTCCGCGGGTGGGACTCGGGCCGCTTGTGCTCACCGGCGCCCCTCCCCCAGTGCCTGCGCCCTCACCTGTGAAGTCGGGGTAATGATGCCGCTCCGTCCACAGATGACAGGAGGATTAATTAGATGCTATATTTAAAAGACTTTAGATCCTCTGAGGAAAGTGCAGTGTAACTGATATCTAAGAAGATAAAATATTTAAGCCATTGCCTCCAGGGGCCGTTAATCTTATTGTATTTTCAGCATTTTAGAAATTTTGTATGAAAACATTCTCTAAGAAAGCTTCTCTTCCCAGACAGCGAGGAAGAAACACTCCCTAAGAGAGTACAATAATGGCATTATTCTCCCAAATTAGCCTCTTCCCTTTGCCGATGGATCCTGCGCCTCCCGGCAGGGCGGAAGCACTCGGCTCTCTGGAATTTGGGCCATCTCTCGGGCCGGTGTCGACAGAGCAGCGGGGCAGCCTGCAGAAGGGGGGCAGCAAGAGCGACACAGACGTCCTGGACAAAGGGGTTTTCGTCCAAGCAAGTGGTGAAAAGAATCATTTTAAGCGACATGGCTTCAGTAAAGATCGGAAACGCATGGGGATGAGATTGAACTTGGACCAACCCTCTTGCTTTGGACGATGAAACTAACTGAGGCCTTAGGAGGCGAGGCGCACCAACCAAAGCGGGGGGCCAGTCCGCGCCCCCCACTTACAGGGGAGCTGAGGGTGCTCTGGTTCAGGGCCCGTGTGCACGCATCTTTCCCCAGGATAAAAGGCCCTGTCCCCTCCCTGTGTGTGGTGTGACGGCCTCCTCTTGGGAGGGCTGCTGGGACCGTACGGGCCTTGGGGCCGCCCTGCGGGGCCTGCTCTGCCTCAGGTCTCTAAGCTGCAGCGAGTTCCCCTTTAGATCCGTGACATCTACTCTGACGATTCTGGTCGCACGTGACGGAGGCGCGGCTCGGACCGGCCTGAACGGGGAAGGGAAGCTGCCGATCCGTGAGACTGGGTGTTGCAGGGCGCACGCGGCTTCAGGCGGGGCTGGGCCGGGAGCTTCTCCGCCAGCAGGACCCCATCTCCGTCCGCCCCTCAGCTCCGTGTCACCCACGTCACATCGTTTTCCAGCGAGTCCCCCCCACAGCACCAGGCCACTCCCAGCAGTCCCTAGCGTCCGCCTTCCAGTGTCGCAAGCGCCCCGGAAAGCAGCGCTTCCTTCCCAGGGATTCCAGCCGCGTCCCCACAGGAAGGCCTTCGGTGGGGACCCTGGAGGGCTGACCCCGACCCCGTGAGTTTGGCCCGGGGGCTGAAACGGGCTGGTCATGTCTTCCTTCGGGAGCTGGACTGAGAGGCGAGCAGGGCCGGCTCCTAGCGGCAGGGACACGGGACACCGAACGCTGGGCTGGCGGGGAGCTAGGAGACAGCCCACTGGGCGAGGAGGGCCGCTCTGGGGGTTCGCGCCCCGGCACAGACCTGGCTCCGTCACTGTGTTTAACTGAAAGAAGAGTCACGTTGGATTCCTGCCTGATGATCTGTGCACCGTTCTCACATAATGAAAGGGACGCGACGCACGTCTGTCCTCGGGCCTGGGCCGGCGGAGCCCCTTCCGGCCCCGTGCCCTCCCGGCTCGGAAGCTACGTGTGACCGTGCGCTTGAAACCACGCAGAAAGGGGCCCACAGGGGCCCGTGGTGGTGGGACGGTGGGGGCCGGAGGGGCCGTGCTTTCTCCCGGTGGAGGACACCAGGGTGTCCCACCAGATGGTCCTGAGCTGGCTGGTGGCCGGGCCATCTAGAGCCATCGCACACGTGAGGTCCCGAGCCGCTGCTGGCACTGTCCTCAGTTTGTGCCTCATGCCTCATGCAGGTGCTCCCCGAAGCCACACTCTACGACAGGAGTGCGGGGAGCAACCCGGAAGACACCAAGGACGGGGAAGACGGTGTCCCCTGGGCGGGAGCAGGGGCAGGAGCGGCTGCGAGGGAGTCGCGGTTCCTCCCTCTCGCTCCCACGCCGTGTCAGAGCTCAGAGCACACCGGGGGCGCCTGGAGGACACCGTGTCTCCCTGTCCGCGTCGGAGGCCCTGCAGCGTGCTCTGCCCTCTGCTCGGCCGCGCACGCGACCTGGACGCGGCGACGCCTCGTCTGAGCACCTCTGTGCCCTCCCTACCGGGCGCTGTGAGAAGTCAGAGACCCTGGCGGCCTTCCGAGGGCGTCCCTTTGGTCTTTATGAGAGAAAAGATGACGAACTTCGCCTCTTGCTTCAACTGTGACAGCTGCTCCTGACCAGGCTCTTTCCATCCTGCTGTCCCCTCCAACCACGTCCCGCAGAGGACTGTGTCTAAGGCCAGCTCCCTGCACACTCCCGCCCGTGCCCCCGAACCTTCAGAGATGCCGTGGCCTGCCGGGTGACAGGCGGGTCCCTCAGCCGGCGTCCGGACCCCTCGCACCTGGCCTCCACACACCTCTCTGGCCAGGACGCCAGCCCCGCCTCGGCTCCGGTGTCTCTGGCAGGGCAGGGAGCACGTGGGTCCCCCTTGTCTCTACCCAAGACGTCGGGAGGGGCAGCCGGGGGCTGTGAGGCTGCCCAGGACTTGTGCCTTCTTCCTGCGTGTGGGTGGCCATCCTCCCTCCCCCTGGGCCAGGCCGGGGGCTGCAGGAGCTCCGAGAACCTCTGGGGTCCAGCTGCCGTGTCCACCAGCTGGCATCTCCCCTCTGCAATGGTGACATCTGCCCAGGCCTCACCGGGAGCCACGGTGGTGGCACCCTGCCTGCTGAGGCTGGCTCAGGGGGCACGCCCCGGGCTGGTGCCGTGCCCGCACTCGATCGCACGTGCCTCCCATGTCGTCGCTCGTGTGCAGGGGGCCTCCGCTCTCTGTCCTTGCGGGGACATCCAGGCGTCCACTGTGCGGTGGGCACAGACAGAGAGGATGGTGTCCGGTGGGCGAGGCAGAGGCGGCCATGTGGCTTCCGCCTTGGCCGGAACGTCAACCCCTGTCTTGACTCCAACTAGAAGCGCCTCCCCGCTCTGCCGGACAGCATCGCGGTCACCATGGTTACCAGCTTACTATTTTACCGTTTAGCCATTGCACACTCGTGGGGTGGATGGGCGGGCAGGTGGGGGCCCGCAGGCCGCAGCACCATCTCGCGGACACCAGCCAGGCCCTGGCGGTCACCACGCACTCCGCGGCTGCTCGTTGCGCACTTAGTCCTGAAACTTCAATCACTTTAGTTACGGGGACGGTAAAGACAATCTTCCCGGTAACGAGCAGAGAGTGCTCCCCTCACAGATGACATTAGACGTCGATAGTGTTTTCCGAAGCACGCGACCTCCTTCTCTCGCACGGCGGCCGTCCCCCGCAGGACCCCAACGGTAATGCTCTCACCGTGTGATGCAGGCGCCCTGAAACTTAATAGATTTGCTTTTAGAAGCCACTTAGATCGTGTTTCTGTCCTACCTATAACCCAAGGGTTTTACGAACACCCGTGTCACGCGTGACCGATGAGCGAGTCCAGCCGCGTCGTAGACGAGGGAGACCCCGGCGCGCTGATGAGAGCGTGGGCGGAAGCTGGGAAACCATCCTTTCCCCCGGCCCACGGCTCCGGGGAAGGGGGGTCCTCCCTGCTGTGTGGCCCCTTTTCCTGGGACAGCTGCCCCTTGTCTGAACCCATTTGTGCTCCCTCAGAGGTATGAAAATGCTGCGGGGAAGAGCAGCACCCCGCAAACGCCTGGAACGTATGAGGTTCTGAGGCTGTACGGGGGAGCCCGTGGGGAGGGCCCGGCTGTGCATGCCGGGACCCGAGCCTGTGGCTGTGCACGAGACCCCTCTCCACTCCAGAACCCCGTCTCTTGGCCTGGAAATGGGCCCACCTGGCCCCGACCCCCTGAGGTCCCCTAAAAGCGCCATCACTGTCAGAGAACAACCAGGAAAGGAGAAGTAGACCCTCGCCGCCAGGCGCATCTCTCCCTCTGTTCCCCGGAGCGCTGGGGTCGGTGGTCCCCGGACACAGAGCGCCCTGCGCGTGCAGCCGTGCGGGGGCTGGGGCGGACACGCGCATCCGGAGCCCTTGGGTAAGGACGGAGCGCGCGGCCTCGTGGCCGTCCCAGCTGCGGTGGGGTCCGGGCAGGCCCCCCGCCTCCCCCAGGCCTCTGACTGTCCCCTGCAGGCGAGGACAGCGACGCGTCTGCGTGCAGAGCAGACGTGAGTGCCACAGGAAGTCAGGCTGGGGCCCTCGCCCGCCGCTCAGCACCGAAGTTCTGTTCGTGGCCCGGGGGTCGGCTGTGCCCCCAGAGGTAGGTCACGAGGAGCGCCTGAGCCGAAGAGGAAGGCCGGACACACTGGCAGCCTCCTGGCACCGCCTTCCACACCCGCCTGAGCCGGAAAGGTGGTGGCAGCCGGGCCCCCGACTCCTAGATGAGTTGTCGCCCGGATGACCCCGGCAGCGGCCGCTGTCCCGTTACCGAGCGGCGCTCGGCTCTGACTCCCGGCCCGCCGCGTGCGCGCTGCGGCAGCTCACGGCTGAGCTCTAGCGCTGAGACGTCCGCGCGCACGCATCTGGGGGTGCGGTCACCCCCCGTGGGACGGAGCCGCGCTGCGTGACAGGGCGAGGCCGCGCCCCGCAGGCCGCGGAGACGCGCGTGCCGCGCAGCCGGCTGGGCGCCCCTTCTTCCCGGCAGGGTCGGGGTTTGATCCAGGACGGTTCCCTTCAGGATGGGTCCATTTGCTGTCATCTTGGGAAACGAAGTTATCTCCCTAATGGCCCGGAGGGACGTCCTCCCGCGCGGCGGAAGCCCGCCAGGTAGTAAGTGATCCGGACCATAAATCCTCTTCAGAGTGACCATCACCTCAGTATTTCTCTGGACGGGAGGCATAAAAGCAAGCTTTGTAGTTTTATATCTGTCAGCTTGTCACATAAACATCTCAGTGAGGTTTGATCTTATCATCGTAAAACTTCCGTTTGTGTGGTTGGACATGGGGCGTTGGCCCGTTACACAGAGAGTCGAGCGCACGCGGTCCTGGCCGCGCCCGGGCCGTCTCCAGGCCTCGCGGTGGCTGTCACCGAAGGGCTGCGTGCGGCAGGTCTCTAGTGGATACAGTGCACACACCTGTCCCGGGGGGCACAGACGGGGCCTTCGTCACACCCCAGGCTCACACAGGGGCCACCAGGCGCCTGTCCCTGATGTCTGCGGTGGCTGTTACCACTCACAGCCCTCGGCTTGCCCCTTGACCCCGTCGAGTGGCCATGCGTGACCGGGCCAGACTCGTGAAGCTGGGACGGAAACGTCTGGGTTTCAGGGTGTCTGCTCTGGCAAAAGCTGCGCTTGTTCTCTCGCTGAACTGTGTCCCTTTGCTGGCTGGGCCTGGGCGTCCCCCTTCGCCCAGTGCGTCCCCCTGAGGCCGGAGCCAGCGTCTCGCTCCTCCCCGGCGCCCTCCGGTTGCCCCAGCCCGGCTTCCTCCCCTGGCATGACACAGCCTCGTGCTTCCCCCGGGGGCTTCACAGGTTCCCTGTCCCCTGCCCCCCCCTCGGTGCTCACTCAGAGCCTGCGCTGCCGGAGGGCTTGTGTCCCGTGTCCTTAGCCTCCTCTGGACGGGACCTAGGCTGGGAACACGAGAGAACCCCTGGGACTCTGGGTGCCGCTCAGACACCCACAGGTCCCTGGGCACCCCCAAGGCTAGCCAGCAACCATGAGCAGGAAACGTGAAGCCAGCTGTGACTCCAAGGGACGCGTGTCCCATGACTCAAGGAAAGTCAGGGACGTCGGGTGGGCATGCCAGGAGGGAGAGAGGCCGCTCTGAGAGGCGGCCACAGGGTTCCCAGGGACACGGATCCACGGCCAGTGGGTGCAGCTTCCCTCGGACCCGCGCCGTGGGTGACGTGGGCGCCATGGGTGACATGGGTGACGTGGGCACCGTGGGCGAGCTGCCGGGGCGCCGTCAGCGGTGAAGACGCCCGGAAGCGGCTCCGTGCTCACCGGAAGCGGGGACCGCCCCGGCTTCCGTCGCCCACTCCCTGTGGGATGCAGCAGCTTCGCTCTCAAAGCCGGTTCCCGACGGGCACCCGGGAAATGTGGGCCCCTCGCGGAGAGGAAGTCTGAAGAGAAAGCAGGGCACGGGCCTGGGTGGAAGGCGGTCCCGGCAAAGCCAGGAGCTGTCTTTGGGGTCCCGGGTTCCCAGTGTTGACAGCAGGGAGATCGCGGGGGTGGGACGCGCCACCCTGCTTCCCTGACCCAGTTTGAGCCGCAGAATTGACGGCGGCCCAGCTGGGCACGCAGGCGGCCCGCAGCATTTGCATGGGCTGCGAAGGGTGTTATTCACAGCTTCTGGCGGAGGAGCCAGGCACTCCTCTGCCCCTGAAAAGGCACGCCTGCCATGAAGGAGCCCTGACTCCCGGCGCGTGCTAGGCCGAAGGGGCGGGTCACAGGCCCCAGGCCGGGGGGAGCCAGGGAGGCGAGTGCAGCTGCGTGCGGGACAGGCCGATGTCCACCCCACTCCCCGTCTCGCTGTCCGAGACCGTGCGGGAGGCGTGACGTGGGGGAAGGCGTGACGGAGCCTGTCAACTGTGTGTTTTCTGACTTCCCTCCTTCGCTTGATGGCGGGCTAGAAAAAGAAAATATGTATTCCTAAAATTTGTCAAATTGAGGCGTAATGTACATACAGAAACGCACAGATCTTCAGTGTCCGGTTGGATGAGTTTTGACAAATGTGTGCGTCCCAGGGCCCCTGGCCCAGGGAGGATATAGATTTCCACGACACCACTGTTCCCTGACGCCCCCGCGAGTGACTCCCCTCGGAGGCCACCAAGCTCCGCGCTGATTCCTGTCACCGCAGCAGCTGTCCCGCTCCAGAGTCAGACTGTGCGTGCTCCGCTGTGACTTCCACGGCTCGGCCTTGGAAGTGTGGCCTGCTTGTGGTGCTGTGTGCGTTAGCCGAGCCGTGGCCATTATGTGGGCACACCACGCCCCGCTGACCCACTCGCTTTGTGATGGGCCTGGGAAAAAAAATCCAAAAGCCTCAGGGAAGGGAGAAAACGGGTGTTAGGTCAGAATTAGTGAACTCCTTCCACAGATGTTTGCCGAGCGTCGGCTCCGGGCTGGGCGTTTCGTCAGGAACCACGAATGCAGTCGTGGCTAAATGGCAGAGGGCGGCCCCCGGGCGCGACCCCGAGACCCTGGGTGGAGGCGCGCTGTGAGCAGGCGGTCATTCCGTGAGCAAGGCGGGTTTGGATGGCGATGAGTCCCGTGAGGGCGACACTGACGGAGAACAACCCCGAGTGCGTTCCTAGGACGCGCACTTCGGCAAGGCCTGTTCTTCTACTGAAAACTGCTCACGAGATGAAAGAGCCATTTCATCAATTCATGATTTCCTGCCTTAAACAATAGCCAGTGACCAGCGAGTCAGGGGGAAAGCGTGACACGCAGGCCCCCCGCTGTCCCCGCTTCTGCGCCCAGGGCTTTGCTCAGCCAGCGCTCCCTTAGGGGACCACCTCCCGGCGTCACAGCTGTGTGTGTTCAATGGGGACTCGTCACACGTTGCAACCCTGCTCTAGGACATAAAACCAAGAAGCACACGGGCCGTGGGCTTCGAATCACTTCCGTCTACGACAACGGCCCCCTTCTGTGTTTTCGAGATTCCGAGACAAATGTTTTCCGAAGAAGCGAATGCCACGGTCACCACAGGCGTTCCGCGCACTTCGTCGTGAAGGAAGACGAGGAGGGGACCGCGGCAGATTCCATGACAAAGGACCTCGCGGCACAATTAAAATGATGGAGCACGGCAGTAACGCGATCTGCGGAATTTAAATGACTAGCGCCGGGTAAGGAGGACGGCAGGATTCAAAGCTCGACGGGACGGACAGGATGCATCCGAGACGGCCTCTCCACGTTGCGGCTGAGAGACGGTGCCGACCGCTGATATGTTCCAGGCACATGTGTCGATAGATAAAGCATTTTTATAGACTTTCCATTATTCCTTGTAGCCATCAGCTCTTAATTTTCTCTTTCCAGTTAATATACTTGTGTCTAATTTAAACAGAAAACGGTTCTGTTTCATCATAAAAGATGGGCCCGTTACGCTGGGCGTGTAAATCAAGCAGACAGCGGTCCGTTCTCGAACTTGTTTTTTGAGGCTCTTGTTGACAACAACAGAAGAGGAGATCACAGACGCCGCCAATAAGCGTGGACATCAATTATTTTTTAATTGTATAGGAGTACAGTACACTAATTAAAACTAGTATATCTTGCAATGCCAAAGGCAAAATTAATTATTAATTTGTATTAATATTCAGAAGGAGCACAAGGAACGCATTCATAAAGACGTGGTGGTTGTGCCCGAGATCTTGTTCAGCTTGATATTTTAGGGAAAAGAAAGGATTGCTGGCCGGATGTGAGTGGTGGGGCCTGCACGCGGCGATTGTCACTGAGACGACATGTGCTCTCCGGACAGGCGTCTGGTGACAAGACGTGCCGTGGAGGGAGGTTCCCGGACACCCCGAGAGCTTGTCCGTGACGCTTGGACGCGACAGCGCTACATCCACCTGTGAAACGGGGATTGTGACTCGGACGCTCCGGGCCCTGAGCCGGGTGTGTTAGTTAAGCCGCCTCGCGCCGACACTTAATAATTCATTTCGGAGCCGTGCACAGAATGTCATGCGGCTCGCCGCATCCAGGACGGACAGGGTGCGTTTTGTGCACTGTGAAGGTTCTGACCGGAGCCGCCGCTCTCACCCTCTGCACCCCGTGAGGCTCGCTCCTGCCTGGCGGAGGCAGAGGTACCTTTGGGTTCGGGGACCCGGGGCAACCTCACCCTGTGGAGGCTGCGCCGGGCCTCCGGCTTGCGTTTCCTTCAGTGCAGTTGCTGGCGCTTCTCACCGCACGGCCTGCACACACAGTCTGCACGCACGGCCTTCACCGCACGGCCTGCACGCACGGCCTTCACTGCACGGCCTGCACGCACGGCCTGCACGCACGGCCTTCACCGCATGGCCTGCACGCATGGCCTGCATGCCTCTCACTGCACAGCCTGCATGAACGGCCTGCACTCACAGCCTTCACACCTCTCACCGCATGGCCTTCACGCACAGTCTACATGCACGGCCTTCACCGCACGGCCTGCACGCACAGCCTGCATGCACAGCCTGCATGCCTCTCACTGCACGGCCTGCACGCGCGGCCTTCACCACATGGCCTGCACGCACGGCCTGCCCCCCTGCCCTCTTCAGCCCCGTTCTGCCTCTGGAAAGTCCGTGCCAGTAGAAGCCTTCCGTGAAGCCGCCATCCCGACGTGGCAGAGGCGGCCGGCTGTCTGGGGCAGGGCGATGGTTCGGCCCTGAGCTCCGTGGTTCCTAAACGCCTGCCCGGCGCCCAGAGGGCAGAGCCACACGTCCCACCCTCCCTCGCCGCCCCGGGAGGATGCCCTGCCTCACAGCCCGGTTCCCGTGTGCGATCGCGCGTCGTCAGGGGCGGGGGCGAGGAGCGGGGCGTTCGCAGCCGCCGCGGAGCTGTGCGGTGCAGCATATGCACGGTGCGCGCCCCGCTTCACGCCTCGGAGGACAGCAGGGCCCCCCGCCAAGCTCAAGCTGTCGCCGTTCCCACGGGATGCGGCTCCCCGGAGAATGCCGCTTCCACCTGACGCGCCCCCTCCCCGAACGGGGCTCCGGGAAGGCGCGCTCCCTCCAGACGTGGGGAACGCACTGTGAGGACGTGGGGGGCTGGCGGGGCCGACGTCTCCCCAGCGACCTCCGGGTGGCCTCAGAATCCGTCGTGTCCGATCGGCCCTGCCCTTGTGTTGGGTCACTTCCCTCCTCCGGAAAGTGCGGCCCTGACCCTGGCCCTGACCCCTGGGACCCCAGTGTTGTGTGGTGACTCCCGTGTACAGGGTGCTATCCCCATGTACCTGTCTTCCTTCATTCCAGACCTCAGCGACTTAAACAGCGAGTCCGCATGATCAGCAGTGTGTGTGTGTGTGTGTGTGTGTGCACGTGTGCGTGTGTGTGTGTGTGTGTGCGCACGTGTGCAGGCGTGCTTATGGGGCGGTCGCTGGGGTTTGGTGGTCCAGGCTGGCCTTGGCTAGGTGGCTGGCGGCCTCTCCCACCTGCCTCTCCCTTTTGGGCCGAGCTGCACGGAGCGCACGGTCCTGATGGTGAGGTCAGAGCAGGAGAGGCCAGCAGATGCCTGCGTGCCTCCCAAGGCCTCGTGTCACGACCCGCACCTGCACGCACTCACCACCTCCGCGCACACGCCACCTCCGCGCACATGCCACCTCCACCACATACCACCGGCCCGTGGCAGGTCAGCCTCAGAGCCGACGCCTGGGGAGCCTGTTCTAGCAGCTCCAGCCGGGGGGCCGCGGCGCGTGGTTGCCGGGAGCTGTGATTGGTCAGCCATGTGTTCTGCCCCTGGGATGTCATCTCATGTGCTCCTGGGCCCGGAGGAACGGTTGCTCTTTTCTGCAAGTTTTGGAAAAATAACCATTTTTTTCCTTCCTTCCGTCCTTCCTGGGGGAGGAGTGTGACCCCTGGGAAAGGGCACGAGGAGCCCGGTGTCCCCGGGTGGTTAACGTGGGACAGGTTTGCTGTTCCTGGTGGTCTGCCCTGATGGTCCCTTGGGGCACTGCCGTCCTCGCATGGCTGGGTGCCCTTGGCGCCTCTGCCGTGTGGCAGGGACTCCTTCTCACTGCACGTCCAGGGCCTGGCTCCGTCCCTCGAAGGGGCAGCGGCTGGCTGGTGGGTGACAGACCAGGCAGGATGGGGGCCTCGTGCCGGCCGTAGGGGTAGTCGGCCCTGCCAGCGCCACGCTGGTGTTTGGTCCCCCCTGTCCTTGGGCCTGCTTCTCATTGGTCGGAGGCCTCGGGGGGGAGGGCCTGTCAGTGTCTCAGAAGGTCCCCGAGGACACAGGCTGCCCTCAAGGAGCTTCCAGGGTGGCCCAGGGCTGCCGGGGCGTGACGTGTGGGGCAGCTGGCCTCTCCTCCTGGGGCTCACTGGGGTGCTGCCTCTCTACCCACCAGCCCCCAGAGATTGCCCAAGTATCGTTCCCACTGATCTAGTGTGGCACCTCTCAGCTCCATGCCACACGGCAGCCAGGTCAGCAGACACCCCGATGAGACCGCCCGGGCCCGGGAGTGTTTCCTGTGGCTGGATTCTCACCTGTGGAGTTTGTCTGCATGTCCCTCGTCACCCAAGGCAATGCTCTCCTCTCCGTCCGTCCCTGCCGGGCACTGGCTCAGTGGCCGGCTGTAGTTCTTGTCCTTCCAAACTCCAGTCTTGACGTCAGTCACACACGGTGGCAAGGGCCCGCTCTTCGGAGGCTCGTGGCTGTCGGGGGGGGGCAGGGTGGCGGGAGGCCCGCCCCTGGTCGCAGCGCAGGACGCACTCGGCGCAGGTGGCCTGCTCGTTTCATGGTCCGTCTAAGGCCACAGACGCCGAGGCTGCGCCCCTCGTGCAGACGTGCGCCCCGTTCCCGCTTTCTCATCCCTGCCCGTGGCTCTGCACCCCGACGCCGGCGCTGCTCCGGGCCACTCTGGAGGAAGGCTGGTTCCCACAGATCATGTTTGTGCGTCCCCAAGGCTGTGTTTACTGGACCAGGGACACGTTACGGGCTGAGGGGCGCAGCTACAGGGGTGGGTGGAGGAGATAGACATTCGGAGGTGTCTTTTGCTGCGCACAAAAATGGGAGCTGACCCAAGAATCGGGCTTCAGTGTCAAATGTTGCGCAATCTCGTGGAGCAAGGGACAGCCCCAAAGCAGAGCTGGGCAAGCCTTCTTTTCCTGGACCCTACGGTGACATCCTCACCTTGATCATAGCAAGAGATCCAGCAGGAAGCCCCTCTTTGTAGGAAACAGAGAAGCCTCATTCATTCAGTTAATCACCTGTCATGTGCAAGGCCCTGTTCTCGGGACCCACCATAGCTGCATCCCTAGGACCAGCGTCACTCGGTGCGTCAGTGAACAAAACAGATGGCGTGCCCTGCTGTCATGAAGCCTACGTTCTACCTGCGGCGAGACAGACAAAACACGAGATCGCTGGGCCGGTCAGAGGGTGTTAAGTACTGTGAGAAAAGAGAAGCAGAGAGGGGTTATGAGGCTGCCAGGGGTGGGGGAGGACACCACAGTATTCAGTAGGGCGCTAAAGGGGTCTCATAGAAACTCTGACATTTGAGCAGAAGACAACGGAGTGAGAGAACTGCCCACCGCCGACTACGGGAAGAGCATTTCACGTGAATGCAGCACCAGATTCAAAGGCTACAAGGAACAGTAAAGGTTTTTGGGCGAAAGGAAAATAATACCAAATTGAAAGTCAGATTTATAAAAGGGATGGGAAACACCAAAAATGGTAAATAGTTAAGTATTTATACAATAGGGTTTTTTAAAAAATTAAGAGATAGTCATTTTTTAAGGACATCGGTGTACATTGAGATTGAGTTCAAGATATAGATGCAGATGTAGATATAGATAGCAATGTAGTTAAAAATACCTTAGAATTAAAATCTTTGGTCATAGTAGAACAAATGCTGGGAAGATGAGAGAGGAAAGTGGAGGTATACTATTCTAAGAGTTTTATATTTTACATAGAGTGGAATAACATAATTTGAAAGTAGCCTATAAGGAGGTAAAGATACACTTGGCTAAGCATAAGCAATCACTAAAAAAATGGAACAGAGGTATACCCAGTAAGCTCAACACAGAAATAAAATGGAATACTAAAAAATACTCGATTCAAAAGAGGGTAGGACAAGAGAAAAAAGCAAGAATATGTGGATGAAATATCAAACAAATAACAATATGGTAGACTTAAACACACCGTATTAATAATTATATTAATTATAAACGGCCTAACATATCAATTAAAAACCAGAGATTATTCGCCTTGATGAAAAAAGTAAGGCCCATTAATGTTACATGTGAAAACTCCTTTCCTGCATTTTGGGGAAATTTACATATTTCTCCCAATTATAATATTGTTAAATATCAGTCAAGAAAGTGAGAAAACTCTTGGATACAAATTAAAGCTTAACAGCAGAACTTAACGATAAAGCATCTACTGATGTCAACTCAAAAGCAAGAACGGGGATGATGCCTGCAGTTTAGAGTAAAACAGACACCGACGGGAACCGGGGAGAAGCAGCTGCCGTCCGATCGGTTAGTCTGAGGCACAGCTGTTGCCATGACGTGAATTTGTGTTTGTGGCCCTGTCTTCTACTCACAGTGAATTGTTTCAAATTGAATAATTATTAATAAGTTTATATGCATAGCATGTTTTACACAAATCCTGTGAGTGGTATCCAGAAACAACTTTTGAATTACAATTAGACCTTTAAACAGACGTTTTGGGCACATAAGCCTGTGCGATAATATTAACCTTGACAAATGATTCAGATGTTACATTATTTGAATACTACTTCATAATATTCACTAGCATTTTCCAACGTTTTAATAATCGCTACAGGCTATGGTTCTTTGTAAATACTTTAATAAATTTAATACAAAGAGTATGTGAATATAGTAGAAGACTCTTAAATAAAATTAGAAATGGATATAAAATCTAAATTAGCGAAAATTTCAATAGCAAAACCAAAATCAAGGCAAGCAAACAAAATGTTTTTATTGTTAAAAAGAGAAATAATTTTATATGAAGGAACACATGCCCTAAACCTCAATTTACAAACGCTTGTGGATGCACTTTTAATAATTAAACCAACATCAATTAAAAAATGAAAGAACATTTTCTACATTTGTAATATTTGTTACGAAAAAGGCAAAGAATAGTGCATAAAACAATGTGTTGTGTTTTAATTTTTTTAAGACTAATACCTTTTAGATATTAAATTTTATGGTATTATTTTTCAAATTTGTAAAAGTTTTTTGTGGTATTTATTTTGTGTTAACATACCCTTTTAAAATATTTTCTGTTATCAAGTGTCTATGTCAGGTAGAGATCATTTCTATAAATTACTAAAAAAATGTATAAATATGTACAAAAGCAAAAAATATAAAAATATAGGATAACATGATTTAAGGAATTCTCAAGAATTTCTTAGAATTCTATTTTTTTTGTCCCTGAATACCAAAGATGAATATCTGTCTACAAGAAACTTACTTTAAAAATAATGACAACTAACAAAATAAAAAGAGAAAAAGTATATCATAAAAAAACTAATTATGAGACTGACCTGACTATATTAGTATTAGAGAAAGTAGCCTTCAGTACAAGGACTATTACCAGAGGCAAAGAGAACTTTCTTAATGATACAATGCTCAAATCATCAAAAAACAAAACAAAAACAAAACACACCTAAAAACATGTCCTCAAAGTAAATAAAGCAAATACTGGAAGAATTAAAAGGAAAAAAGGGAGAAAATGCCTGAAAGAACAAGTATAAATTTTATAACTTTATAGAAATCTTTAGTAACATTATCAATCAATGGAATGTAATTGACATTCCCAATAGCAGCAAAATACCTTTTCAATTGCACATAGAGCATTCACCAAGATGGACAACATGCTGAGTGTGAATACATTTAAAGAAACTGGAATCATATAGAATATGTTTAAAATATGATAAATATCATATTTGAAAAGAAAAATCAATAATGAAAAGATACCTGAAAAATTTCCAAACATTTTGGGAAAAATATGTCTGAGAAACTCATGGATGAAAAAAGAAATCACAAGAGAAAATTCAAAATAGTTTAAACTGAATGAATATGAAATAACATTCCACATTTATCAGACATAGCTAAAGAAATTGTTTCGAGGAAAATGTGTAGCCTTAGCTGTTTATTACAGAAACAAAAGTTCTAAAATAAAAACTATAATCTTAAGAAGCTAGAAAAAGAAAGGCAGATTAAACCTAAGTAGAAGAAAAGATATAATAAAGAATAGAAATATATAACAATAGAAATATACAAATTGTAGGAAAAAAATTAGTGAAACCAAGAGTTGTATTTTGATTAGATGAATGAAATCAATAAACCCCTAGATGGACTGATCAAGACAAAAGAGAATACAAATGAATAATAATAAAAATAAAAGAAAGGACATCACACAGATCTTACAGACATTGAAAGATAATAGGGGAATATTATGAGCAATTTAAGTAAATAATTTCAACAACATAGAGGAAATGAAAGACATTAAAGATATAAATGACTAAAATTGACACAGAAGAAATAGAAAGTTTAAATAGCCTTAGCTCTATACGAAAAACCACAAAAAACTGTAATTAAACTTTTCAGGATGAAAAGTTTAATTACAGTCCAATCCAGGTGACTCCAGGTGAGTTAAATCAGATACTTCAAGAAGTGGTCCTGCACCTGCGTGGACGTGAACCTCCACTGCCCGCCCGTGTTCGCATTGGGATGTGGAGCTCCAACCGCCAGAAGTCACATCAGACAAATTCAAGGCCAAGAATAAAGTTAATGAAAGGATTCTGAGTGGCCTTTCTCTCCAGGGCTGTAGAAACCGGTTTCAGAGTCGTGTGACAGGCAGGGGTGCCCCAGTCACTCTGCGGAGGCACCGTGGTCACGACGGCTGAGCCCAGACACCACAGAGCCTGCACATCCACCCCTCGTGTTGTCACTGTGCTGTTGGCCTAGTATTGTCACTATGCTATCGATGCCTCAGGAAGTAGCATGTGGCCACTTGCTGCTACCACCTTCTGCAGCATGGGCTCCACGCAGTCCCCACGTCATTGTTTCTTCAAGTTTTAATTCAAAGTCCTGTGCCCGCCAAGACGTGTGAGTAGAGTCGGCTGGAAAGTGCCTTACACACCCCGTCGCCTGCCCCGCTGTGGGCCGGATTCCAGTATGGTCAACGGGGCCAGCTTTTCCCTCCAAGGCCGGAGGAAATTGTCGCGACCTCAGCTGAGCAGATGATGTGACGGGTTGCATTAAGAGGCCATATAATATTTACAAGTGAATCTTCACTTGTTTTTCAACCCTAGCGTGTCCCAGGGCGCTGAGACAATGACATTACAACCGGAGGGGTGGCAAATGCTGCCGGCCACTCTCCCTGAATGACCCTTTCTCCCTGCTCCGGCCCCGCCTCCCAGGGTCACTGGCTCCTCCTCCTCCCGAACAGAGACCCGCCAGTTTGTCCATTTGTCGCCTGCAGGACGGGGCTGGGCAGTTTCGCTGCAGCCCCGTGACCGCGGGAGCAGAAAGGTCCCCAACACCAGGCCTGGAAGCTCAGGACGTGAAGGCTGGCGTTTCCTTTGACGAATGGGCGCGCGGAGCCCCCAAAGGGGGCAGGGTGTGCACAAGGTGACAGAGGGCCGGGCCAGGACGCAGACTGCCGACTGCGTATCTCCTTGTGGGGGTCTTTCCTGCGGGAGCCAGACCTTCCGATGGGGGAGGACGGTCTCGGATCCCGAGCCCCGCAGAGCCATTGTTCCGTGTCTGCTCCCCGCTTCCCACCCTGTGATAAGAATATCCTGGAAACGGGATTTTTCTATAAAAAACATCTCCCCATGTGGACTGTATACGTCTGCCTCCCGGTCTCTGGCAGCCGCATGGTTTAAAAATACTCGAGTCTCTCTTTAACATTGTTCTCGAGTCTCTGTCCCCGCTGTAAGTGGCACTCTGCACGTGCGTCCCCTCCCCCGGCGTGCCGCCCGCCCTCCCACCCAGTTCTGGATTTCCTTCTCATTCTCCCCATCCTCGCCTGCTTTCCGCGGGCAGCGTCTTCCAAACGCCACACTTGAATTTGTCCCCTTCAGAGCAACTCCACGGTGTGAAGGAAATGGACACCTCCTCCTTCAGGTCCGCCATCAACATTCCATTGGATCCAAACATGAAAACGTGGGCCCCACACATCCGGGGAATGATTTCCAGGCCTGCTTCCCTGAAAGATAAATGCGCCACTGGACCCAGTCTCACGGGGGCTGGCGTGGGCGCGTGGGGCGTCCTGGAGGTTGACCTGGATGACGCTTAGCAGTGTTGTCTGATGCTACGATAACTTACTATAACTTCTTTTTTCTGGGACTCTGATGACGAGGGTCAAGTTCATTATAACCCTCGATTTATAGCATGTTTCCGCCATCAGTCTATGCAAGACCCCTCTTTTGATCGGTCAGTTCGTTCCTTTTTAAGTCCATTTCCTCACCGCACAGGCAACCGCTGCTCTGTGTCCGTGAGTCTGCGGGCTCGGCCACCGCTCACTGTGGTCAGTGCGGATGTATTTTCATTTATATGATGTTAAGACCCATATTGCTCGGCGCACGGATCATCATTGATTTGAACCGCACACTTTTCCACATTTTACAATTAAAGTTGGCGTACAATATTCTATTAGTTTTCGGGGTGCCGCAAACTAATAGTGGTTAGACATTTATGTAACTCGCAAAGTGATCCCCAATAGGCCTAGTACCCACCTGGCACCACACATGGTTATTACAGTATTACCAACCTTATTCCCTGTGCTGTGCTTCCCATCCCGTGACTGTTTTGTAATGGCCAGTCTGTGCCTCTTAACCCCGTCCCCTTCCCCTCCCAGGTACTCCCCACTCCCATCTGACGACCGTCTGTTTGTTCTCTGTATCTAAGCGTCTGTTTCTGTCTTGTTTGTTCATTTATTTTGTTTCTTTAGATTCCACACGTGAGGTCATATGACATGCATCTTTCTCTGTCTTATTTCACTTAGCAGAATACCCTCTAGGTCCATCCATGTTGGTGCAGGTGGTAAGGTTTCATTCTTGTTTATGGCTGCATAATACTCCATAGTACGCATGTGCCAAATCTTCGTTGTAGCATCGTTCGTCGGTGGGCACTTGGGTTGTTGCCATACCTTGGCTATTGTAAACAATGCTGCAGTGAACATAGGGGTGCATGTGTCCTTTCAAATTAATGTTTTAGGTTTCTCAGGTAAACACCCAGAAGTAGAATCGCTGGGTCATAGGTAGAACCATTTTTAATTTGTGAGGAACCCCCGTGCTGTTTTCCGTAGCGGCTGCACCAGTTTGCAGCCCCACTGAGCACATCCGGGGGCCTCTTCCCCCCACGTCCTCGCCAGCACCTGTCCTTCGATGGTAGCCATGCCGACTGGTGTGAGGTGAGATCCTTTGTGCTTTTAGCCTGCATTTCTCTGGTAATTTGTGGCCTCGAGCAACTTTTCCTGTCTATTGGCCGTCTGTATGTCCTCTGTGGAGAAATGCCTGTTCAGGTCCTCTGCCCATTTTTAATTGGATTGTTTACTTGTTTTGGGTATTCGGTCGTATGAGTTCTTTATAAATTTTGGATATTAACCCCTTACTGGATGTACCGGTGGCGAATATCTTTTCCCTTTCGGTAGGTTCTCTTCTTGTTTTGTTGACGGTTTTCTTTGCTGTGTAAAAAGTTTTTAGTTGGATGGATGGAGTCTCATTTGTTTTATTTTTTCTTTTGTTTCCCTCACCTGAGGAGACATATCCAAAAAAGTATTGCTAAGAGCGATGTCACAGAGTTCACTGCCTGTGTTTTCTTCGAGGAGTTTTGTGGTTTGGGGTCTTCCATTTAAGTCTTTAATGCATTTTGAGTTTATTTTTGTACCTGGTGTGAGAAAGTGGTCTAGTTTCAGTTTTCACATGTATCTGTCCAGTTTTCCCAACACCATTTATCAAGCTGTCTGTACCTCATGGTGTATTCTTTCTTCTTTCGTCATAGATTAAAGGACCACAGAGTCGTGGATTTATTTCTGGATTTTCTGTTCTGTTCCGTGGATGTGTATGTCTGTTTTAATGCCAGTGCCATGCTGTTTTGATTACTATAGCCTTGTAGGTTAGTTTGATATCAGGGAGTGTTATACTTCCAACTTTGTTCTTTCTTAAGATTGCTATGGCTGTTCAGGGTCTTTTGTGGTTCTATATAAATTTTAAGATTATTCTAGTACTGTGAAAAAATGCCTTTGGTATTATGGTAGGGATTGCATTGAATCTACAGATCGCCTTGGGTAATAATATAGTAAGTTTTAATGATGTTAATTCTTCCTACCCATGAGCACAGTGTATGCTTCCATTTGTTTGTATCTTTTTCAATGTCTTATACTTTTCCAAGTACAGGTCTTTTACCTCCATCGTTAAATTTATTCCTTGGTATTTTCGATGTAATTGTAAATGGGATTGTTTTCTCAATTTCTCTTTCCAATAGTTAATTTAAATTTATTTTCCTCAGTAGTAAGGGGAAGAAATTGGCATTAATTTTTAGTTTGCGAAGGAGTTTGAGTTATAACTTTCTTTAACCAAAAAACACAGCCACACACAAGTGCATAAATGTGTCCCTTTCCGTCCATCCTCTGACGCCCTTTGCAAAGGTTCTCGTTCTAAAGACGGCATCTTGGTGCTCCAGGCACTAGCCCTGCGACGAGCCTAGGCCTTGGCGGCACTTCCGAGAACCGCTCGCCCTTGTGCTCCGGCCATTGGAAGGACATGCCTGGGCCGGTGAGGGTGGCAGACTCCGGAGCCCAGGGACCCACTTAGGTCCCGTCAAGGTCTGACTTGCAGAGGCGAGAGCAGGCCAGCCAGGGTCAACTAAGTCCCATCACCCACCGACGTGCGGCCGAGAGAAGCGCTCGTTATTCTGTGCACTGCGAACTCACGGCTTTTACTCACACAGCCGTTGACAGCCGCAAATGTGCCGCACGCCAGCACGCTCTTTAGTAACCGTCCCAGGTAAAACCTCAGCGCATAAGAGGGAGCGCACCCGGCCCCAACCGCCAGGCCCTGCCCTCCCCACCGCGTGTCGCCACGCTGCCGGCACAGGTGGCTCCCTGGGGCCATTGTCATCTTCCCAGGATGCGAACACGGTCGCGTTCCTCGGGGGACCCAGGAAGCCCTGACAACTGGACCCCAAACCCTGCGCTAACCGAACGGAGCCCGGAATAACCCCGACACGCCGGTGGCTCTGGGGGCCCGCAGCGTCGCCGCCGGTTGCGTGCGCGGCCCCATGTGGGACCCGGAGCACGGAGCCCTGTCGGGGCGGCCTCGGGTCCTGCGGGCTTTCGTCGCCGAAGGAGGAAAGCCACCGCCCCCGCCACCTCGGCTCCGGCAGCTGGAGCCGCTGCCGGTGGCGCTGTCGGGGCCGCAGCTGCGGGGTCGGCTTCCCCCAGGGGACGCTCCCGGTGGCACACTCCATCGCTTTGCCGCGGCGCTGAAGGACCCGGGCATCAATTTTAGTGGAAAATGCTGCAAAAACAAAAAGGTAGTGCCACTTCCCACACCGTTTCAAAAGGGTTTTAAGTGGAAAAAGGTATTTAGTATTTTTAATAAGCATCTTCAATACTATTGAGTTGGTTTCTTTGTTCATATCACAAGATTAATTATGCTGTCAGACACTTTCAAGGCCTGCTTAACAAAGATTCAGTGATATAATGGTCTGCTTCGCGCTGCCTTTTTTCTGCATAGCAATCACAATCAGCATTAGACAATTTAAAACCCTTCCACCAGCCGGAAGTTCTGAAGAGCCTTTTAATCAACAAAAGTAATTTTGCAAACAACTAGATACAGCATTTTTCATATTAACTAACTTGCATTTAAACTCTGCAGGCTCGATTCTTCCCAGGTCTCTCATTCCAGGAAACTGGGTTGTTCCGACGACCTAGAATCTCAGTGTGGGGATCGCAACGCGCTGTCTGCCCTGGGTACCCCCCGATTTTTGTGTCCCGTTACCCCACTCTGCTTATTAAAAGACAGCATTGGTATGCAAATGGGATTCATTTAGATGATCGCTTCATACACATATCTTGTCTCATCATTGAAACTCCTTTTTTTCTTTTTCATTTGATTGCCCAGAAAGCTTTATTTTATTTTTTTTAACAAGTACAATACGTTGGGGTTTGATATCATTATTTGTTTTTCAGTTTGCTTGTTTTTTGAAATTATTTTATCGGTGTATGTCTGAAACCGGAAGTTCTCCTAGCAGCACTTCAATATTTTAAAATTCAGATTTTGGGAGCTTAATCGAGCTGAAGCCGGAGTTCTCTCCTCACGCGTCGGCCGCCCTTACGACACCGAGGGTTTTGAGGGTTTGTACGTGAACGAAGGTTTCCTGGAGCCGGAGCAGGGAGACACAGTTAGCTTTTTTTTTTTTTTCCCTCTAAATCAGGCACATTTAAAAAAAAAATGAAAGCTAACCTATTAATGACACCTTTAAAACATGCATTTAAAAAAAAGCGGGGGACAGAAAGGCCCAGCCAGCGGTGGTGATTTGTACCCTGGCCGCCTGTGGTCATTAGCAACGGCGGCCGTGATCCACGCCCTGACCCCGTGTGTTTGACACACTTTCAACCCTGCCGAGAAGTGACCTGGGGACCTGGAGCCACAGGACACGAGGAGCAAGTCCTGTCACGAAAAATAACGGGGTCAAGAGACCCGACGAGTGAAGTCATAGCAACTGGTGCCTGGAGCCAATGGGAAGAGGCTGCAATCTGTAAATGAGGATATAATTAGCAGAAAAATAACATGCTTGGTGGATTCGAGGGGGGCCTGTAATGACTGGATTCTGAGAAAAATTCCAAAGATCAGAGCGAACAGGATGCAACAAAGAGCCCCTAATTAGGGGACGGCATGCGCGTGCCTGATGGGAGGGAGCCGCGCCTGCTACCTGGCCGTCGTCTGTTACCTGGACACAGTGTGCAGGTGGGACCTGCCGGCCCGGGGGAGGGGGCACCCTGGGGGCGGGGGAGCCCAGCTTCTCTGCAGAGATGCTCCTCGCAGCGAGGTACCCAGAGGCCCCTCGGCGTGTGTGCCCCACGGAGCGGAGGGCTCGGCGTGTGTGCCAGCACAGGTGGGCAGCTGGTCATCGTGGCCCCGAGCCTGCTGCCCCTGGGAGCATAAGCACCCCACAGCCTGTCTTGGTGCTTAAAACGCAGAAAACGGATCATCGGGTGCAAATGATATGGGTGTCCGCGCGTCAGCCCCTGCGCAGGTGGCCGCGGAGCCTTCGACGGGTTCCGTTCAGTCGGGCCTGTGACTGGCAAGGTGTGGGTTTCGTTCCGGGGACCGACGCAGCTTCCCCCCTCCTCCCAGACCCCCGGCCGGCCCCTGTGCCCCCCGCAGGGCTCCCGGGAGTGACGTTCGGTGACGCTGAGGGCAGAATGCTGCCAGCCGCCCTCCCCTCGCTGACATTTCGGGGCTGCAGGCGGCTCCTCGTTTCCCCTCATGGACAAACCACATGTTTTACTTCCTCCTTTCTTCCCTCTCCCCAAACTGTTCTGAGTATTGATTTTCATTTATTTTACACGATTCTTAATTGTCATCATTAGCTATCTGCGCCATATCCCCCCGCTTAAATACACCCTGTCAATTTCGCAGCATATTTATAGATTAATTTAAATGTGTTTTTAAATTTATGGCCGCATACCTTTGGTATGTTTGTAACATTAAAATACTTATGGTACAGAATTTTTTAATTAAAACTATTCATCAAAGAAAGGCCAGGTAGCGAGCATCTCCTTGTTTGCGGTGGGGATTCTGGCAGCCGGAGCCAGCAAAATAATAGGTCAATTAAAAAAAAATCTAAAGATAGAGTTTCCAAAGATCCGATTGTTTAATGAGCATTTGCCAACCGATCTCCCCAAATTAAATTACGCGTCGTTTCTCAGTTCCGGCCATTGGGGGTGCTTGTGGCAGGGCGGGGAGGAGGGGGTGTGCAGAGCGTAACCCCGGGGTCTGCGGCAGGACCACGGACACCGCGGTCTGGGCGGTGCTGCCCCGCACTGCGGTAACGTCCACACTTCGTGTCCGTCGGTCCCGCCCGCGCTGCCAGGCCAGCCCCACGCGGCCTCACCCCGCGAGCTTCCCCTTGACAGCTGCTCCGGCAGGAAGCTCGCGGGTCTCTTGTCACCGGACAGAATGACATCTCTTCCGGGCGTGCCCAGGTGAGAGCCCTCGGACCCTTGGCGTGGAGAATGGCACCTCTGTAGCTCCCTGGGCCGAGGACGCGGACTTGCAGCCACCGTCACCGGCCGCACGGCCCCTGAAACGTGTGTGAGGGCTCCGCGTCCACGCCTGGCGATAGCGGGGTGCTCCGGGGGTCTCCCACCAGGAAGGGCTGAGAAGACAAAAGGAGGAGCCCCGCCCGCTGACCTGGCCGGCAGGTGGGCTGGCAGGTGGGCCTGCAGGTGGGCCGGCAGGTGGGCCTGCTGCGGGCGGGGCTGCGCCACCTCCCCCGTCTGCCCGCCTCACTGTTTGCCGCGTGCCCGGGCTTGAATTTCCCCCTGTTCGCTGCACGTTTTTAGAACATAGTGCATCACGGACCCCAGTTCCTGATAATAAGTGTCACATTCCCTGCACTTTAAAAATAATATGAGAGTGTGGCTCACAAACAGGATGTGTGTTTTTGGATTAGCAAGTTATTTGTGATCCTTCGAACAGCCATGGAATGAATAAAATTGACTTCTACTCCCGTATTATTTTCACTTTTCGTATGCAGCTGACATGCAGGGTGGGAATTTTAGTGATAGGGCTGAATTTCGGTCCCTAAATAAACAGCTTTCACAACAAGACACTGTTCGCAGCGTTCCAACGTTGCTGAGATCACGTGAAACGTGTTCCACATCAGATGTTCGCAAAAGGAGAAGCTTCTGTGAACGTGCCAGGGGCTGGCAGCGCGCAGGGCACTAGAGAGACGGCCGCCGGCCCCCGCCCTGGGCCCGGCCCATGGGGGCCCGCGGGTGCAGCCTCCGTTTGCGCGTGCGCGGGACAGGTGGCTGGCAGACAGCTCCGCGGGCGCGCGGCTGCCTCTCACCCCCCCGGGTTCCCAGCCAGAGCGTTTAATGAAATGTCCATGACGAGAGGGGGCGAGGGCACAGAATCACCGGGAAGGCCGAGGGACGGCGCCCTGGACGGCGACAGTGACAGCGAGCGCCACACGCTCCACCGGCTTTGTGTCGGGGGCGGCGGGCAGAGCGGGGCTACGGTGCGATGAGATGGTGGCGGAGCTTCACTGGCTAGTGGACCCCGCACCGCGACCGACCGCTGTGTTTCACTGTCGCTGTGGGGGTGACACTGCGGTGCTAGGGGTGCGCCTGGTTTGGAGAGACGCTCTGGGGAAGCGCCACACACCTTCCCCGCGTCCTCTGGGGACGGACGCAGGCGCCAGTAACAGCAGCGTGACATGCTGGCGCCGCCACCTTAGAATGAGCGGTTACCGTTGACTGGCCCGGGGTTGCCGGGTGGGTGACAAAGCCCTGCACCCCCGGCCTCAGGAGTGAGTGCCGTCCCCGTCCTCTCCGCGTCCTCTCTGCGCGTCTTCTCGGAGCCATGCTCTGTGGCGGGCGCTCTGTCTGTGGCCGTCCCCACTGTGCTGGCGCCCTGCCCCGCGAGCGCGCGTGTCCCATCTGGAGAGAGCCGCGCGGCCTGAGAACGCGCGTGCCCAACGCTGGACGGGGCCGGTGCGCGCCTGGCGCGGCTCCGAGTGTGCGGGCACCGCGGGGCGGTTCCCGTTCGGGGCTCCATTCGATGGGGGGAAACTGAGGCACGGCAGCAGCAGCAGAGCGAGGCCCCGGCCCCAGGCCACCGGGCTCCAGGATGGCTTGTAGGATTCCACGCCCTTGACCTCCCGTCCTGAGGGCGTGGGGCTGGCCTGAGGGCCACGGCCAAGGGCAGCAGCCCGACCTTGACCAGGAGACGGGGGCACCGCGTCTGTGCACGCGGCTGGGGTGCACGCACGTTACGGGTCTGATCGGCTGTGATCGTCCGGCCGGGTCAGATGGCCAGAGCGGCCCCGTCCGCCTTTGCTGGAGGAGGAGCAGGGCTGAGGGCGACGGAACGTGTGACTGTGTCTCTTCTCCGGGGACAGACACGTTCCCTGTGTGGGGCCGTCGGATGGGGCCCAGACGGGCGGGGTCGCCCCACACACCGCAGCCCACGCGGGGCACGCGGCACCGCGGGTGACCTTGACTTCAGCTGGCACAGACTGGCCGTGCTAAATTCACGTCGCTGGTGTTTAATGTTCTTGACTCTAGGAAGCCTGTCACCTGGCCATCTCTCGGGCCAGGCCGTGCCCCTCTCTCTCTGTCCCGCGTGCACGCAGGGCCCTGCCCTCCCCGGGGAGCGACAGCGCGCTGGGTGCCACTGGCCGGCCCAGGGGCTGCGCCCTGTCGCGGTCATCCGCTCTCTCTGGCTGAGCTTTGCTGCTTCCCAGAGCCCCAAGGGCAGCGGACGCCCCCCACGCCGTCCCCCCGCCCCCGCGCGCGCCCCCGTCCCCCCCACCCCCGCGTGCGCCCCCCGCCCCCTGTTTCAGACTCTGCTCTGGAAAGCGTTGGCTTGGGGCGGAATAACACAGATGCCGTGCCCTCGTCAGAGGCCCGTGAATCTCCGCCTCTCCCCTCGGTGACAGCGTGACAGCCGTCTGCGGGTGGTCTCTGCTCTGGCCCTGGAAAAAGCAGGGGAAACGGTGTTTCTCTTGCAAGCGTCCCTTTGGACTGGGCACCTGGATCCATAGTGCTGGCAGCCACCGTCCCTCGTCCCCGAGCCAGCCCTGCTGGTGGCCTCAGGAGGCGGAGGAGGACAGCGCCCCTGACCCCGGGGAGAGCTCAGGCGCTGTCTTCCGGGGGGCGTCCTGCAGGTGCGCCCAGGTGCGCCCAGGGGCGGGACACTGCGGCTGCCCGGCCCCCGGCGTCACCGGCCTGGCCGCGGAGGGCCGTGGGCCCGTGCGGAGCCGGGGGCGCGCAGCCTCCCCGCGCTGTCGGCGGGAGCAGAGGTGGGGGCGGGAGGCTCCTGGGAGCCAGGAGTCAGCTGTCATGCGCTTGGTGCCGAGCTCGTCCTGCTCGGAGCATGTCACGCTGTCACGCTGCCTCTTCCCCGCCTGCGAAGTGCAAGGTGTGAGATTAATTAGCTTAGAACAAAATGCCTCCCTCTAATAATAACACCTTGCATTTTATGTTACCTGCTCTCCAGGGCGCTCAGAGTATCAAAAAGAAAGCACTTCTTTCTTTTGTCTCGTGGGACATCAGGGACCAAGGTCACATACGCGTGCTACAGGGAGGGAAGCCAGCACGCGGCCGCCTCACCTCACGGCGAACCCCAGCTCTGCACGGACGTGTGAGCTTAAGCTCCGTGAGGGGCTGTGACACGGGACTAGAGCCGGGGTGTGACACGGTGGCCTCAGACAGCGGGTGGTGACACCTGTGAAACGATGCAGCATGGGGTGGCAGGGCCCGGACAGACGAGGGGCGGCCGCCTGGACGGGGCCACCTTTCCCAGCCCCGGAGAAGTGTGGACACCCCAGAACGCAAGCCCCGCATTGCTACATCTGCCGATGTGTCTATACGCAAATGTCAACCCCCCCCACCTCAAAATAAAGAAAAGAAAGAGAAAATCAGGTGTCTCTGTACCTCGTACGTCCCCTTTGGGCCCTGTGGCCTCCCGTTTGTGACTTCTGGACAAGGACACCAGCTTGGCGGATGAGGGCAGGTCGGGAAACGCAGCAGCCCGTGGGAACAGGTAGCGGCCGTACCCCAACTTATCGTGGGGTCATAGGCCCCCGGGTTGTGGGTGTGGCGGTGACAGGGAGAGAAAGAAATGGAACCAGCAGCGAGCGAGGCCCAGTGAGCGGGCAGAGCCCGGTGGGCACGGCTGGACGGTCCGGGGTCAGGAGGCGGTGGCGCCTCTGACGAGGACGGAGGGGCCGGAACGGGCCTGGGAAAGGGGACAGGGAGGTCTCAGCGTCCCGTGCTGCAGGCAGGACCGGGCGGGCAGGCAGGGCCGTGCTGTGGCGGGCGTACTGCCAGCTTCTGCTCTTCACGACAAGGGGAACGTTATGAAAACGGTGAGCCCAGCGGGGCCTGCCGTTTGGGTCGCCGACTTTTCATCTGGCTGGGGGGGGGGTAGGTGACAGTGAACACACAGGGTCCATCTGTGCTTCGTTGAAGAAAAAACCCCCCCATGGGGACGTGGGACATACGACTCAGAGTGAAAGGTGTCAGCTGTATAAAACCTCCCTCTTCCGCCTTGTTTTACTTCTGCTGCTCGTGGACATCAGTCCACGGACGGCCGCGACCCCGGGAGCAGGAGCGGGGGAGGCTGGGGGGTGGGTGCCGTGTGAGGCGGGCAGCCCCGCACTGTGACACTGAGAGGACCACGGCGGGCGGGGGACCCGCCACGGCCTCAGCGGGCGGAGCGGGCGGCGCCTGGCGCCACTTCCCAAGGCTGACGCTGGGCACGCGGGCGGTGGGCAGTCCGGCATCCGCCCCGCCCCTCCGGCACCCGTGGGCGGCCCCAGGGCAGCGAGGCTGTGGGGCGTGGTGCCCGGCCAGGTGGGCGGTCTGGGCTGGGTCAGCCCAGCTAAGGAGCGGCTCTGTCCGGTTCGGTTCTCTGAGCCTCTGTTTGCTTGTGCCTTAGACCGACCGGACTCTGCCCCGTATGCCCGGCCCGTCCACTCCCTCTGGCCTGGGGCCGTTTCTCAGCCTCCCCTCGGGGCCGAAGCGGAGGGTGTGTGCGGGTGCGGCCCGGGGCGTGGCGTGGAGGCGGCAGCTGGCCAGCTTCCTGCGGAGACGTAGCCCCGGTCCTCAGAGGCGACGTGGGGGGCGCGCACACCAGACTCGAGACCGGGAGAGGGGCACGGGCGATGGCGCTGCCAGGAGGCGGGGACGTCCACCCGGGGCGCAGGGGGCCCGGCAAAGCGGGAGGAAATGAAGGGAGCCTCGGGGGGGGCTCGGCGGGACCCCGGGCCTGAGCACGTGACGCCTCCGGCATAAGACTGAGGGGGCCGTGTTTCAGGGGGGAATGCCCACCTGGGGGCGACCAGTCACCTGGACGGATGACGTAGGTGACATTAGTGACTCACTCTTCTGCGAGGCAGTGGTGATGGGTGACGGGTCGTCCTCGTGAGGGCTGAGGTCACCCGCAGTGACAGCAATGGGTGGGGGCGGGGGAGGCCCTGACTCGGTTGTCATGGTGTCTGCAGTGACAGGTGAAGTGCTGGGGATGACCGGAGGTGGCACAGCCAGCCGGCGCTCGTCTGTGGCAGAGGTGGAAACGGTGCGCGGGGCGCGGAGGGGTGACCAGCTGCCACCGCGGGGGCGTGCAGGGCTAGCGGGTCCCCGGGGGCTCGCCAGGGCCGTGGCTGCAGGCTGCAGCAGGACGAGGGAGCCGTGGGTGCTGGTGGCCCCAGGGCCCGTGTGTCCGGGCCCAGAGCCCCCGAGCAGCCCTGCGGGAGGGAGGGACGTGCATGAGGCGGTTGGGACGGAGGCCGGGAGACCTGGCGGCCAGGGGCCTGGGGGTCAGCGAGCCGGACGGTGCTGGCGCGGCCAGTGTGCATCCCAGGGTGCCCGGGGCCGGAGCGTCCTGGGAGTCATCCTTGGGGTGCCCAGGGCTGGGGCCAGGGCACCAGTCAGCAGGAGCCATCTGAGCGTCGGGTTCTTGCGAAGTGACTGTTGGAGACGCTTCTGAGTCGGCTCCCTGTTCCCGGAGGCTTCCAGCCTGCGGGGCGCGGGGCCCAGGGGCCCTGCTGGGGGCTCGCCCGGAACAGCCAGGAGCCCCCTCCGTGCTGGGCCCGGCTTCTCCTGCCGCCTCCCGCCCCCACCCCCCCGCCCACCGTGGCCGCCGCCCGTCCAGGCGTCCGCCGGGAAGCACGTGCCACGCCATGTAGTGGACAGACGGCCTTCCCTTCGATCAGGGTGTGACGAGATAACTGTAAAATTGGTATGTCGCCTAAAACCCCTTTCTTCGAGTTTCTGGAATGACGTCAGAGAGAGACGTCCTAAGCAGAGGTTGCATGGGATGGGGCGTAACGGACGGCATTGAGACGCGTCGACCGTCCGTGAACGCATCGCCGGTGAGAAGGAGACGGCAGCGGCGGGGTTTCCGGAAGGTTCACGGTGACTTCCACACAGCGAGGCCGCCGGCCCCCTAGTTCAGACGGCAGATGTTTGGGGGGCACGTCTGTGCCCCGGGGGATGGGGCGTCTCGTCGGTCCCGGCGTGCCCCCGTTCTAAGAGCAGGGAACCCCGTGTAGTGAATTCCTGGTTCTGAACACGAGTCTGGTGCGTGACGCTCCTGGCACAGTGTTTGGTGACCAACTAAGCCCAACTGTCAAGTGGCCAAAGTAGAACTTCGCAGAAGGCCCCCAGCCTCATTCTTGGGCAAGGACGAGCAAGACAACACGGCAAAGGAGTAACCCACTTGCTGACGCGGTGGCCCGGGGAGCAGGGCTTTCGTCCCAGCCCCCTCCAGGTCCCGCCTGAGGCCCAGGGTCGCGGGGTCCAGGAGGGGCCGGCCCAGCGAGTTAACTTCTCCAAGGCTGTGCGTTTCCTCCTCACACGCTCTCTCGAGGTGCAGCCACCTCCTCTCTCCCTCTGTCTTGCTGGTTCAGGGGCTGGCCTCGCGCCCTGCTGCTGCTGCACGCAGAGCACGTGACGGAGGGACGGGGAAGGGACGGGGGAGGGAGGGCGGACGCAGGGAATGAAGGAAGGAAGGAAGGAAGGGAGAAATTTATTTTCGAGATCCTTTCCGCTTAGGTGCAGTGTCAGTCTGCAAACGCAGGTGAACACTGACAGGGCTCTGGTGGCCGTGTCCCCACGCGAGTCCCACTAGCCCCCTGGGGACTGGGGCTGAAGCGAGGAGGCCGTTGGTCCGGACAGGTCCGGGCCGAGAGGGGCCTCCTCCCCGCTGTGTGTCCTCCGGGCAGAGGCAGCGGACAGCCCGTGGGCCGACCTCAGCCCGGCTGTGAGGCCACCTCCCCACGGCCACCCGGCGTCCCAGACGCCACACGTACGAGGTTGAGGACCCTCCGCAGGCGCTGAGTAAAGAATCGAGTCCCAGCACCGTGACTGCTGGGGGGTCCTCGCCGCCACCACAGGGGCCTTGAACAAAGGCGCGCCCCCTTTTCAGAGACACACGCCGTGGGTGACAAACAAGGGGGAAGGTTGGGGACAGCGAGCTTCCAGAGTCCGCCTCTCTTCTCCCCGCGCTGCGCACTCGCTCCTCGCATTCACCTCGCTGCCCCGAGCCCGGGAAGGGGGGACCCCTGGTCTGGCCCCACGCCCGCCCCGACGCCCCCTCCTCCCTGCCACCAGGCCCGTGCAGGGAGCACCGGGGTGTCCCTGTCCCTGGCACCCCGGATGGGGAAGCAAGTAGCTGGAGCCCTGGCAGCCCGTCGCTGCGGGGAGCGCCACTCTAAAAACCCAGCTCCCCGTCAGGACTGTACGTGTAAGAATGTGACTAAAAGCCTTCATCAAAGTTTAAAGAGCTGTGCGCGCTTAGCTTCTGCCGCCTCTGATTTATGGACGAGGACACACCTAGGAGCCGCCGTCGGCGCGAGGCGGCGGCGTAATGGACTTCGGAGGGAGCGGCGAGGGGAAGGGCGGAGAGACGAGGCGCAGGCGGAGGCGGCCGTGATTACAGCCC
>PVKZ01002459.1:0-159471 GCA_004027375.1 Macroglossus sobrinus
GGGGGTGGGCTAAACAGAGCCCAGGGCTGGAGGAGGCCTCGCTGGCTAGAGTCTGCAGGAGAGGAGATGCTCCGTGAAGAGCGGAGAGCCTGCGCTCTGGAGGCCTGCGGGCTGGGGACGGACTGGCTGGTGTGTGGAGGGCCTGGGAGAGGACGAGCAGGAGGCAGCAGAACCGCCTCCGCAGGTCCCAGGGGGCTGGAACAGCTGCCATTCCCGCCGACTTTCAGGGAGCAGAGAACCTCGGCGGCAGAGTGGCGTGAGGGCGGTGCAGGGAACTGCTGCCTTTCAAAAGCAGCCTTGGAAAAATATTAGACTCTTCAAACTATGAGCCTCCACAGCTCTGATAAAAAATAAAAAGTAAAATAAATGTGTAAGAACACGTAGAGCAGCATTATTCACAAGAGCCAAAAGGCAGAATCAGCCCAAACGTCCATGGACAAACGAATGGGTGAATAAACCATGCTATTGGCCATACAATGCAATATTATTTAGCCCTAAAAATGAATGAAGGGGTAATTTTTTGGAGTGATAACAAGTTGGGGACCTAGGAGGATCCTGAATTTCCCTCCTCCCATGGACCCAACAAATATATAGCTACACATGGAGTAATTTCCTCTGAGAGAAATCAAGAAACTGGTTGAGTTCCCCTAGGCATCAGGCAATTGAGAAAATATCTACATCAGAACAGCTGAGATACGCCCTCACTATAAACCCCACCACTGGCACAGAGCCTTAAACATTGGGAAAGAACCCCCAAACCTCAGCTTTTCCCTGAGAAGCAAAGGGTTTGGACTATACATATAGCACCCCAACTTTTAAGGCTGCCACCCAGGGGCCCCCAAATCATCTATTGTACGATTCCATTTATATGAACATTCCAAAAGAGATGAATCCAGAGACAGGACACAGAATGATGGTTTGGCCAGGGGCAGGGAAAAGGAAGGAATGTGTAGAAACTGTTTAATGGACGGGGTCTCAGCAATGATGAAATGTTTTGGAACCAGATAATGATGGTTGCACAACATTGTGACTGTTCTAAATGCCACCGAATTGTTCACTTTAAATGGTTCATTTTTTTGTTATGTGAATTTCACTTTCATGCATTATTTTTTTAAAAAAACATTAAACAAAAACAATAGATGCCATATGTAATCAAGCTGTAGACGTGAATTTCCAATTAGTTGTGTACTAATTAAGCTCTGTAATAATTAACACAATTTGTTTCCTCCAGAAATTTTGACAGAAAGGCTTCCAAAAGATTGGATCCGCAGTAAGTGACAATCATCATGGCTAAAACACCATTGTCATTAACACAACGAGCACAGTGGCAAAGTTGTTTGCAATTTACTGATGAAATAAACGTCAAGAGAGTGGGATTTGCTGATGCTGAGCTTCTCTGCCACATTTGTACAGGGAAGCTCTGAAGCACCTTCATCTTTAAACAAGTAAAAACTGCTTTTGCATTCAACACTGCCACTAGAACAAGGGGGGAATTTCTCCTACTTCAAACTCAGCTCAAGATGAGAATTATATCTAAGTGAATAATGAATGAGAGCTGTTTAGAAACATGAATACAAATGTTCTGTGGCTGATGGTCAGTCCTTTGTTTTCAGCAGCTTATGCATTTGGCTTCTCTGGTGTGTATTTGTTTTCTGATTTTGAAGACACATCCGACTCTACTGCACATATTGCAATGTCCTTTGACAATGGCAAAGCTGGAAGATGAGGTTATTTTGGGTTTGGTTTTCTTTTTATTTGAATACAAATCAAAGTGACATAGAAACATCACAAGCATTTTTGCAATCTACTGTTCTCTTTATTTTTAAGAAGAAAAAAAAAATCAAACAGTAGCTTCTTCCCCTGGATTTCGATAAGGAGGCAATAGGATGTAGGAAGAAGCAAGTAGGGTTTGGGAGTCAGGGGGACCTACATTTAAACCCTGGCTCTGCCCCTTATAAACATACATTGCAGTACACACAGTAGGTAGCTCTAATTAGTATCATTACATATATACATATGGTTTGAAAGAGAAGGGAAGAAGGTAAGAAAGGAACAAGAAAGGGAAAAACGTAAAAGAAAGGGGCAAGTGAGGAAAAGAGTAGAGAAGGACTTTAAAAGGATCTTACTCATTGTATATTCTGAAATAGAAGCAAGAATTTCCAGTCTTTGCCCCATTAGTCCTCTAATTTCACTAAAATGTTCTTTCTTTGCTGTTTTCTCTCTTTGGGGGTGTTATTTAAAGTGTCTCATCTGTTCCCATCTCCTTTTAAATAATGCTATATGAATACACAGACTTCATTAATGAAATAAAGGAACAGAAAACCAATGAGGTAAATAAGATTTGTGAGCCAAATTTTAACTCGATCCAAACATAATGTCAATCTAGTTGTTTGAACCCAAAGATCAAGAAATAACTATTTTTCCTGGTGGATCTTCTCTCTCAATACTAAAGTAATAATACATGATCATCACTGAGGTTAGAAATACAGTAAAGGACCAGGAAAAAATTAAAACCACTATAAACATTCCCACTTAGCAGTAATAGTTAATATTTTATTTTTTTCCTTCCAGTCATTTTTTTCTAGTCTTGTGGTCTCAGCCTATAGTATGCCATCATCTTCTGATTTTTTAGTTTTCATTACATAATAAGCTTTTCCCATGTCATTATTTTCCAAAATACCATTCCAAGTGTACCTTAGTTCCTTTAATATTAATAATCCATCATACACGATCTGCACATCCACCCTAAACGTGTCCCCTCAGAATCACACCACAGCTATAAAAGTTATGGGTGGTGCAAAAGGTAACATGAGCCTCAAGCTCTACCTGTTGTCACATGTGTCTTAGTTTTACAAATAAAACTTAAAAGATATAACTGAAAAATCAGAGAAAATTGGAAAAGTTTGACTAGTAATACTGCCCCCTTCCCAGGTATTTTAGACTTCACATTACATCTGTCATGCCCACATCAATTTTGTACCGCCACAAACATAAAGAAAGCTCTTCAACTTAAGGCTGTTACTTTCTTTAGCGCAGCTAAGGCCACGTCCTCCAGGATACAGAGATCGTTCTGGCCACAGGCACATCCAGGCCTTGACTTTTTCTTAGTCAAGAAGGCAGTTTGCTAACAAAATTAACTAGGTCATGTCTCAGCTGACTGCAAGTCAATGATTGTCCCTGAAATTTGATGCAACCTACACCTGACATAAAAATTAAAAACAAAAATAAAAGCTGAGTCAGGTGTTACCTTGAGCTTTCGGTGTTTTGTTTATTTCAAACGAGAAAATGTGAAATGTGTATTTTCTCTTTAAATCTCTGGAGACAAGAATTAGGGAGAAGCAACTTAAATATTTCAACTCCCTTAAATATTTTCACCTCCTAATAAAATACTCGGCACTAAATAAATATTTGTTGACAAATGAGCAAATAAATAAATTTTAGCACTTAATAAGGTAGAGCTCAGAAACCAGAAAACAGGAGGTGACTCTCGTGAGCTTCCATGTTGAAGAGATGGCGACAGAAACTCAGCTGGGCCCTGCCACCTGGTTAGTAGTTTCGGTTTTGTGCAAGTCACTCTGAACTTTTATCTCTACACGGATAAAAAAACAGTCTCTCCGAGCCTTAGTCTTCTGATCTATAAAATTCCATTGCAACAGTTTGTCTTCACAGATAGGGGTGGTTAATTGATGGACCTAGAAGTTATTTAAGTCACACAGAGAAAGATAAGCAGTGTATGATTTCACTTATATGCAGAATCTAAGGAACAAAAAGAACAAACTAATCAAAAACAGACTCACAAATATAGTGGACAATTTGGTGATGGACAGAGGGGAGGGGGTTTGGGGAAAGGGGGAATGGGGTGAAGGGTTAAAGAAGGACAAATTAGTAGTTGAGAGATGGTCACGGGGATGGGGAGCACGGCAGAGGGAATGCAGTCAGCATGAATTGGCTTGGTGGAGGGTCAGAGGAGAGAGAGAGCAATGCGGGGGATCCTTTTACAAACTATATAGATGTCTAACCAATGTACTATATACTTGAAACTAATTAAAATTTTAAAAAAGATAACAATAATTGTTCATATATGTTACAAAAAGCAGAGTGAATGGACTTTGGAGTCCAACATTCAGACCACATTCAGCTCCTCATTCTTCAGCCATGTCACCTTGGGCAAGTTACTCACATTCAATCAGCCTGTGAAATGGGGAGAATAGTGATTTAGGAAACTGTGTGTTTTAAAATGTGATAATATGTGTAACATGTGCAGCAGAGGCCTGGCTTCCAAGGTAATGCTCAGATGAAAATAACATACTCATCTTTCACAAATATACCTTTTTATCATTAGTTTATTTAGCATGGTAATATTTATGCCTTTGTATGTGCTTTGTATTAAATTCTTTTAGCCCTTGCTAGAGCCTATAAATTAGAAATTAAAAGACATTGAGTTTTAGACTCTTTCCTGCTGGACATGTCATTAATGAATGTAAATATTTAGAGTTTAGAAAGTACAAAAAATTACAACTTCATTTATATAATATGAGAATCTGCCACATAGTTATGTTTCATACCTATTATAACTATTGTATCACAATCAATTATCCGATCAGTACTTTTCCTTTTTTAAAAAAAAGGAACTAGACATTGTGTTTTTATTTTACTTTTCTAATAATCTCTTTTCATTGTTTTATCCTAGTTCAAAGGACATTTGACTGCATTACACACACGTATTAAGACTAGAGATACATAAGCCTGGGCTTCATGGGATGAGTTACTTTAAATATCTTAAATGGGCATTTTTGTAGTCACCTCACGGTAACTTATTGTCTTGCAAATCAAGCTTGAAAATAAAAGTTGTTTTAATTCAGCGGTCGCTGATTGTAAAGACAGCCTCCGACCTTCCTTTTACACTTTTAAACACTTTTTTTTACTTCTGCCTCCGAAATCTTAAACTATTCGCAACTGTGCTTATCAGCTTAAATTCTTTAGGCCTTGGTAGAGGCACTGTTTATCGCTTCAGATTTCTTCTCTGTCATGTGTGCAGCACAAGGGAGAATAAGCATATCATTCCCTTGTTTTAAAAATCAGTCTCAGGGTAGATGCACTTCAAAAGCCTGGGGTTCAACTTTGCAGTTCTCTCTGCTTCAAAAGCTTAGCCTTGAAGTGCGTTATGGAGAGAAACACACACGAAGACACCCTGAATTCTAACGTTTGTTGAGAATTACTTCCTGTGGTAAATTAAAAATTAAAACAAAATAATAAATAAGGGAAAGTCAGTCTGAAAGAAAACTTGTAGAGATATAAAAATCAAATTTTCCTTTACCAAGAAAAAAAAAAGTTTATTCTGAGAAAGTTTCAGCATGCTTTCTTTCATAGTTTACCCTATTAATAACTTTCAACCAAAAGACATAAGTTGTTCATTCTAAATAAGATAATATCATAAGCAGTTTATTTTTTTAAATCCTAATAAAATTTAAAATAGCGTTAAACAGAGACCATCACATAGAGCCAAGAGTAAGAAAGAGTAGGGTATTTGTTATTGTCTTATAAAAATAATTTAAAGTGTAACTTTGTGAAATGAGAAAAGAAGAAAGGTAGCATAAAAGATAAATGCCATTTGTTTTTCCTTAGAAGTTAAACTATGGTAATTCCTTAAGGACAGAGGTGTTTCTCTGTTGTGTCTCTTTCACTAGACTAATACCAGCCACACTGTAGGTACTCAAAAAACATTTGCTAAATAAATGAATGAATTCCTAAAAAAAACAGAAAGGACACAGAGAAAAGGTAGCAATGTGTTCTCAGGAATGAAACGTGAGTTTACCACTCAAAGATCATTAACATCTAGTGCTGGAAGAAACCTTCCGAAATTATGCAGACCTTTGCTCCTCAAAGCGTGGTCCGCAGACCAGCAGCATGGGCATCATCTAAGAGTGTGTTAGAATCTGCGTTTGGCAAGAACCCCAGGCGATTCACAAGCACATCAAAGTTTGCATACCTAAACTTAGGTGGCGCCTGTGCTCACAGTAGAGTCTTGTCGCCAGACTCCAGGGCAAGTCTGCTAATCTACTGCAGGACGGGACAAAAGAACGAGAGGCCTTGGGGAAACCGATTCCATAGGTGATATGAGAGAGAAGAGTGGATCTGAAGAGCAGGCACAGATTCCAAAAGAAAACAGAAGTCTCTGACATAGGCTGAGCAAACTGTCAACAAGATATGTTGAAGACCATGTAGAAGTACTTTCCAGTTTGGGGTGGGGGTAGGGCAGCCATGGTTCATTCAGACAGTTTTCTTAGAAGTCCAACAAGGTAGTAAATTCCTTTTGGTGCTTTGGATGGTCTGTCTGGGTTACACAGCCTCAGACACCAGCTGGAAAATAAGAGAAGGGCTCTGAGGTTGGGGTGGTGGAAAGAAGGAAAGAAGGAAGGCAGGAAGGCAGGAGAAGAAAGGAGAGAATAAGGGAGGGAAGAAGGGAGGGAAAGAGAAGGAAAGTATCCAAGAAAATCCGAGAAGATCAGGAGGTAACCTCAGGAACAGAGGAAAAAGATAGATAGATAGGTAGGTAAGTATGTAGGTAGATAGATGGATAGATAGATAGACAGACAGACAGACAACCAGTTCTATTAAAGATCTGCTACGTGACAGAAATTGAACCAGATGCCTTGCATACAGTATATGATTCAATCCCATAAGAGAGGCATTATTATCTGAATTTTCAGCTGAAAAGAAAAACTGAGGCTCAGAGGAAACCATGAACAGTCATGTCATTTCATAGGAATCACAGATGACCAATGACATATAAAGAACTCAGCTTCACGAGAAATCGGGGAAACGCAAGTCAACACCAGAGGCAACTGCGTTTTATAACTACATGATTGATAAAAACGTAGAAGCCTGACTACACCGAGAGTTGCTGCAGATGTGGATGAATAAAATCTCTCATACATTAATAATGGAAGTATAAACTGGTATAATCACTTCAGAAAAATGTTTAGCGTTAACTAGATACTCCCCACCCTTTCAGTGGTTGCTGGACTTAGTAACTCGTTTCTATAAAACAAGAGAATGGAAAGAGAAAACTAGGAACTTTACAGTCAAGACACCTGACAAATACTACCTTCACCAAATTGTATTCATTTTTAGAGGCGCCATAATAAATTATGACAAATTTAGTAGCTTAATACAATAGGAATTTATTCTCTAACAGTGCCAGAGGCTACAAGCCCAGAATCGAGGCAGTGGGAGGGCCACCCACCCTTCCTCAAAAGCCTCTGGAGCTTTGTCCTGCTTCCGGGAACTCTAGGTGTTCTTGGTACATGACAGCCTCACTCCAAACTCTGTCTCCGTGTCCACATGGACTTCTCTCCTGTATTTCCATGTCTACATCTCCCTCTCCTTTCTCATAAAGATACCAGTCATTGGATTTAGGGCCCATCCTAAATCCGGGATAATTTCATCTTGAGATCTTTAACTAATTATATCTTCAAAGACCATAATTCCAAATAGTCACATTCTGAGGTTCTAAGTTGACATGAATTTTGGAGAGACACAATTCAACCTGATACACAAATAATTCAAGTCAATATCACCACTATTATCATGCGGACATCATGTACCCACTGATACGATGTGATAAGAAGGGCAATTTGCTGCTGTGATAGTCCTCCCAACATCCATAAACACAGTATAATCATGAAAAAAACATCAGGCAAAACTAACTGAAGAACATTCTACGAAGTACCTCACTGTACCTTCTAAAAGAAAGTTATGAAAATCAAGGAAGATTGAGAAATTGTCATAAACCAGAGAAGACCAAGGAGACATGGCATTTAGTTGCCATGGTAACCAGAACTGGACAGTAGTGGACAAAATCTGTGAGATGTGAATAAAGACTGGAGATTAGTTAATAGTAATGTACCACCGCTGGTTTCTGAGTTTTGGCGAATGTACTACAGTGATGAGGACATTAAAAGAAATACATTGGGTGAGGGGCACACAACAACTCTTTGTACTATCTTTACAACTTTCTTATAAATATAAAATTATGGCGGAATAATGGATAGTTTAATAGGTGGCAATGAAAAAATTTACTAAGAATAGGAAAAATAAAGTTGGATCCCTACCTCGCACCATATACGAAGGTGAATTTCTAAATATGAAAGGGTCAATAGAACTAAGTATTTAAAAAATATCATCACTTAAAAAATATCACGTTGGATTAGAATATTATGCAATAAATAAGACTTCAAATACGTAAGCCATAAGATGAAATACTGATGGATTTGAATAATTTCTATTCAACAAAAAATAACCACGAACAACATTTCAAAGGCAAAGGAAGAGGAGAAAATACTAGCAAGTTTCAAAACTGCAAGGAATTAATATCTAAAATATACAAAGAACTATTCAACATGAGAAACAAAAACATGATAGTAAAAGATTGACTAAACAACATAAATAGGCAATTCATGGAAGGAAAGTCTCAAATTTCCTTCTTAGTTATGAAATCGGTACAAAGTAAAACAAGCATTTACACTCATCAGGTTGCATAAATTGGGTATAAGATAATACAGGTGCTGTGGGGAAATAGGATTTTCATGAACAGCCAATGGAAGTCCTAACCAGTGTACTCATTCTAGAAAACAATCTGGTAATCTTTGAAGAACTGGGCTATGCCTACAACCGCCAGTCTAGCAATCCTACTCTTGGGTATGTATCCCAGAAAACCCTCATACAGATCTATAAGGAAGCATATACGTGGGTTCGTCCCAGTAATAATCCTGGCAGCAAATAATTGAGGTCAGCCTATGTATCATCACTGAAGAAGTGGAAAGGTTAAAAAAAAAAAACATCTTAAATGGTAATGCCATATAGTAAGCAAGTAAGCAACACAGAGCTCCCTTAAAAATATAACCATGAAAAAAGATAAAACGGATGGGTTCTGTAATACTGTGGTATGTAACACAGCCATTTTAACCCGCATACATAAAAGCACTATTTTGCAATGATAGGTATATCTAAAGAACTATCTCAAACCCATCAGAGTGGATGCCTGAGAGGAAAGAGCTGGAGGAGAATAGGGTGTGGCTAGGGAGCAAAGGGTAAAAAAATAGAAAAGAAAGCAAGATCTTTCATGCTCAATCAGATTATATACCATTAACTGGATAGGGTTACCTCTGAGCTTGAGACTGAGGGGAAAAAAGAGCCATATTCCAAAACCAAATATATGTACATACTATTTTTCCATCAACACATTTTTTATACACCTCCTAAGTAAGTACTCAAGGCTAATCTAGGCACTGGAGCTCCAGGGCTAAATAGGACAAAGTCCTTGCCTTCATTATGTTTGCCTTTTTTGCATCAGTGACAGACTGTACTTAAGTAAACAAATAAACATAAAATATAATATCAAGTAGAAGAGCTGCAAAGAAAGAAGAATGAGAGGGTGATGTCGAGGGGCATTATGGGAGCTGTCCCGGGTGGCGCAGCCACGGTCACCAACGGCCTGAAGAAAGCGACATGTGGACACTGGGGGGTGAAAATAGGAAATTATCGTGGGAAATAAATACGAGTTAATGAAAAATGTCATTTGAAAATGGTCATGAGGATTGCTGGATTTGACAAGTGGCGTTCCCAAGGTGAGGAAGTGTGGAAAAGAGGCACACAGCAAGGCGGGAGCCGTGGGTAAGACTGATGAGGAAGCAAAACAAAGAGAGAGAGAGACGGAGAACCATGGAGAATGTCTACCTTTAGAGGGCAGAAAGAGGAAGAGCGGACAGCAAAAACAAAAAGGCTGGGAAATTAAAGGATTTGTTATTGCGCAAGTCCAGAGAGAGGATAATCAAACTTAGAAAACAGCGTACAAGGTCAAAAAGACGGACAGAGAAATTACCATCAGATTTCCACATTTTCGTTTTGCACTATATTATCTGAAGGCAATTTCACTAACGTGTGGGAAAATACAGAAATAAACGTTTCATGAACACTTTTTTATGGATTAAGCATTTTACATATACTACCTCATTTAATTTTTCCACCCTAAAATGTAAACATCATTGTCACTATTTTACAGATTTAAAAAAAAAAAGACGATCACAAACATACAGTGAAGAAGTAAGAATTCCACTCAGATTTATTTGACTACAAAGTCTGTGCTCCATCCCCGAAAAGTTCCTTCTCCAGGTTCAAGAAACAAATGGATGGCTAATGCTCTTTGTAAATACTAATAGCACTAACTGAGTGCTTACTATGTGACAGCTCCTGTTCTGAGTGCGTTGCTTATATTGTCGTCATCAGCACAACAGCCCTGAGAAAGGAGTTGCTGGAGCCTGCTCCTTAGAGCCACAGGTAAACACCTCTTCCAAACTCAGAACTCCGTGAGGCCACGTTCGTAGCTCGGAACCAGTCGGTGTGGAAGAACTTGCACCATGGACACTGGCAGCTTAGAACTGCCTCTCTCACCTGCCCCCAGAACCTGATTCGCAGCACTATCATTGTCGTAGAGGGGGGCCCGGCACAGCACCCCTCAGCTAACGAGGCAGGACGGACGTGGAACCCAAGCAGTCTAGCTATATAGAGATTCTAGATTTTTTAACCCTTTCGCTATACGGTCACATGCCGCTTAGTGACAACGCGGATACGTTCTAAGAAATGCGGAGGCAGGCGAGTTCACCCCTGTGCGCAGGTCGTAGGGTGTACCACACACACACCTAGGTGGAACACAGCTCGCCGCTCCAACTGTACGTGCTGTACTTTTACGAGACTGGCAGCAGGTGGGTTTGTTTACATTTGCATCCCCGCGAACGCAGGAGTGACTGTAGTGTAAGCCCTGACTACTGACTTTTCTTTATGTAATGCGAGCATCCGGCCTAGGCTGGGATTGCCACGCATCCACCTCAAGGAAGGCCATCTAGAACAAACGCATCGCCAGCGACTCGGCCAAGGGGCCAGGCCACCTCCCTCCACCGAGTGTCCTTCCCTTACAGATCTTGGTCGATATCATTAACAGATTGCTTGGGTTCCTCGTTTTCTTTCCCTTCCTGTGCTTCAAATTCCCACTCATATGTTTGGAATGCACCAATAAAGAGTGAGCCCGCCAAAACCTAGGTCCCCATCCTCAACCCCAATAAAAGTGGTACCCCGAGCCTGATCACGTGCTCTCTCTACTCACGACCTCTGCTGTGGTCCCTCGGCGTGCCTTGCTCGCTCCAGGGTCTGTAAGCAATAAACCCTTTTTTAAAAAAAGTTTCCTAGGGACTGTCACTACCCCTTGTCTTACACTCAATGAGAACCACCAGGGCGCTTGCAGTTTTAATATTGGCTCAGAAAGGGGCGGTGTCTGCGGGAGGCACACAAGGCCAGGGGAGTGCTCCCAGGCATTACTAGACGAGAGCATTGCTATCGATAAACAGACTAGCTCGCAACGAACAGTAATGCCTTGCGCTATGACGATAAGAGGAACGTGACCAGGCGATAGATGTTTTTCTTTACTATTATAATTTTAATGGGACCACCCTCGTATATACGATCCGCCATCCGGCGTTCACTGAAACATCATCATGAGGTGCATGGCTGTTCTGAGATACTTAGAACTTGAGAAGGTGGAAAGATCAAGGGGAAAATACGTTGAACTAGAAAACTTGATCTGTTCAGAGGCAGAGGAGGTAGAGCGAGCAGAGACGGCAAAAGTGAAGATGCAAGAGACTAAGGACTTCACTGATGTGTGACCAAGTGGGAGGACAGACAACATGGAATCACAATTGCAGATATTAGTTTTGGACAGAGCAAGAGTAAGGGCCATTTTTACCTAGAAAAGAAGTGGACAGAGATCTGGTGAATGGACACAGGTATTTTAGAGGTGGCAAGAAGGAAAATTAAGACATGCACATGGTATGGAACTCAGCCTTGTCTACGTAATTAAAACCAAGGTTATTCGTCAGGAGCGATGGACAGAGTTTAGTTGAAAACATTAAGAAAGTGGAAACGTTTTGAAACCTTATAGTCTATAGTGTTTCACCAGCCCTAAGATATTTTTAAATAAATATTATATATATAAAAAATGAAGTGAGAGGGTGCAATCCCACCACGTGGTTAATATGCTGCAATTTGCTCAACTGATCAGCAAACAACTGCTTCATTCAGTCAGTAGCAGACGTGCTACAATCTGTATACCTACTGTATGGCCAGCCCACGTCAGGTGGTGTGGAAGAAGCTGGCTTCATCTACTTTACTGAGTTCACATTGCCTAGAGAGACGAATGATTAGTTACATACAGTAGAATGATAACTATTTACATTCGTTTTGCCCACAAGGATGTGACCTCGAAGAGATCAACCAGAAATCTGTGCTCAAGGAAATGCATTTGCAACCAATTTCATTTTATCTAAAATTATAAGAATATATTTACATCGATGTAATAGCTACCTCACAATTTCCTAATAACATTTATGTGAGTTTAACTATTTTCTGGTAACCAGATCAGAAGCAGGGGACGTCTCTGAAATGAATGTAATATGGTTTTAAAGTGATTCGAATTGTGGAAGAATCAAATTGACTCTACTTTTTTAAAGATTTGCCATAACTTTTTTCTTCCTGTATGATCTTTTTATACACAGTGTCAGCAGCCTGTTTGGCTTTACGTTCTTACACATGATAGATACGTGGGAGTGAAAAGTGCACACTGCATGAACATTGAATCACAATCTGCATACTTTGAAAGTGTACTAAATGCAAAAATTAGTCTTGGATTCTTTATGAGGTCTCAATTTGTATAGCATTGATGTTTTAAGTGGTTGTTTCAATTTTAATTTGAATGACATATAGTAGGCAGTAAAGGGTCCTTTAAGGAAAAATAAGTTGAAATCTTTTTAAATCAGTTCATCTTTTTGACAGGCAGAAACTGCGAGTGCCTACAATGATGCTAGCATTCCCAGGTCCTAGTCTCACTTCAGAATTATTCTCGCGAACAGTTGTTTTTAAGAGTTTCTCTTCCACAACGGTGTTGATTTTCAACTGGTCATCACCATGTGAATCTTCTCTTACAAGCCAGCACCTTCTTTACCTCACAGTCACTCAGAGTCAGACACGGATAGAGACTCCACCCCTTTCTACAGGACAAAGTGACATATTTCCTTGGGACTCATAATGTACGCTAAATTTCTATTTTGTTTATTATGTACAGTAGATTTTCTCCATATGTGCTCCCTAGAAAACAAGGAAATCTCCTTGAGAATAACTCTTAAACTCTGGATGGCTGCATGGCTGCTTTGTTTTCCTTCTCCAACTAGAGTGAAATACACAGAGACGATTACTCCACCCTGTAAAAGAAACAAAATGACTGCTTTTTCTTCTATTGCTCTATTGTATGCAGCCAGTACTCTATATTCAGGAGACTTCTGTAGTCTGTGATGTCCTTCTTCTTAACAATACATCAAAGATACATTGGGCAAAGAACCGCTAACAGAGATGTAGATCCAGGAGGCTGTACGATTTTTACACTTACATGGCCCGCTTGTGCCAACGGCTAGACGTGCTCGTTCTAGAGAACTGTGGCTTTGTTCCTCACTGGAGCATGCTGGTTCATAAATCCAAGCTCAAGTGACACAACACGTACAGCACACAGATCTGTCTATGTGGAGAGAAAAAGAGTCCAGAGATTTCCAGGATTTATTGTGTAAACCATCAAATCAATGGAATGTCACACACAGGGGAGAAAGAGATACAAGGCACTGCTCCTTTTATGATAGTTCTGTATCTTCGGATGATTACTTTTTCTGTTTTCCATGTTATTTTTTCATGCTGCTTCAGTATCAATTGCAGGTCTCTGTCCTGCTGGAAATGGCTGTTTCCTCTTCCTCTGGACTGATCCAAGCTCACATCTCAATGCACCTGTGAACACATCTGCATGGAGGTGCTGGTGAGTGTGGGATGAGGGCAAAAGTCTGTGTCATGTGATCCGACAAGCTACATCTTCTCTCCCCAACCTCATCCCTACTCACCTACCACAATAAGAGCAACCTAGGATTTTGCTATTTAAAAATGTCTCACCCAATATGTGTGGTCTGTTTAGGCAATGTGCATAGATCGAAATACATAAAATTGTCAATATTTGACCTACAAAAATGGCAATACCTTATGATTCCAACCTAAAAGTTCTGTTCAAGCACCACCATCCAGTACAGTGAAATATACTGTTCGTTTAAGAAAAGTTCATTTTCAAGCTGTCAAATATTGCATTACTACCACTTTCCCACAATTCAATAATTAATCACATATCATCACTTTTATTTTATACCTGCATCTTGACATGAAGACATTTGATTGGTATTTCAGATTCTATAATTTGAGAAGGGAATTTTCCAGCCAACTGTGGCTAATCTAGTAACTTTTTTATTATTCCTACCCAATAGTGCATGAGTAACTGTCTCAGAAAATACACAGATAGAGGCAAGTATAAATCAAACTAGTTTTCCTGATAGTTTACAGTTGGGTAATTTTTTGTTATGAACAAAGCTGAAATGAGGCTTAGGGATTAATCCAGTGCCTATGTCCCCTTCCTTGGAGAAAATTGAATGCCAGTTGCAGATATCATGGTGAAATAGATATCTACATTATCATCCATAAAACTTCCCAAACCTTCCAAGGTAATTTTCATCCAAATACAGTATATGTGATTATGTGGGGCCAGTAACAGAAAACCAAGCAATGTAATCCTCTAAAATACTTTTATGAGGAAACTAGATATGCTGAGAATTCTCAAGAGCATTGTGTTACAAAATTAAGACGACACATGAAAAGCACATAAGAGGCTGGAGACATCTTGGGAAACAGGAAAAGTGAGCCACCACCCGAAAAGGAAACTTCTGTTTATGCAATACTTCTTTCTTTATGTGGGGCCCAGCAATTTGATGCATTTAATAAATTATAATATGGTTCTTATACCCTAAAAAGATCATTTAACTCACAGAGACAATTTATTTTACCTAGATTAACAAGAATTCTACACCTCTGAAAGGCATTCTTAGAATCTAAGGACTCCCAGTGCTTTAATTTTATGTCTCTTTTGTAGATTTCATAAAAATTACAAAAACTGAAACATTCTCTATTCTAGTTTTTTTAAAAACTAGAATCTCCAATATCCCTATGATAGTCATGTAAATTGATAATCTTAATTAGTTTATAATTTTTTTTGACAACTAGAGACATTATAGTAGGATTAAAAAAAATTCCAGAGTTAAGTATATTTTTGAAGTTTATAACTACAGGAAACTATGAACTGATTGATATTTATACTAAATATTTTCATCAAGGCTTTTATACTTCGAAACTTAAAATTCATAGCACTTCTATAATATCATCATTTTACTTCAAATTGAACTCAATATCAGATTTCATATAGTTTTAACCTATCATATTTCTTTCTATTTTAATTGTCTTACATTTGTTTAAATAACCACCCTGACGTCCTTTGGGAGAGGATGGTTAAACAAACTGTGCCACATGCATACCATGAAATACTACTCAACAATTGAAAAGAACAAACAAAGTATACAGCCATCCCATCCTGAACAGGCCTGACCCAGTCTGATCTCGGAAGCTAAGCAGGGTTGGGCCTCGTTAGTACTTGGATGGGAGAACACCTAGGAAGACCAGGTGCTATAGGTGTAAAAAAAATAAAAATTAAGGGATTGTATATTGACAAGGTCCTTACAATCTGTGAGGTCAACCAAGGGTTGCCTCACCTTAAAAAAAAACAAAAAAAACAAACAAACAAAAAAAAAACAAATGATTAACACGCATGACCACCTAGATGAATACCCAAAGAATATATTGAGTTTTTTTAAATCCCAAAAGATTATATGCCACATGATTCGATTCTATAACATCCCTGAAATAACAAAATTATGGAAATAAAGATGAATGGTTATAAGGGGTTAAGTAGGGAGTGAAGGGTACATGGAAAGTAGATGTGGTTTCAAAAGGTAACCTGGATGCTCCTTTGTGGTGATGGAAATATTATGTATCTTGACTATATCAGTATCAATATCCTGCACTATAGGGTACTATATGATTGTACTCTAGTTTTGCAAGATGTTACTTTAGGAGAAAGAGGATAAAAGTGTATCAGATCTTTCTGTATTGTTTGTTACAACTGCAAGTGACTCTACAAATATCTCAGAATAAAAAGTTTAGTTAAAAAGTCAATGAGAAATGAATTTTTAGAGTCAGTTCTGCCAGGTTTTTCTTTATAATTCTTGTGTTGTGTCTGCTTGGAAAGACTTCTTCTCTCTCCCTTCTTCAAGAGTAGAGAAATGTCCTCCTTTACCTAATATTTTGATAAGTTTTGTATTTAAAAAGTAAACCCATCTATGTTTTGTTGTTCTAAAATTATATAATCCGTGGCCTTCCTCTTTCTGAATCATACCACAGTTTTTTCGATAAAATACTGGATGTGTATTAGCTCTTTTCACAACACCTTGTATTTTGCCTACATTCTCTAAGAGAACAGAAGCAATATTGGCATGTCCGCATTCTCTCCTAAATTAACCATGCTTTTGACAACTGTGATGGGTTTTATAAGTTCCCAAAGGAAATGGCTATTAAGATACTTTTTTTAATGTCTCCAGATCATCAAATTTATGGACTATACATATAATTCAATGCTGAAGGAATTTATCATTAAAAGGGCAATTTTGATTAGTCAGGCCATTCTGTCCAAAATGTCATCTGCTTTTTTTAGCATTGAGAAAACTTATATAAAGTTCCGAAGAACCGAGAAAAGTTTATATTTCTTACGTATTTTTAATTTTTTTAAATGAAGAAGCCATCCACCCATAAAAGACACCTTAGTAGGTTTTTCTCTATTTTGATTTTGTCTAAAATTTCAACCGGCTTAAGTTTACAATATTTAAATAATGGTTGTAGATGTCTCACAGTGATAATTATTAAAATAATAATATTAACCTTATGATCTGAAAGTAGACATATTTTTTTTTTCCTTTAGAAGTGTGATACTTTGACGTGTTTGGGACTTAAAAATTGCCAGTCAAAAGGCCATCTGTCACTATTTTTATAACACTATTCAGTATAGTAAGCACTGATGTCTGGAAAATATAGTTCCTCCGTTTTAATAAATTTCACTGACCCAAACTGAAGGAACAAATGAATGAATGAACGAGTAAATATATAAATAACTTTATTTTTCCAATGTACTAGAAGTATTTTTGTAAGCAACACCTAAACGTCTAATTGGGAAGTTAGTTCTGATACTAAAATTAGACCAGTAGACCTTCAAGTGAAATTTCTCTCTCGCTGTAATTCTGGTTACACCGCCCCGTGCGGTGGCGCAGGTTCACCCAACTCCAGATCGCACCACAAACATGGACTCCTACAGTTTGCACGTATTTAGGTGGCAGTGCCTCAAATTCAGACAGGTCACCTTGGTCCCATTCCTTCTCTGTCATTTTACAACATTGAGGTGTCACAAACCACGGCGGTGCGACAGAAGGAACCGTTTGGGGTAAAGAGAGGAAGGCCAGCTGGGAAGGGGGACAGGAAAGGCTTGTCTCGAGAGGAGAGTGGCCAAGTGAGCCTCCTTGACGAACACCCTGACCGGCGTCTCACTGAACTAAGAGATGGAAAGGAAGGCCTCTTTCTCCAGCACATTCCCCCATCTCTGGCCTTCTTACTCTCTGAACCTAGAGGAGCATCCTCAGTGAGTGAATGCAAAGAAGAGAAAGGGACCAGGAAACTGACCGGGGCGGAAAGGCGCCCCCGGGGCGTGCCCTGCCGGGGCCACAGTGCTGCCTGAGGTTTGGAGCAGTTCCCCTGACATGCTACAGCTGAAGGTCCAGAAGAGCAGCCTGGGGAGATCAAAGCTCGCACCAAGACCCCAGGCTTCTGGTGAGCAACAGAAACGTGAGATCGTCATGAGCAAACTAGCTGCCGCGGATTTGGAGTCTTGCTAAATATGTTACCTAAATTTTCACAAGCACTGGCCAAAAACACTTGAATTGGAGCTTAAATGCGTTTTCTTGAAGAAACGAGAAAATAACATCACATCAAATATACATAGTCAAGGAGAGTGACTGTCTTTGAAAAAAAAAAGGGACTGAAAAAATGACCTCAAAATATTTAATAGTGAAGACTGATTATAACGGGAAGCTGCTGAGAGGCACCCCAGAATACAGCGTTCCCAGCCATTCTGAGAAGAAATCCTGTGGATAGAATGGCTTTTATCGGCTTCATTTGCCCCCTGATAAAAAAGATTGGGTACACAAATTAAACAAAGAAATAAATGTAAATAAAAGACATTCTAAGTAAGAACCTAGCTTTTTCAGTTCAGGTCATCAAAGAACAATGAGAAGTATACATTTCTAAGGTATTCCAAACTTTTTTTTTTTTTTTTTTAGTAAACCAGACACTGAGAATCTTAGATTAATGTTTTACAGATGTAAAACTAAGAGATTTCCTTGTGTATGGAGAGAAAACTTCCAGAAGTTGAGTTTGGTTGAAATACCACCCTCACCCTTGATTGAGAAGCTGGCATCAGTCCTGAGAGATAAGAGTGCCTTCCCTGGGAGGTGCTTCGCATACCTGTGAATCCAGAGATTATTGGGATTCAAAACAATCCTCACGCTTGCCATCTGATTTATGTTCTATACCAGAAACTACCTGCAGTGAATGTTATTTGAAATGAGCAGAAAATGGAAATATTATTTATTAATATTCTACTGAGACTTTTTTGTTGGAGAAGCTAGGTTTCCTCGGAGGGGGATGACATCCAACAGCCGCATGCTAGTCAACGACTCTAATTGCTAAAACCACACTGTGCAGTTTTTAAAAGTTTACCTCTAGAGGCCTCCTCCTGTTTTTCTGTGGCTTTTGTTACTGTTACTAGTAACAATAGTAATCACAGCTACATTTTCTGAGCACTATGATACACCAAACACTACCACACATACAAAGCTGTGGATCCTCACGACAGCCCTATGAGGAACGCACCGTTAACATACCGTTTTTAAATGTAAAAAACATCGAGCCTTGGAGAAATAGAATCACTCCCCGGTATCATAGCATTTAGACACGAAAAAGACCAGAGCGGATGCTGCGTGCTCAGCACGGCTGCTGCTCCGAGCCTGCTCTCCCCGGCACTGTGCACAGCACCTCCCAGCTCCGGGGCGTTACAGAGGGTCCACGTTCCCCGTTCACGCCGCACTGCCGAGTTCTCCCTGCTCAGGACTGGGAGTAACTATGTCCCAGTCGCATGTTCGCTGATAACACTTCGCTTCGCACACGGACGATGCTTCGCTGTGGGCAGCGAACGAGCATCGCAGACGCTTTGAGAGGAGTCGCTGTGTGTCCGGCTCTCTTCTGAACACTTTATTTCTATGAACCGATGCCATTGTTGTCCCGACTGGACAGCAGAGGAAGAGGAGTTTCCTGAGGATGCGTGGACAGTGAGCAGCACAGCCGACACCCACAGTGGGCCGCGTGGCCCCGCACTGCCCTGCCATGTCTCTGAGCAGCAGCTTCACGCCGGACTCGGCGCTGGTTCCCACGAAGGCGACTATGGGTCAGAACGGCTCAGCCCCTGTCCGGGAGCTGACGGTCTGGTGTGGGAGACAGAAATTCAGGACATGGATACATACACGATTACAGACTGTCATCGGTCCGTGAAGGAAAGGAAGAGGGGGCTGAGAGAGTGACACAGGGACCTTTTCCAGACTGGGCAGGCAAAGCAGGCCTCTTTGGGGAGCTGCGTCTAAGCTGAAACCTGAAAAGGAGGAGGAACTGGGCCCATGACAGCTCCAAGCCCAGCAGGAGGCAGCAGGTGAGAGAGAGCAAGGAGGGATTAGGGGACAGCCTGACAACCCAGCTCATTTCTTTATTTTAAAGTTGTAAGAGCATGCTAAACTGTGACTCATTTTATCTTACTGTTCTCCCCAGGGGCTGACTGACAATAAAATAATAGAACGCACATGCCCCCACAGTACTTGCAGAGAGGGTACCAGACACCCATGTGCCAATCCCTAATCTGTCACCAATCTTGAGGGTACGACAGGGTTGAAACCGAGAAACGCTGAGAGGAAGAATTTGCCTGGAGAATGTCATTACATTCTGCATCCACTCCTTTGCCCCGTCTCTTTCAAAAAGGGGAAGAAGAGGGATGTTTACCCCACCCCAACTTCGAGGTCAAGTGTGGGGGCTCCGGGGGACTCCTCGATGAACTGGCATCTGACTCAGCTAAAATATCTAAAGGCGAGAAGCCAGGGCCCAGCCATGCTGACTGAGAAACAGCGTTCAGAGGAAGTGGACAGCAGTGGAGGCGAAGGACACTTTCACACAGGCAAGGATGTCAGAGAGGTTCCCATCAACTGTACACGGGTCCCCTGTGAGCCAGCCTGGACCCATCTTCAAAGAGACCTTGCTCAAGAGGTTTACCAGAGAGAGTCTCGTGGGGTGGAAGGCCCGATGCCAGGGGCCGCGAGTCTGTCTGCCGAGTGGCCAGCCACATCCCACATCATAGGACTGGGCACTGGGGGTTCCCGGTAGGGGGGTGTCCTAGAAACCACAAAATGTATCCCAAGGGAAAGATCCACATCTACATCTGCCAAGTTTCATGAACATCAAAGGCAGATTGTAAAAATACCAATCTCTGAATCCTGTCCTGTTTCCTTAATTTCTTCTTTCCAATTCAGAAGGAGTCACAAGCCTGGGGTAGTGACCAGGGGTGAAAAAGTGGAACAAGGAAGGGGTATGACACAGAAGCATCCATTCTGCCTCCCTAGTGCAGGATTCAGAAAGTGGGTAGAGGGGAGCACTGTAAATCTGACTGAAGGTCTGAATCTTAGTAGTCCATGGAACCGGGTCATTTAAAGCACTGAAATAAGACTGTGCCTGCGACAGTATCCCAAGGTGGGAGATCGTGGTGGCTAGTGATAGTCGTGGAGGAGGTGAGAAGTGGTCAGATTCTGGAAATATTTTGAGAGAGAATTTCCTAACTGGTAGATGTGGGATGTGGGGAGAAAAAAAGGGAAAAAAAATGAAAGAAAGAAAGAAAGAAAGAAAGAAAGAAAGAAAGAAAGAAAGAAAGAAAGAAAGAAAGAAAGAAAGAAAGAAAGAAAGAAAGAAAGAAAGAAAGAAAGAAAGGAAGAAAGGAAGAAAGAAAGGAAGGAGAGAGAGAGAAAGAGAGAAAGAAAGAAAGAGAAAAAGAAAGAGAGAGAAAAAGAAAGAGAAAGAAAGAAAGAAAGAAAGAAAGAAAGAGCAAGAAAAAAAGAAGAGGAAGGAAGGAAGGAAGGAAGGAAGGAAGGAAGGAAGGAAGGAAGAAAGAAAGAAAGAAAGAAAGAAAGAAAGAAAGAAAGAAAGAAAGAAAGAAAGAAAGAGAGAGAGAGAGAGAGAAAGAAAGAAAGAAAGAGAAAAAGAAAGAGAGAGAGAGAAAGAGAAAGAAAGAAAAAGAAAGAAAGAAAGAAAAAGAAAGAAAGAAAGAAAGAAAGAAAGAAAGAAAGAAAGAAAGAAAGAAAGAAAGAAAGAAAGAAAGAAAGAAAGAAAAAGAAAAGTTAAGGTCAATTCCAAGATTTCGGGCCTAAGCAGATGAATTTTTGGAATTACTAAAAACTGACATGAAAAGATTTTGGTTGCAGGACAGCTAGGGACGTCATTAAGTATGAGGGTCCATGAGACCATTAAGTGGAAAAGCTGTTGCCAAGACGACTGGGGTCCAAGAAAGAGGTCCAGGCTGGAGCTACAAGCCTCAGTAGAGACCAGCGATGGTTTATCTCCTGTAATAAGGGCCCTGATGTAAGAGAAGCAGCAGCCAGCCCATCGTAAACCAGCACCAGTGAGTCATGAAGTGTTCAGAAGGCAGGTGGGAAAAAAAATTATGAATTTGCATAAACCAGAACAGAGATTTTTGCCAAATCTCATTAGTCAAAGAAATCCTGTGTATCTATACTTTGGAAATTTGGAAAGGTTTTGTTTGTTTGTTTATTTGTTTATTTTTTCAATAATAATGGCTATTTTTCAAAGGATGTTCTGGGTGTTTTTGTTTGGACTTTTACGTACTGAATTTCTTCAAATGAGAAATGGCATGTGCCTTTTATACTCGAGAGAAAGACAGAAAGCCTAGGATGAGGGGTGGCTTGAAAATGTGGCAGAACCTCCCTACTCTGAACACAGAAGCTGTTCTCCTATTAAACTTCTCTCTCTCGCTTCATCTGTTCATCTTTCCCGTTGGTTGACATCATAATCTGTGTGTCACATGATCACACGGTTAGCCCTGGAAAGGCAAGCAGCCTGCTGGCCTCTCCTTCTCTCTTTCTTAAGGAGCCCGCTGGGCACCAGCAGAAAACGACCCTGTTTCACCAGGAGCATCTCTTCATCATACCATCTTAATAAGCCTTCATTAAGCCCCGTCTGTTCTGTAGCTTTTGGCAACATAACTATTAGAACATTTTTCTGGTGGAAGGAAAAAAAATGTGTCCAAATCACTGTTATCAGTGAAGCCAGATATAGTGACTTTTCTCCCTTAGGAGTTGGGGTGAAGCCCTTTTCTGGCAATCTACTTCAAATCTGAGCACCACATTATCTCTTAAATGTGGACAAAACTATTTTTTATAGAAGAGTGTTAGTTTCTTTAAGACAACCAGAGGGTTAAGAATATTTGTGGAGTCCTTTCTGCCTGTAAAGTGTTATTTAGTTATCCGTGATCTGAGAATTCAGAGCTGCATTCCTGCCATTGTTCCTTGGTGAACCCTCTAACCACAATAAAAAGGGAAAATCTAGTCTCCCTCCCTGCAACCAGACAAAGAAAATTGCAACTAGAGGTCAGAAGAGCAAACTAAATGTCACTCTGACCCAAAGGTTTGGAAAGAATGTAAAAATTCCATTATGACAAAATAAGAGGGCAAGAGAAATCGTGGCAGTGGTAGCAAACTACTAGCTTTACTCCCGAGCTAGTTATGGTCCCACAAGGACGAGGCCTTAGAACGCAGGTAGTTGAGACTGCCTGTTCGCTTGAATTCTGGACGGGAGGCAGAGAGCCATGCTTAGCTGTTCAGTCTTTAATAGTCCTATACCTCTGAGACAGTGAGCGATTAGAAAACAACAGAACAAACACTGGGAGAAAAAAAAAAACATAAAAATGAGAAGAAACATAGTCAAACGAAGACAAATATCCGTGATCCATTTAAACTCAGAGGGTTTAATTTTGACTTAGAAGGTTGGTTCCAAGTCAGGCCAGGAGGGTTGTTTATTTTGTCTTGCTCGAGTCAGAACTAATGAGTCTAATGACTTTAAATCTTCCTAAATTATTCCCCAGACTTAGTTAGGTTTTACTTAGGGGCCGCAGTTTAGACAGCGAACGCTGATTTATTTAGCATTCAGTCGATCCAACTCAAACTTGCCAGCAGTACAGCCCTCCATCAGTACAGTGAGCATTGAAATTCATACTCCCGTCGCTAAAATATTTCGAGATTATAGCATCCTTTTAGAATTATCAAAGTACAGTTTCAGCGTTAACTGCATCAGTTTCTTTTTCCTTTTGATTTTTTATTATTATTATTACTTTAGGCATATGTAGTACAAGAACATTCATCTAACTAGAATACTCTTCTCTCTAAAACAGTGCTGTCCAGTAGAACTTTCTACAACGACGAATCTGTTTTGTATCTGTATTGTCCAATGCAGTACCAACCAGCCACATTTGACTACTGAGCACTTGCTATATGGCTGGTATGCTTGAGGAACTGAATTTTTACTTAATACTTTTAATGTATTTTAGTGACTAGTGGCTACTGCACTATTGGACAGCACTGCTGCAGAATAGCAGAAAAAAGATATTGAATGTCATAAGCTCATTGACAGATACTGCCTGTGCATGCAAACATGTCTGCAAGACACAGCAGTTCTTTCTATACTGTAAGTGGAAAAAAATTATCTTTTTTATGTGGCTTGTGGGAGGCTAGAGGCAGAGCTGCTGAGGGGCTGTCGATGAAGCAGTACCAGTTTCTTAGGGCTGCCATCCCGGGAACTGGGTGGCTCGAAGCAATAGGAGCATGTTGCCTCACAGGTGTGGAAGTTAGAAGGCCAAACTCAAGATGCCGGCAGGGCAGTGCTCTCTCTGACAGCTCTAGAGGAGAGTCTTTCCTGGGCCCTTCTAACTCCTGGTGTTTGCGAGTGATCCTTGATGTTGCATGGTTGTAGAGGCATCACTAGAGGAATGTGGCATCTTCTCCCTCTGTGTCTTCACATCGTTTCCCTCCACGTTTGTCTCTATCTCCAAATTTCCTGTATTTAAAAGGACACTAGTCATATTAGATTAGGCCTGCTCTGATGACCTTCTTTTAACTTGCTTAGCTCTGTAAAGACCCAGTCTCTAAGTCAAGTCACATTCTGAGTTCCCAGGGATTTAGGACTTCAACATATCTTTTTGGGAGGGACACGATTTAACACAGAACATTAGGGATGGCAATAACCTCCTTGTGTGGAAGTAGGCACATTCCTGAAAGTTGACAGTGCTCCTTCGCCCATTCTAATTCTTAAAGCAGCAGGACCCGGGCAGAGGGCCCAGCAGGCTTCCATTTTCACATACACAGCACTGACCACGCGACTCTGAGCAGGAGATATCGGGAAGCCTCGTCTGCTGGTGTCTGCCCTTCCCTGGTGTCTTTGCTCAGCCTGGCACAAGTTTGGCAGTAAACTGAAGAGAAAGCAGCTTTGAACGAAACCCAGTGAATGCATGGAACCTGACAAGACTCCCAACCAGAGCAGCCTCCATGGTCAGCCTTGCACGGTGCTGCTTACAGAACTTCACGGCCCCTCTGAAATTTAGATAAAGGAATCTCTGCCTTAAACAACAACAACAACAAAACCGTGCACTTGTCCTTCACTCATTCTGTCTTTCGCTCAATTCCCTAAGTCAGTCTGAAGTATCCACTGTTTCTTTTTGTCAAGCAGCCTCCTTCCACTACTGGTCATGGTATTTCTCATTCATCCAAACCTTTGGGAAACTTGTTAGCATTATGTACCAATGGCAAAGGGCAGAAATCACCCCCAGGCCTTGATGAATGGAGCTGGTAAACATTTTTCTGGTGAAGTTGGATACCTCAGACAGGGAGGAGGGGAAAGAGGGATTGGCGGTGAGCAAGCAGGTCTGAAAAGCCGCAGAGGAAAGAGATAAGGGCATGAAGGGGCCGCAGAGATGAGGTTTGCCAAGGTAGCAAGATAAGAACTTTGAAACGCAGAGCGCAAAGGAGGCCCTGAGGTGAAACCGCTGCGGTAGCTGGAGAGGGAGGCGGAAAACAAGAGAGAGAGAAAGCCCTTCGGTCAGCATCTCTAAGGACTGAGGACGATCATATCCACCAGCATCTCAGTAACACTTCGCCAGTGGGTAGTCGAGTTGAGTTAGGTGGTAAGCTCCTGAGAGCACGAAGGAAAAACTACAGGAAGTAAGTGACACAACATGAAGAACAAAAATAATCTCCAGTAGCGTCAAATAAATAAATGAAGAAATGGAGAAGTGAATGAATGAACAGGTCTGAAACAATTGAGGTTTCTTAACTGTGACGTTTGTGTTATAATGCATTGGCTAATTTAGAACCTGAGCGTAAAGTCTCCTGTGATGACAAAAGCCCACGATCGTTCTGTACGTGTGTTTTGTTTCACCTACGCAGGGTTAAAGAATAGGTTTTAAAAGGACATCTCCAGTGGACTTAAAATCCATTCGCTTGCAGCTCTCGAGGCATGCCTGCTCAGGCCTACCCCCGTCTGCACCTCTGTGGTCCCCTCACAGGTCCACTTTCTCCATGTGGCAAGAGGGCCGATAACCCACAAGCTCGGTGGAGCCAAACGAGTCGTTAGGCTATTGAAAAACTTTATATTGGTTAACAAATTGGTTAACTAACCGGTGCCTTCCAAATGTGTCCCTGACCCACTCCAGCTGTCCCAGGCCCACCCCTGATGATCGTCCAGCTCTCCCCAAGATCCAGAAAAAGGAGACATGCCAGATGTCACAAAGAACCTGCAGGACCCTGCTCTACCCCTGTGGCCGGTGTCTGCTCTGGTTGGTAAATGTTGGCACCGTATCTGTTGTTAAACATCATCAACAGCATCCCCACACATAGGATGCCTGCCTGCTCCCCGCGGGCGTTTCTGTTTGCCGCCCCTGCTCAAACCTTAGCTGCCTCTCCACCTCACGCGGGGTTCGTGTCTTTCTTCTGCTGCCCCATATTGATGTTATTCTGATGGCCTACTGACGTTATCCTCATGTAACCTTTAGAACGTGGTTTCTATGCTTAACCTCTCAGCTTATTCACCCTTCCAATCCTCGGCATTGCTAGTTGTCAATCTGTATAATTTCTTGCCCCCAAAATCCCCTTCTGCTCCCTTCTCGGGGCCTTTGTCCACCCCACCGTTGCTGTTTATTACTGGATTTAGATGCTGAATTTTGGGGTCCTCTTTGTTTACCTAAAATTTAAGAGAAAGAAAGCAAAAGGAGGAAGGCTTTCTTACAGAAAAATTTCCATAGATTAAAAAGTTACTGTCACTTTCCTAATGAAACTCAAATAATCAGCAGATATGAAAGAAAATCAGAAACATATATTTTCTGTCCAATTTTCTAAGCGTTTCTGCATAAGAGAAGAAAATAGCTAAAGTACTGGGATCCCCATCTTAACGCTGGACTCTTGTAGTGGCCAGAATTTGGCTGCATTTCAAAATAATAAGCATTCAGTTCAGAAGGCTGTTTAAAGGAAATAAAAAGACCTAAAATCTCAATCATCCACTATGGTCTGTATTAGAATAAATTGATTGCCCAAAACCTAACGCAATCAGAGCTGTGCCAAGAGGCTGGCAGGCAACCACTGTCGACATGTTCCAAAGCCTAATCAGACATTTGTAACAAGTGATTATTTAATAACCATTCACATTTATCTTTGCTCCTTCAGCCACAAAGAGGAGGAGAAGAAAGAGAAGAACCCTTAGGGGTAATAAAAAGAGTTCCAAGCTTTCCCCGCCCCCGCTCTGTGAGTCCAAGAAAACGTGGCCATATGCAGAGAAAAATTCATTGTTGTCCGTCTGACCTCGCCCGGCGAAAATCAAGCTGCTCTTTCCATCCCAGAGACTTTTAAAGAGCGCCTGACTTCCGGAAGGGATCCTCGTGGAAATACTGCACGAGGAGAATTGGTGTCATGATGCTTTTCCTAAAACTCTGTTTTCTCTTGTAACGTGCATAAAACGATAAAATTACAAGGCAAAACAGCAACTTAAAAAGATGTTTCATTCAATCTTGGTCGTACTTTATCGAATGATGAATCCATGGTAAAACTATAATCTCTGAAGCAAGATGGACTTCATCAAATGTCTAAATTTCTAAAAGCAAACTTTCAAGCAAGTACAGTGAGTAATGATAAGCATGGCGAATTTAAAGGGAAAACTCAAAACATACTTAGATGTGTTAATGGTTTACTGATAGACAATAAACAAACAAAAAAATTACAGCAGGCTTAAACAAAAAAAAAAAGCAGCACTTTTTACTCTATGGTATCATACAAGAACTCTCTTTCCTCATTTTTTCCCCAAACCGGTTTTGGTAAAAACATTTGAAGTTAGTTGTTTGACTTTCTAATCTTTTACGTTCCTCACAAGACAGCCCTCAATTTTCCTAGTTACTATCCTGACATTCCATGAGAAAAGTCTTTCGTAACTGTCTAAAATTATGACAGAATCATCAAAGCCATACACAATAAGTTACGCAAATATAAAATACAAGTCAGAATTACTTGTTTTCTAATGACCTAAGTTTTCAGCAAAACAGGCCATACAAAACAAGAGACGCTGTAAATGCCTTTACGCTAACAGGCATGCCCAGTTACCTGCACAAGCACCAGCAAGAGCATCTGTGATATTATCATAGCAGTTCAATGGCTGCTTGCTTCTGAACTAAACTCAAAGGGAGGGATTGATGCAGACAGTTCCCTTGCCCAGCACCTACCTCTAGACAGAAGAACGCCGAGAGCAGTGCCAGCTACATCACACCCCTTTTCTTCACTTTTCTGGAAGGCCTGAGCTGGGATGGGGATCTCCATCTGGGGTCAAAGAGAGAGGCTCAGAGAAGAACACTGAGAAGGGGAGCTTTCTCCAGATGAGCCCTGGGAAGAGCCCAGGTGTGAGGAAATTGCTTCCGTGTCTCAGGGACCTCAGGTGTTTGGAATCCTCCAGCATTTGCCTCTTGATGCAGGTGGGAAAAGGCCTTGCAGGGATGTTCAATCAGTTCGGCGCCTACCTCGCACGGCCTATGTTAGCTGGCTAGCAAAAGTCACGACAGCTGCTTGTCATGGGTGCCGTCAGAACCCTCTGGCGCCCACTCCCGCATTAGGGGACATCTCAGCCAAGATAGGGATTTGGGAGGGAGATGAACTCTTTTCTTTTGAGGTTCCCTTCCTTCGAAATCCTACCTAGTATTTTAACCCAACAGCTTCCTCCTGGCTTCTTCTGACTCAATTAGTTCATCTTCCTTTAGAGATTATAGTTTTACCACGGTGAAATGTAAACATTATATATATATATCTGCAATATCAAATGCCATGTCTGCCACTGTTGGTTACATAATCACAGGAAATCACTTAAGATTTTACGTCTCAATGTTCTCAACTGTAAAGTGCAGATCTGAGTAAATGGTTTTTTTACCCGTTGACTTATTTAGCATTTATTTCACGCCAGGCACTGGGAATCAGTGATGGCTTCTACAAGCTCCTCTCTCCTTGAGAAATGATAGTTTGCTGGGATTACCCCCAAAACTGTCCCTATTTCTTTTCTATGCTTTCATTCCTTTATTCCATAAATATTTGGTGAATTCATACTATATTCCAAGCATTATTCTAGGCATCACAGGGGGGATAAAGAGGAGAAGGAAGAAGGGGGAAAAGGAGAGACAAAAGTTTATAACCTCATGGAACTTATGGGAGTGGGGGGAAGAGTTTAAAAGAGAAAGAGGAACAAAAATTTAGAGCCGGTGATGAATGCAGATAGTGTAGATTGTATCAAGAACAGAAGGAATCGTGGGAATGAGGAAAGGCAATCACCCGGCAAGATTATATCCCTGGCAGAGAGCCAAGTACAAGCAATGCCCTGAAACAAGATTTCCTGGCACCACTGAGGTGCCAGAGAGGCTGGAGAGGCAGAACAGAATGATGGGAGCAGGAACAGAAGATGAGGGCAGGAACACGATAGGATCAGCCCTGAGGGCCACGGTGAGGGCTTGTGACTCTCACTCTGGGGTAGAAGAGAGTCCACTGGAGATTCTGAGCAGAGGAAAGGCAAGCCTAGAACCAGAGAACCCAGTTAGAAGGAGACTAAAAAAATCCTGGTAGAAACTGATTATGTCTTGGCCCCTGATGGAAACAGTCATGGTAGAGATGGGAAGAAATGGTTGGGTGCTTTCTGTGTTTGTGTCTGGGAACTCTCGGTACCTTGTGCATATGTCCACGGTGTCAGTAACCAAGCTGAAAAGAGAGCAAAGGTTATCCCATAAAGGACTGCTCTGATGATCAGGACAGAGAGGTACCTAAGAGCAGCTACGTTGTCTTTCCTTTTTGTGTCTAAGCAGAATGTGCTCCTGTAATCGGTGCTTAATAAACACTACCTGAAAAATGGATGAACCTGGAACAGAATAGAGAGCTCGGAATTAGACCCACATAAACAAACATAGTCAATTGATCTTTGAAAAAGGAGGAAAGGTAATTCAATCAAGAAAGGATAGTCTTTTCCACAAAGGCTGCTGGGACAATTGGAAGTTCATATGCAAATAAAAACAAATTAGACACCTTACACCTTTTATAAAAAAGATAAAACACCATACTATAAAACTTCTAGAAGAAAACATAGGAAAAAAAAATCTATGTGCCTTTGGGTTTGATGATGAGTTTTTAAATACAATACCAAAAGCATGATCCATAGAAGAAAAATGGGTCAAAGTTGACTTCATTAAAATTAAAAAATTCTACTCTGCCAAAAATACCATTCCATAATGAAAAAAAAAAAAAAAAACAGAAGCAGCTACAGAATGAATAATGGCAACAAGCACCACCTCTGAGCACAGAAGTTCTCAAGAGAGAACTTTTCTCCTGACCTCAGAATAGCTAACTCAGTCCCTTAAGCCCATTTGCAGTCATGCTGAGTGATGTTGAAAGGAATATTTAAATGAATTCTCTTGCTCTCCCAGTAGGGCTTCTCCTCCCCTTGCCAGAAGCAAGAATGGCTCAGGATCATCAGCCTCCTGGGGGTGATGATTCTTATAAAGTCCTGTGTTGCCCCCTCCTGGGATTTGCAAGGTGTCACAAGAGTGGGGCTAATGAATATTCCTGTTCCAAGTCATCCCCTCTTGACTGGGGTGTTGGAGGACACAGAGCAATTTCAACTCTCACTTGCTGGAAATGGAGAATTGTGGATTTTCTTTTTCTTTTTCTTTCTTTTTTTTAAGTCTGAAGTATTAGCATCAAGCCTGGTCAGTAGGTTACTATGGAGAAAAAAAATATGATTTCTAGAACGTGCCACTAATTCAGACACATTTGGTGGAAATTTTTAAAAAATGGATTAAAGAATTTACTTAAAATAGTTGTATTATTTCCAAATACATAAGACAACCTCTGTGATCTCTGTCAATCAGGGTCCATTCAAGAGACAGAAATGGCATCAGTTACTTAAACAGAGTGAATTTAATTAAGAATCGTTACGTAGGCATTAAAGAACCTAAAGATTTTATATATATATATATATATATATATATATATATATATATATATATATATATATATATATCCGCTATAAGCAGTTACCATTCATAAGGCCAAAGGAACAATGGGAAGAGGTGAAAATTATTCAAATGTGAGGACCTGGCTGCTGCTGGTCCTCTGAGGGAGCACGCCCGAGGAGGCTGATGAGTGCTGGGGAAATTGTAAACTGAATCCAGATGCAGCTACTGAAACAAGCTGCCACTGGCAAAGAGAAGCGAGGCGAAGGGTGGAGGTGAGAGGAAGAGGACGAGGTGGCTCTGGTCCCTCCTCCCCCGTCTAAGTCTCCAGGGTCCCTCTAGCACCCATTCCTGGGAAAGCCTGCCAGGGAATCAGATGACAAAGCAGAAATACAGCTTACAGAGTGCCAGTGGCGGCACCACCAAGCAAGTAGAGAAGGTAGGTTTAAAGCCAAGAGAAGAAAATAACCTTCTAAATGGTATTGTCACAAAGTACCAGTGATGAAAGGGAGGACATTTTTTGTAAGCAAATAAATAAGTAAAGGTTAAAAAAAAAGTTAAGTAGGTTAAACATTCCTCCTGAGATCTTAGGTATCTTTCAAAATTGCCCTGGAAAACCTGTTCTTTCTTGATAACGCAGACAGATGGCAATCTAGAGTACATAAGATATTGTCATCTACTCCAAATGTATGAGAAATGGATGCACTAGGTTCAGCTGTTCTTGGAGAGCCATACAAGGCAATCTTATTAGAAAAGATGAAGTACATACAAACCTCCTGGGCTTCAATTCTTGACCTTTCTGTGACTAGATCCTTGAACTATATACCATCTTGATTTATCTCAAAGAAAAATTGAAAATTAGCCGTACTGGGAGCACAGTACTAGTTGGCAAACTAGCGGGAGGAAGATTCCTATCTGGGTACCATTCTCTCGGATAACAGTGAAAATAGTTCTGTGAATTCCGAGAAAGAGTAATCACACGGAAACTTTCCGTAAGACGTTCACCCAGTCCATCCGTTGAAACAGCTGTTGGCAAAGACTTGATTGCTTATTAAGAAGCATTTGATCTTGTTTTGACAAAAAAAGAAGCCCAAGAGGATGGCTCTTAATATCAGCCAGGGCTAAGCCTGAGAAGTCAGTATCTCTCCGTCAATTTCTCACACGTCCTGATGAGAGAGAGAAGTCGGCTGTCATCCAGGTGATAATCATCAATAAGCATTTGTAGGCTAGGCCTTGTGCTTGACCTGAGAGTATAAAAAGGTTTGGGACACTCTACCGGCCCCAAAGAGTCCTTGAATTCAGATGAGGAAATAGGAATATACATCAAAATATAGCATATGTTACCTTGCTGTGATTGACATGTAAACCACAGGAGAGGTCACTCAGGTGCTCCCAGGAGGAGGTGATGACCAAGGAGGGTGGGCAGGGAAGACCACACAGAAAAGACGAGGCTGACCCTGGCCTTAGAGGGTTAGGTGGGAGAAGGTGTCAGGGAGGATTCCAAGGAATAGTGAATAAACTGTGTGGAAGCAGGGATAGGAATGGTTGATTAAGGCACCATAAACCATCTAATTTAGCTGGACTGAATATTTGTTCTGAGGTACAGTGAAAAAATGTTTTCAGAGGTGATCATGGCTACTGCAGCCTTAAAAATAAAACTCATTGAACTCTGAAGTTTTTTCCTTTTATAAAAATCTAAAAAGAGCTCAGTTACTTCCTTGATTTTTCCAACTGGAAAAAAAATCTATATTCAGACTCTGAGCCATTATGGTTCTGGTTCTTTTTAAATTAATCGTTGAACTATGGGTGGATCGATAACTACTTACTGAAGCTTTCACCATGCAGGGCACTGCATTAGGGATTACCAAGTTTACAACGAATTTTAGAATAAGAGCTATTTGGAGTGCGTGAACGTGAAAAAAGAGAAGCAATAAGAATTTCAAGCAATGTATGATGACTAGAAAATGAGCGGTTCTAGCAGTGATGCCTGCTGAGTTTTATAGACTAAAATGTATGTAAAATATTTTAAATAATAGCAGTAGTGTGCCCCAAAATTGGAGTTTTGTAATAAAAAAGAAGAAGGAAAGAAGAATGAATGTTGGGAACAACTAATAGTCACTGAGAAAAGCTTTTACACACACTATCCCTCTGAACATTTAAACAAGATGAAGCAGGAATGGAGAGAGAAAGCATGGAATCGAAAGTAATTCAGAGGAATTCTGCCCAAAAAAATAGCAGAGGAGCGATCCAATTGATGAAAATGAGAAGTAAAACCACTGGAAGTAAAAGAAGGAAATAATAAATTTTAAGGCGACGAAGGCCATTTTTCTCAGTCGTTTGGGAATTGTCTACAGCTTCTGACTTTCCTAATCGACTCCTCACCTGTGGGAGATTGACCAGACTACTGACGGACTGAGGAAGGTTACAGAGACATTTCTTGTAAGATTACGTAGGATTGGGGTGTCAGAATGCAGACCTATCCAAGTCAACTCCAGAGAGCATCCCTGGCCAAAAATGTGGGGCCAGAAGCTAAAACCATGGATAAATAAGAGCTGGAGTTGGAATAAGCTGACTTTAGGTCTATGCGAGCTTCTCTAAACGAGCTGAGGCTTTCTGACTACGCCTGGGCAATGGGAGTAAGTGAGACGGGAGGGCTCTGGAGTGGCCTCCGTGAGTCCATGGCTGTAAATAAGGAGCTTTGCAGGGTCAGGGTCTCCCAGGCCTGGCCTTAGCAGTCCTCCACAGGACAATCAAACTTCCGATTCTTGAGCTGAAACTGTAGGATAGAAATCGCCTCTCAGGGATGTTCTGATTCCAGCCTTGCATTCATTTCTCGCCTCCATCTCTTCCCATCTGCTCAGCGCTCCTTCTTCCCACCGTTTTGTGTGTGTATGTGTGTGTGTGTGTGTGTGCGCGCGCGTTATGTGTATGTGCAGGGTGGTGTATTTTCCTCACTGTTCATCTCTCAGCCTTTTTGAGCCATCACCATTCATAATATATTATCAATTACTGTGATTACGGCATCTAGACCAACCAATCTTAAATGGCCCCAGAGCTCATTTACCCCAATAATTTTGAAAATTATAGAAACCAGTTAAAGTGAGAATTTAATATATAAAACCAGAAGACAAGAATTTTTAAAATAATTTTTATTTTTATGAACTTAAAAAACAAAGATAACAATAAACAAAGCACAAAGTCCAGACGAAATCCTAGCAAACAGCTAGTAGGTAGTTAATAACTTCTCTATGAATATGTCATGAAAAATTACATGAGAAAAAAACATTTTCTCAATATCCTCATTATAGAGAAATATAATAATTTTGGAGTTAGGGTGGTGTTTATAAACAACATATCCTTTTTTCTACATTCTCTGTTATTATTCTATTGACCTAGAAGATATTTTGCTTTACCAGGGACCATTGCACTTTCTTCATTTGTATTTCTGCTTGATCTTCACTGGCTGTGACCTTCTAACTGAGCTGACCATTACATTTCTCTCCAAAACTCAGTTTTTCTGTCAAGCGGCTGTCTCTAAAGTAACATGGTAGGGCTCTCATAGTTGTTATTTTAAGTGTGTGTGTGTGTGTGTGTGTGTGTGTGTGTGTGTTTGGGACTGATTTGTGAAGGTTGATATCCCAGATTTCATTCTGGTTTTCAGACATTGAATCAATACCAAGCAGGTTGTACGTGTGAAGGGAAAAAGTCCAGGAGAAGAAAGACCTTAACATCTGACAGGTTATATCTGATTTTGTTTTTTTAATTTAAAGCTCAAGTTGTGTAAAAGGCACACGCTGCCATCTGAGAGAGATGCTAACAGAGAAGCCACTGAGTACACGTGAGTAGAGTCAGTGTGGGCTTCGGCCTGGAGGAACCAGCCCGGAGAGGGAGGTGGAGAGGATCGGTGACCGTGTCCGTGCTCTGTGTGTCTGTCCCCATGACTGTCCCACTAACACGCACACATGCACATCTCTCTGAGGCTGGCAGCCTAACCATGGCCATATCCCTTGGTCTTTAAGGCAAGGGCAGAGTAGAGGGCTATTCTCTCTATGTAGAACTGAAGACCCAATTTTCCTGATGTGGTCCAAACTTGCTATTCCTTCCAGTGCCATAAATGATCATTTCTTGGGGGGAAAAAACCCGTGTAATCATTCACACTGATAGGCCACATGCTCTACTTTTAAAAAGCACCATTTTGAGTAGCTGGGATCTAAGCTTTAGGACAGTGTGGGATGTGGAGAAAACTATTTTATTCAGGATCTCAATTTCTTCCTCTTCAAAGTGATACAGAAAACCTAAATAATTAAACCATATAGTTATCATAGAAGTTATGGATGTTCCCAAAGCCATTTGATTTTGGACTTGTAGCTATTAGAATTTGAATTACCTGTGGTTTAAGGAATATCTCAGTAGGCAGAATAATGAATAGCCTTAAAGATTTGCATCAAGAGGCTTTAGAAAAATTATGTACTTTCTTCATGTCTTCCCTGTGTAACTTTGGTTCAGACAGGTGCTCTGTACCCATCTAAGCAGAATTGCTTTTCATGACACATCTGGAGAAAGAAAGATCATTAAGCAAATGGGTTTCAAAGGGCTCAGGTAGGAGGCCAAACTCAAAGAGAGTATAGAGTGTAGGTGCTGACCAACAGTAAAAGCAGAAAAAAAGGCTTTGAGGTTGAATCAGGAAGGTTGTGAGTGAAGTAGCAGAATTTCCTACTGGAAGTCGCTTTAAAAAATTAGTGGTGTATTCTCTGATATGACAGGAAGGCCAAGATTGGTTCAGAGGCTTAAGGAAGTTATCAAAGACTCGTCTTTCTGCTCAGGTACCCTGTTTGGGGAAACACTTTATTCCTGCAGGGTGGTCATCATAGCCAGTCCTGGTGAAGGCGAATGATGGGACCGTAACTGGCTTATACTAACTACGCTCCTTCCTTGGTGATGGGCCGTTTCCTGGGCAAATGCTGCCCAACATCTGCACCAAAGTGGGTTCTATTGGCAAAAAGGGAAAGTAAAAATGATAGTTGGGTAGGCAATCAACTATTTGCCATAGCAACAAAAATTTTATCTGGGGACATTTAAAAAAATATGGCTGAATTTGGTTAAAAAATAATTCATTGACTATAATCTATGCTGCATATGGAAAATAAGTGTGTGACAACCTCAAGGGGGTTGGGGAGCCTTATTTTGTTATACGTGTAGGAACAACATTTAAAATGCTAATTTGGGCTTCCGGTTTTCATAACAGATTGGCAAGTGGAATCTGCAGTAAATCTTCTCAATACGTTGTTTTAAAGTCTAGGAATGATGGATATCCTCTACTTATTAGGCCTGCCATTAAAATGTTATATTCACATCCATAAACATCTGGTATTTCCACATGGAGGGAACCCAACTGCTTACAGGATTGAACACCCAAACTCTGAAAACAGAAATTAGGTGGGATGAATCTCACTTATCTGCTGAGGGTAGCTGTTTCAGAAGGAAAAAGTCTCCACATTCACTGCACCTGTTTACAAATCACGGCAGTGTCACTTCTTTCCTTCCTCACGTGTCTGTGATTCTAAGAAAAGTGTCCACACTCCGCTGTGTAGACATACAATGTAGACTGCCCACAAATAGCACAGAGGAGACAAAGCATTGTGGACTAACACAGGGCGTTCTTGTGATCCTCTGCTGGCCTAAGACCAAGAAGATGACCACCCAAACTAGCAGATGGTATCCAGGACAAATAACTTTCTCAGGTGCACTGCCCAAGGTCGAGCAGGAAAGGGTGGGCACACAGCCAGGAAATTCTGTTAGATAACACAGCTGGAATTTAATACCGAGAGAATCAGTTCAGTTCACGTCTAAAACTCAAGAATATCCCAATGTTTCATGAAAAAGTCTGTAACCGGAAAGCTGCCATTTTCCTATCTCCTTGTAAAAGCAGCACTGGAGGAAAAAAAAAAAAAAGACTTATTAAGAGAGGGTAACTTTTGCTGGAAACCCAAGCGCCAATTCCCTGATCCTCTCAAAGAGTTCAATGAAGTTAAATAAAGCACATTTCCCTTAGCTGTGGAGTTGTCCTGAGCCTCGAAAGAAGGAGCCTTGACCCATTGGGTTCAGAATGAGATCCTAAAAGAACATGCCAGGCTGGTGGGATGGTTATGTACAAGGAGCTTCGGACTGGGGATCAGCCTCGGGTTTGTTTTGCCACAGACTTAATAACCTTTGGGTCTCTTCTTGGTAGTAAAATGGGGCGCACTTCACAAGATGATTACATATCACATGAGATAAAGCATTTGTTATGACAAAGATTTGGTTTAGCAAATACTATATTTTTATACAGCTAAACATCACTCTCTGATCAATCCTCCAGGTGTCCTAGGAGAGGAATAGCATAGCTCAGCAACGTAACTCATCTGCCACGCTCTTTGCATTGCGGGGATGGAGGCTGGTGGGAATTTTGTGGGCTGGAACTCAATCCGCAAGTAAACAAAAATGATATGTTTCTTTGTGATTCTTTAAAACATCAATAGAGCGAACCACTTACATTTATACATGTGAATACATCACTACGTAAGATGGATCTTACCTGGAGCGTCAGGATGGATATGAAAGCCACCACTTTCCCTGTCACAGTGGGAGCTGTTAGCGATGTGGCAGGTAGGAATCCACACACCTACTCTCTCCTGAGACCACTAGACAATTGTCCAACACCACAAAATGGGAAGGGATGAATTGGACACACCGGGAAATGGGTGAGAAATAGAAAATGAGTTTCTGGTAATCCAATGCCTAAAATATATTTTTCCTGAGAAACAATGCTGAGCAGAGGTCCTGTACAGACGTAATTACCATTTTAACACACTATGAGCTAAATTGACATTCTGGGCTTGAATTTAGGTACAATTTGCAATGTTGCTTCTATAGGGATATGTATTCTGAGTTCTAAATGACCAATGAAATTCAGCAACACAACTCACTTTTAATTATTGCAACAATTGTTTTCTTTGGGTATTTTTAACAAGCCAAGTTAAACCCAAAAATCAGTGTATGCTTCATTTGCAACATCAGTAATTGAATGATATGTACAACTCTATAATAATTAAACTTGCAAAATAAGAATTAATGGTATTGAGAATGGTGAGAATTTTGTAGGACAAAACTTAAACTGAAATTAATGTGTTGTTAGAAAAACAGATTTGTCTAACAGTTTTAAGTACAATATTTTTAAGTTGTAATTATCTGTATAATCACTTTGAGTGCAAAATCATACACATCATTAAATAAAACTAATGTGATCACCGTGACAACTTTGAGATTAACTTTCATTCCCAATTATACCAGAGGAAACTGAGGCATAGTGAAACAAGTCATTTGTCCAGGGTCACATGGGCAGCTCGACATTCTAACACCTGGCTTTCACTTTAATGGCTACATTTATAATAAACTTTTATAGTCACGACTTTACAAATCTTTAGAATTTTCAAGGTTTTGCAAAAGATTCTTTAAAAGGATTTAAAGTAAATAATGCTTATGCATTAGGTTTTTTTTTTAGAAGTTGAAATTTATAACTCGTCCATTTTTATTTTTAAAATTCAATGTAACACAAGTCAGATGCCATCATGCGAGACTTAAGGACATCTGCATGGCACAGATAAAGTGGAAAAGCTACCTCTATCACCTACATACTTATCCTATCAGAATTATTCTGGAACATCCTGCCTCTAGAGAGGCACAGAACAAACAAATCTAGATGCTGTTCTCATAAAACTGAGGTTGAAATACTTTAACTCTCTCACCCTTATCTCATCTTTCATCCAATGCTGATAACCCCCATTTTGCAAAGCTGTGGTGAGACATCGCTGTAATTATTAACAAGGCCATCCCAGACCTGTGAGTCATAAGTTCCACCTGCGTCTCTTAATCTCGGCCTATAAAACCCTAATGTCTTATCTCCCAAAGGTGTACGTTTGAGCAAACATGTAAAATCGCTTTGGAAAATGTGTAACTTTCCACAGTGTTTTGAGTAGGTAGCCATAGCTGAGCTGTGTGGTGGCATTAGATTCGTAGCTCTTCTTGGGGGTGGGTGCTGGCTTAGGTCCTCAGACTTGTCTGATTCGAATGGCCTGGTTCTCCCGAAGCACTCCACATTCTCTCCCCTCAGTGGTCTCTCCAGGCAGCGAACCTAGCGTGAAGCCCCTTCCTCTAGTCTCATCTATGACTAGAAGTAGCAGGGAGAGCAAAGCTCACCTGTCCACTCCAGCACTTAGTTTCCTCCTGAAGAAACAGTTGTACCCCCCTTCTCAACCACGGAAGAGAAATGCAAAATATATGCCAATGATCAGTGTAATTTCTGACTGTGGTGTAATAAACCTAGAACTTAAAATTATCGATCGTAGTTTATCTCCCACTTAAATTACTTTCTAGATATACTGCCATTGCCAGAATAACTTCGGAAGAGTTTGGAAATTCTAAGATCAACGTTTTTGAGCTGCCCTAACAGCAGTTAGTCTTTGTGGACTCAAGACAGTTGGGAATGGAACCGATCTCCCCTCCTAGAGAGGGGCCCCCCTGGGAAGACGGGCTCTGACTTCTTTCCTGGTTCACATAAATCTGGGAAACTCTGACAGTTTCAACAAAATGAATTTGAGTGGGGTCAAATCAGAGAAACCAAAAATACATCTCAAAGGTTAGTGTGTGCAGGGATGACTTGGGAGATCAGGCTACACTAAATGTTGGGTTTTAGTCTCTTTTTATCAAAGATGCAATCCCTTTGGACTCTTGATCATTCCCCAAAACACAGAGCCATCTCAGTTCCTACAAGCCATTCAAGAAGAATTGTCTCAGCCGAGCCCCTCACTGTACAGATGAGAGGATCCCATTCCTAGGCCTCTGGGCTTGGTCTGTCTCCATATGATTTGTCAGCTGGGATCTTATCCGTCACTCAACTTACCAGATACTTCAGAGTGGGGACTATTGTGTATTACGTTTCGTCCTATCTGCTGCTGAGCTCATGGCACACGACTATCGCTAGCCAGAGGAAAAGAATATTTAACGTCCTGGCTGTCCACTTATAAGCCTGTGAACAATTCCCTACGAGTATGAAAATGGAAGGCATGGCGGACACTCCCCATAACAAGAGCAATAGTGACAGTCCAGCCAGAAAAGGACGAAGATGCTTTCAAGGACCTACAGAGCTCTCCAGGCAGACTTTTTGAGTGGAATCTTCCAGTCACCAGGGGCAGCCAAGAAAGCTGATGGCCTGGTCCCAGCGATGTCTACTCGGGGCCATGCCCTTGAGCTCATGGCAGCCTTGGGATGAGTTATGATAAGAATACTGCACCGGACCACAACCCCGAGCAACTGAAACAGGAGGGAAGTTAGGCTATCAGCTTTCAGAATGTGAATCCTAAGTGGCTGAATGTTATTGAAGCACTGTCCAACAACAGAGGCCATGCTGCAAAGGACAATTTTAACATATAAATGAGAGTATTAGTCAACGTTTATACATCAATCTGCACCAAAAGCCAAGAGCAAATGATCTTTTACTAGCTCATGTCCTGAAAAGCTTTTTCACCCTGATTCAAGGACACAAGGGCTAATGCTGAAGTTGTCAGGTTTGGTAGGGCTCATAGTGCCTGCAGATTTTCAAAGCCCTGTCATCAAAATGAGCCGGACAGTGCCACATACTTGTATCCTTGCTTATGTGATTTAATGGGGACACATAATGTGCTGGGCACTGGCTGAACGTGGTATATTCCCATATAATCTTCACGACCCATCTTCCAAGTCCTGTCTTTTAATATAACTAAAGATGCTCCCTATCTATATTAGTATTACTTGTTAAAAGTTTACCTTTGTAAGAGGTTGAAGTTGACAAGAAATGGTACCCACGTTTGTAACGCATTTATACTCAGTAATCTTTTTTATAGCAAACAGAGATGATTTATTTTTATTAGAAAAAAATGCCATATTTAAATACAAGACCACCATTGGTGAGAAGGCATACCAAAATGGTCTCAAAAAAGAAACATCACAGTGACAGAAAACTTGACATATTACACCTTTAAGGAGCCTGCAACCAGGCTAAGTGGAAATAAACAACCAACTCCCATCACCAGAACACACAAATATGTACAGGTTGCAGAAGCAAAGGCTTAGAAAACACATGGGAGAGAAGGGTGAACACACCTGTGTGTGTCTACGTGCAAATGTTTTCCTCAGAAACACACAGCATGGTCTTCCTTCATTTTACTCAGCTCAAAGAAATTCTCGATCTGAAACTGTTTCAGGCCTAACACTATTCATGGGAATCTGCCATAAAGCAAAAGTTTAATTTTCCTGGGAGCTGTTAATTGGAAGTATAAATTGTGTTTTGGCATTTTTTTTAGTGTAAAATCCACACACGAACAGAAGCTGTTGTTTAGTGCCTGCCACTTAAGTGAACATTACCGAGAAGCTTCTATACTACGCTTATGTTACCACACAGAGCTACGGGGGATGACGAGGCGATCACGGCCTCCAACCTTTCCTAAGACTTACAACAGGAGATCTGAAGAGAGCCACACAGTGTGATTTGAACGGACTTCCTGCCACCTGTCGCGTGCTCCCTGCCTGAAGACGCACCCCTGGAAGCTGCCTTCCAGTCAACTACAGCCGCTGCCAGGGGTCCTGACACGTGAGGTCCCGCCTACTGGACCCTACAGTTCTCGCTGGACTCGGGGCGGGCTTCTGGGCGGGGGCGGGCTTCTGGGCTGGGGGCGAGCCGGCCGCGCTTGGCCCGCAGGCCCTCGCGGGGGCTGTCAGCCGCGCTCCGTGCAGGGAGGTGCCCCGCCGGGAGGGACCTCGCGCTGGGCTCCCACAGGGCGGCGCCTGCGTCCGCTGGGCTTCGCTGGACAGCCTTGACCTGCAACACAAGCATCTTGGTCAGAGGTTTAAATCACGTTCACCTCCCCACCGCATGCAAAACACAGTATTTTATCTTCTCATCGAATTTTAAGGGGCGTTCTTTTCTCTAAGTCATGCAGTTTCACTATTTCTTTCAGAAGAACAGGCCCACCTAACAGATAGGCTGTGAGGGTGTCAGACAAGACCTCTGAGGAGTCACCTTGCAAACTCTGATGGCCAGAGCCTTGCTCCCGACGCAGTGGGACATTCTCAGACCAGAAGGGAAGCTCTCTGAGGCAAAGACTATGTCTTCTTTGCCTCTGCATCCCCATGCCCAGAATGTGCTGGGCCACCCAGCAGAGGGAAAACCCACACCGGCCTCCGTTGGCCCTGAGCCCCTGCTGTGCGTGAATGACTGTCACCCCAGTGAGGAGCTCCACCCTCCTGCGGCCTAAAACCTGCTCCTCATGGAACCGTGCTCCACTCACTCTCCACGCACCATAGTCTCGTTTCTGCATTGGATTTGGGGTTACAGCAGAAGGGTGCCTGTCTGCTACTAAAGTCCAGTGAGAGTGAAACCCCTTCCTGATGTCCTGCCTTTTAAGAGAAAGAAGCAGATGAGAGAGTGAGGCAGCCGCTAGAGGGAAGATTTTTTGAGGTTTACATAGTAGCGAAAGATACAGGGTCAAAAAGAGAAAGAGGAGAAAGTCAAGACGAAGAGCACAAAAGCTTCACTTAACCAAAATCAAAGGCAGGCGTTGAAGATTCAAGTAGGGAGATGTCAAGAAGGGAGACAGGGAGGGAAAGGAGGAAGGGGAGAGATCTCCTATCAAGGGGGATGTGTGTTCAGTACCGAAGCCGAGAAGCGGCCACACCACAGACCACTTCCTGAGCAGTGAGGGAAGAGAAGGCAAATTATGTCCCCATTTCTATTCTTTCCATAGGAAGCATGTGGTTTTAAAAGGCAGTGAAATACTTTTCATTACAGAACACACAGCAAATCTGGCCAACAGATTAAATCCCTGGAAAGCTTGCTCTGCACCTCGGATTATGTGCAGGACACAGCAAGAGAAGCCTTGACGGGTTGGGACTTAATGGGAAATCACCATCCAAGGAAAGTTGAAGGAAAAAACAAAGTAGATTTTTACTGGTACTTTTTTTTTTAAGTAGAAAGTGAGATAAAAGACAGGCGTTTCCCTTAAACCCATCAGATGCGGGGGAGTCAGATCTTTAGGTTAACCACGAAAAGTGAAGGAGAGAGAAAGAGCACATTGGGAAAGAGAATCTGAGCTAGAAGCCTCCTTTGATCCTAATGAAATGGCCAAAGCCCACCCCTTGACTTCTTCTACCTCTACATTCAATTTCTCTGGTACCGAATTGAGGAAACCATAGTCTGTGATCAGAGTTTCATTGTGGATTTGACCCCCAGGAGCTTATTTAGCCTCAGGCTTACCTAGAACAAGATGAGGTCAGATTCACCAAGTATTTGAACTGTTAGGTGCACCCATAGCCTATCTTATAAACTACGTCTGTGGCACGGTGTGGGCAGAAGGTGGGAAGGGAACGGCTCACCGAAAGTAAACCTCATTGTTAGAAAAAAAAGTCGAGGCCCCACCAAATGGGCGACTGACCGATGCTGTGGTGATGGCATCACCGTCATCCTCTATGATTATATCCCAGAGACATAACAGAAAATGACCCTCACCTAATCTGCATTTTACCCATTTTTCCCTTTGAATCTGTCGGATGTCACTAATGGTCCTGGGCTAAATGACCTAAAGAATCATCTCGCTCAAAACTCAGCCAGTCACTTCAGGCAAAAGCTCACGATCCTAAGTTTTCTAAGCAAGTGCTTTAGGAAATGATGCCTTGCTCTACAGTTTTCAAACTGAATGATAAAACATGCTTAACAGATGAGGCAAGCATTTTACAAGGCGGCTCAGAAAATGCTGAATTAAATTAAAAATCAATAGGCCGGGTTTTGAAGAGTTTGCATCTAATCATGAAGTCTCTCTCCTATAACCTCCTCTCAAGAGGAACCGCCCCCAATTCATTTGCACAAAGATTGCTTAGCAAGTCATAACCGCCAGTGCTTACTGCCGGCCGCCTGTAGCTGATACAAGAATCGCAAATCTGCAGAAAACTGTGGTTACAACTCCATAATCAACAGATTCAACACAGCGTGGCGAGCAGGCCCCCTAGTGTGCAAAGCCCTTTTTCTCAGAGAGTAAGTCCAAACTGCGTGCAAACTGCTTTACCATCAATTCCACATGAAAGGAAGGGAAAATGGCCCGCGTGGTGAGTTCATGAGATGATCTCCTAACCCACCTTTACACCATCTATTGGTGCAGTCACTGCAGGAAATATCGATAGCTCCACTCACTCAACAAATGTCTGCTGAATGTCAGGCCCTGTGCTAGACACCAAGACACAGGTGAACCGCAAACGAGCAGGAACCTCCTGGAACTCAGACTGCCAAACTCAGAGGCAGATTTTTAGGCAAGTGATTACAATAAGGTGAAGGGGCATAAAATAGTGGAAGAACGGGGTACTTTCTACCTACGTGTCATGATTTTGTTTTAAGGAGAGAGACAAACACTTCACTTGATCCCCGTAAGTGTGAGGCCAGCAGAAATGGACGCTCGTCTGTGCTGAGGAGTAAGAAGCGGCTCCCGGTCACCTGTCTGAGGCAAAGGCCTGGCCCCCACCGAACCTGAACCTGACTCTCCTGGGTCGCAGGTCAGGGGTGAGCTCGTGGATAACTGCTTCAGTCAAGCTCGGAAGCTTCCCTCTTTAGGGGCGCTTGTTAGTTCCTTTATGGAAAAGAAGCTGTTTTTATGGTCACAGGTCCTACTCTAGCATACCCTCTTCAGTGTTCTGTCACTCCCAGTGTCCAAAAGTTAAATCCGTGTGTGTGTGTGTGTGTGTGTGTGAGAGAGAGAGAGAGAGAGAAACATGAGAGACAGAGAGACACAGAGAGAGAGAGAAACAGAGAGAGACAGAGAGAGAGAAGGAAAGAAGGAGGGGTGAGGGTAATTGATGGGGAAGGGAAACCATTTGCACAAAATGGTAGAATATTTCTAATACGAGTAAGGGATGAGCCCATTTTAATGAATGAAAGAAAATTTCAGACCCTTCTTCATCACCCTGTTGTAGTTATGAACCAACTTAATACTAGGTATAAATTCTTTAATTCCTAAAATTCCTGTACATCAGCATAACAAACAAAGCTGCAAACATATTCTTGTTTTGATGCAACTAATCACCAATGGCAGTGTATTCTGACATCCAAAATCCTAATGAGGAGGATGCCTGCTTAATTCAGAATTATTACATTATACAACTAGGGTTACTACACTTTCAAAGCTTCGTTTGCTGGTTCAAGAAATCAGACTGCATACTTAATCAAACTGTGACAAGGAAGCAAAAATCACAAACGTTTCAAACTTCTTGAAGCTATTCCAGCATCTTCCAGCAATATTGCTGTGATCCCTAGTTTGCAAAACACTGAAAAAAAAAAAAAAGCAAGACTATGGTGTTGAGGAAAAGCGGGCATTAACTAACTCTGGGCAGGTTAAATCTTCGAGTCTTGTTTTCTTCATCTTTTCATAATACTTAAGAGTGAGAGTTCCATAAAATCCATATACTTTGCATACATAATGGCAGCTGCTGGTGTGGATTATAGTAATGAAACGAAGATTTGCTCAGCAAATCTCTGCTGTAAATAACTTACTGGGCTGTTTACAAGGTACGTAGAGATCACTAAGGTCCGAGCCCTGTCCTCAGCAATCAAAAGAGTAAAACCCATAAACAGAGCTCCTTGCATTAGACATCCACTGAAATATATGCTTTCTATAGAAAGTAAAGGAGTAATAAAAGACGAAGAATTGACAGATGGTGGGACTGGGGCAGATGGGTGAGGAAAAAGCACAAAACAATAATGACCAATGCCTGCGCCAAAAGAAAAACTACCTCTTCAAATTCTTTAGCTGTAATGCTTGAAACTTTCTTCAAAGTCCTTGGAGTTCTGATCTAACAATGCCATTTCCCATTAAACTCTTTATAAGGGGCCTGCTGGGTCAAGGACGAGACTGGGCAGCAGGATAATGTCGTGCTTACCCTCGGTCACTCACTACTGACTTATTTACACCGCACAGAGGAGAAGGACAGACTTTAAAAAGCTTCTGAGTCAGAGGCACAGCAGCAAACACCCGCCCCAGATAACGCTATCATTTCCTGGATTGCAAAATGTGGATAACGAGTTCGCAGGAGTTTACCTTTTGGGATCTGCTGCCACCAGCTGTCGGTTTGGAGGTCTCGGTGTGATTTTCCTTGTGGAGACTTAGTGGGGACAGTGCTAACTTCTGTGCAGCAAGGCGGGGGCTGGTCCTAGTTGGCATGGTGGTTCTTCGCAGGACGTAGGGGCTTGTCTTTCCCATTGGGATATCAGCAAATCCTAAGGGCAAAAAAGCTGCCTGTCAACCCTGCTGGTTCCAATTTTATCTACAGTGGAAATGATATTCATTAGGCAAAGTTTTAACAGGTTAAGTGTAACTCCAAAAACACTTTCCCTAGCCAGGTAGACAGGAATTAACTGCATAGTTCCCCTGGGAGTTGTCAAACTGAATAAAAACTGATTTCTTCTTATTAGAAATATAAAAAACCACAAATGGAAGAAGAGGAAAATAACATTAAAGAGAAAAAATTTCCCCTGCTTCTTCTATGTGGATGTCATAAGTTGTATTTTTTCTTAAGATCTGTAGAAAACCCCAGCAGGCCCTCCTGTAAAATTTGGATTGGGAGAGGGGGTGATGGGGTGGGAAGAAGGGTGCAGTGGAAAGAAAAAATAAAAAAGGAAGGCAAGCTTTTGTTTAAATGGGGAAAATATAAAATGGTGATAGCTAGCTCAGGTGACTCTCTCATGCAGAGACCAGGACGGGGGAGGGATGTGACCACCTCCTCCCACAGAGAGAACTGACGTGGCTTGTGATGAGCAAGAGAAGGAAGTCAATCCCAAGGACACAGGTGTCTCACACCTCAGAGCAGCATTAACAGCTAACTAAACCAGTGTTAATGTTTTGTTTTTAACCCTTTAACTACAAATACTCAGTAATCAGAAAGAGCTAACTATTTGGGGGCTAGATTTCCTAAGAGCTAAAATTACTCAGATCAGTGTTTCTTAAACCATCGGTGGCAAAGAACCAGTTTCAATCATTTTTTTTGGGGGGTGGGAGTGTTGGGGGTAATTTCTAACCTATGGAATGCAATGATATTATTGTATAACACGATGAGAATAAATCAATAGAAAAAAACCATGTGCTTGGATGTTCCAACAATGTCAAATTGCGATAAAGACTTTAAACTCTCATTCTTGATTTCTGGACATTTTTTTGGGGTCATAAACCAGGAACCAACAGTTCCTAGACTGGCCCCAGTCCCTTGGCCACACTTGGAAGACCACTGAGCATTTTTTTTTTTAAAGGTGGGAAGTGGCTCCGGCCAGGCGCCAGCATCATCAAGTCCACCCTCCAGCTCAACCAATTCCTAGGTGGGGGGACACAACCCAAGACAGGAAAGCTTGAAGGGTGACCTAGATCTGGAGATTTTTCAGCACAGAAATATCAAATTCTAAACTAGTTTTTGACAGTCATTGTTCAAATCTACCAGCACTTGCTGTAGTGTGACATGAGTAATTAGATGCTAGTCATTCTCTCATGACAAAGGAAGTATACCACACCAATTTAAAAGTAGGCTACTGTTTCTGCAGCTTGGTCCTGTTGCACAATAACCTCAAATCCAAATGGTTCTATCTTTCTGCGTGTGAATTTTTTACGTGGACTTTCAAAAGAACACAACTAATTCTGTTTCTAAATGATGCGTACCTTTCTTGACAACTTCCGGAAGCCCCTCGGGCTCAAACTCGGTGTCTTCTGCATCCTCTGTGGGGTGAATACCACTTTTGACCACTTTCCTGCTCTTTTTAGAAAACGTCTCTGGCGTAGAAGACGCTGTTCCTCCTCCGTTCTCGCGAATCCCACTGGACCTCTGCCTTTTGCCTGAGCCTTTATTTTGGCCGGAGGATAACTTCTTCTCAGGGGCAGAAGGGGCTGGGGATGGTCCTGGAACAGCTGAATTTAACACAGGAGAACTTTGGACATTGAGTTTGGATGGTTGTGAATTCAGACGAGCAACTTGTGTTTCTAACATCTCCTTGGCTCTCTCCAGCTTCTCATGGCTTATGAGCAGGGAACAGTACTTATCCAAGTATTCGTCCGCCTCCTTGCTTTTTTCTTCAAGGGTTTCTTTCAGTTCTTTCACCTCGGTTATTAATTCATCTACATTGGCATACACAACAGTACCTGTCAAAAACAAAGCAGCAAAGCCTGTCACTTGACGCTTCTCTAGTTGACACTGGGCATTGTGAAGCAGAAAACCTTGGACTTGTCCTTGGACTTCTTTTGGCAAAGTTGTGGAGAAATATCTCCACATGTTCTTATAGTTCAAACAACTCTTGTTTGGGAAGAGATCATATCAAGTACGTGTTCTACTTAATTACATAACTAACTCTTTCTTAAATAAAAATCCGCCGAAGTCTCAAACTCGTATTTCGACCAACCCATCCAACTTTCTTATAGTTGTTCATATGAGAGCAAATGAATTAATTGAGCTCATCTCCTATTTTCCCCTGCCCATTATTTCCATCATAAGTGAATGAACAATAAAAGTAGGTAAAGAATATGAAGTCTCTATCTAATGTCTTTGGGAGACAGATGGGGGCCCGTGACAAGGTTAAGTCTGAAAAAGCTCTGAAAACCATTTGGACGCAATGGAGGGTCTGATGAACAAAAGCTTGGGAGACGCTGTAAAGTGGGTCAACTTGCAGTTGCCACGATTGGCATTAAATCCATTAGAAAAATCCCCTGTAGACCCTGAGTTCTCTTCCCGGCAGGGAATACCACTGACCCGCCACACGGGGCCACATCCAGAGGGCCACTCACGCAGCACTCACCATCATCTGTCTATGTGTTAAGAGCATTCCACTCTGGGGACATAGTGCAGAAAAGTGACAAGGACAATTGTCATTTCTTTTCTCTTTTATTTAACCTTCACACCCCAAAATACAGCTCCCTAACACCTCCATTTAGTTGACCCACAAGAATGAGTCGTGAAAACCAGATTCAACTATTTCTAAAGTACTAATGACAGCTGAGACACCAATCTGTCTTTGACACAGGAACTACACGGATGGGGACATCCACATGAAAACCTCTTCTCCGAACGGCTCCTTAGCAAACAGCGCTGCCAGTTTCTTGGATGTTTTATAGAACAGAAAATGCGATCGTTCTATTTTAAAATGTAAGTTTCATTCTGAGTCATATTAATGACCTCAAGCTGAGCACAAAATTCAGAAACTAGAAAACGGATAAGTGCTGAAAATCAGCACGCCGTAACAGGACAAGGTATGAAAACACTCCCTGCGCAGACACACCAGGATTCCACGGGTGGAAAACGGTGTGACTCGTTGCTGTGCCCAGGCGACACCCACCTGTTTTCTGTTCCTCTTGTGCAGCTTCCTCCAGGTGAGCGAGCTCTTTCTGCAGCATTTCCTTTTCCTCTTCCAGCTGTTTACAGGATTTAATCAGCAACTTTATTTTCCCCTGGGCACGCTCATTTTCCTTCTTCAGCTGATTTGCGTGTTTTAGATCGTCCATCTGTAAAACAAAACCTTAAATTTAAAACCTTGAATTATAATGTTCAAAAAAAATAAAAACCCAATAAGTCTAATGCCCACCTGGCACTTGGCCATTTGTATGTCCACTTTGCAGAAATGCCTGTTTAAGTCCTCTGCCCGTTTTTAATTAGATTGTTCAGTTTTGGGTGTTAAGTTGGACAAGTTCTTTACAAATTTTGGATATTAAACCCTTATTGGATATATCATTGGAGAATATCTTCTCTCATTTGGTAGGTTGTCTTTTCATTTTGTTGATAGTTTCCTTTGCTGTGTAAAACTTTTTAGTTTAATATAGTCCCATTTATTTTTTCTTTTGTCTCCCCTGCCAGAGGGGACATATCCCAAAAAACATGACTAAGAGCTATGTCAAAGGGTTTACTGCCTGTTACTTTCTTCCAGGAATTTTATAGGTTTAGGTCTTATATTTAAATCTTTAATCCATTTTGAGTTTATTTTTGTGTGTAGTGTTAAGAAAATGGTCTAGTTTCATTTTTTCACATGTATTTGTCCAGTTCTCCCAACATCATTTGTTGAAGAGACTGTCTTTAACCCATTGTATATTCTCATCCATAGACGTATTCTTGGTGGGTCAAAAATTCTTGATGAGAGAATTATGTTCCCACTTGTAATCTTGGGCTGTTGCAAACTTTCAATACCTACAATGACATCATCTTAGTCACACCAAGTGAAAGCTAAATGATATTATGACTCGTAATACAAATTTAAACTTTACAAGTAACTGAAATAGAAAATAAATACTATGTTGGGAGAATTGTGGCATCATGCGCTTCTTAGTGGAACAAGCTCACGGTTCCTTAACCACAATCGTAAAATCCAAAAAAGCTCTGCAAATGATTTAGAGGCAAAACTTGACCTGAACGTATGTGAAAATATTTACAGTCTTTATCCCACTTTGTGAGAATATTCATACATTTTGCTATAGAAATACGAATTTGTATAAAGTATAACCCCAGATCCTGCTTGGATATTATATAATATGTGACATATGCACTGAATTATGTAATATCTTTAAAAATGCAGAATGCTAAAACAATCTAGCTCTAAGGGTTTCTGGTAAGAGATTGTGAACATATAAAGACAAACCAAACAATTCTTTTTAAAAATGTGAGCATCATATTCACGTTGCCAGTGATTTGTTCTTTGATATGTATCATCTTGAAATAATTTATTAGCAATATTGCAGTAAATTTGTACTTTTTAAATTTTCTATTTCTGGTTCCAGCCATAATTGGTTTAGAAATTTAATTCAATTTCAACAACACTTATCAAGTGGCACCACATTAAAATTATGCACAATCTAAAAACAGATTCAACAATTCACCATTTTGTACATGGCATTTACACATATACAAAAATACATAAATAGATATGTAAATTTAAATCTTATATGTATATAAAATTTGTATATATATATATGTATATATATGTATGTGTGTATATATGTGTGTGTGTGTATATATATATATATATATATATATATATATATATATATATAGACATTGCCCAGTGAACTGTCAAAGGCAGAAAATGAGCAAATAAAAAAGTAGAGCTTTCTTTCTATTAAACTTACTCTCATTTTGTAGTAACAGAACATTACTGATCATTAATGATATTTTGAATTTTATTAGTTAATATTTTATGGGTATATTTCCTTTACCTTGATAATCACATTAGAGCTATAAATAGAATAAGTTCTACTTAGTTTCCTGTTTGGACATATTCAATATACAATTAAATATCATGGTTTTAAAAATTTAAATCACCCTCTAAGAAAAAACCTTTAATGGAAGATATTTATTTTCCAGGTTCATAATGACACATTGTAGATGGTAATCATTTTATGAAAACTATCAAAACAGCCTCCCTTTCCAAGTACAACTGCTGTAGCACCACCTACGGTCCAAAAACCCTGAGATTTGTGACCCTTGCGTGGAAAGAGAGGAACGTGCATGTGTGTGTCCTGACCACGTGCTCTGCCACACCTCACTCTCCCCATGAGCCGCAGGGACGCGGGTCTGGTAACAGCAACGAAAACCTGGAGACTAGGCAAGAGAGACTTTGGAATTGCCCACCAAATTATTATTTACAGCTGAAGGGCCTGCCCTGATCCATTATTGGCTTGATCTTCATGGCCATCTCGAGAGGTCTTTAACATCCTTGAGGGTGAGAAGATTCACTAAGCAATGAGTAAAGTTTATTCAAGCTCTGAGACTGCAGGCCATCCATCCACTGATTTTTTAAAATAACTCAGCAGAGAATTGATGAATACTATTTATGATCACGGAAAACATTTTTATTAAAATTAAAACAGAAGCTCATAAGCCAATACCATCAAAATCACTATTATTCTGTATAAGCTATTCTAAGCCATGAAGTAATGAGAGGTAAACATACCTTGGTTTTCTTCAATTCTTCTAAAAGCTCGGTGGTTGCTTTCAAAGAATTATTGAGTTCTTCTTTACTGGACTTTAGCAGGTCCAACTCCACCTTCTGCGAGCTGAGGCATTCTTCCTTAGAAGTCAATTTCTCTCGGTATGTCTGGATTTCCATTTCATGCTAGAGTAGAAAAATATTCCTTTAGCCAGGAGGCTCAGCTAAAAACATTGTAAGGAACACAAACAAAAAATAAAAATTGTTCCCAAGACCATTTCAAATGGTCTTTGAGACTCTCCTGCTATTCTACTTCAAGATGGAAATGTATTTTTTAAATTTAAGTCATAAAATGAGACAGGTGCAGGTAACTAGGGGAGAGGCAGAAGTTAATATGACGGGACCCTTTCTAAGATCATAGGGCATAATAATAATGCAGAACTTTGACTTTCTGGCAAAAAATGTCTCGTTGCCACCATCGACACACGTTCCCCGGCTCCCCCAAGAACCAAACCACGCGTTTCACCTGTTTGTTTGTATCGAGAAGCAAAGCCTGGTGCTTCTTTTCAGCTTCCTGAAGCTGTAGCTGATATTCAGCTATTTCTTCTTTCATCTTCTCTTGTTTTTCCATTTGGTCTTTGCGTACGCAATCCAAGCTCTTTTTCACTTCGCTATTTTCTAGCATGGACTGCTTCAGTTGACACTAATAAGAAAAGTAATAAAGTCATGGGAACATCATTAAGAACTTAGATGTACATCTTTAGGAAATACTGAGTCCTGAGGGGGAAAAACAGTTTATAGGCAAGACAAAAATCTATACAGAATAGTGCTATAATCCTCATCTCCAGTGACAATTTCCTCTGCTCCAGCCTAGCCATCCCCAAAGTCACATCCACTGGGACCACAGAATCTCTGAAACCTCACACTCAACTAAACCACTCTGGGGCCACATCCTCCTAGGCCACCAGGCTCCTTGTTTAAGTACTTCTGGTGCTAACTTTCCTGGACCTCATCACCACCACCACGACCGACCTTCACATTCAAAACCCCAGATGGAACATTGTCTTCCTAGACTAGCTTAGATTCCATGTTGTATCTCTTTAAGGATTTTCTCCAAAGGCGCTCAACTCTTTGCCCGCCTCTCCCTTCACCGGGCAGGACCGGCAGAACCCCAGGCCTAGAGCCATCAGCTTTCTCAGTGCGTGATTCCAAATGGCTGTTTCCACTTGTGTCTATATATACATGCTGTGTCCACTTCCTCATCTCCCACTCATTCAGCCCCGTCTAAGCCTGATTTCATCCCAACTCCTTCTGAAATCGCTTCTCATGGCATCACCAACCCCTATGCTGCAAATCCAAGGAACACTCCTCAGTCCTCATCTCAGCTGACCTCTAAGTAGGATCTGAGGCTGCTGACCTGAGGCTGCCTCAGCTCTTGGCTTCTAGGACGCAATGCTCCCCTGGTTTGCCTCATGTCTTCTCATTGTCCCTGCTGGCTCATGCTCCTCCATCTCACCCTGCAAACTGCAGAACCTCTGGGCTCGGCCCTGAGCCACCTTCTCTCCTCTGTATTTTCTACCACTCCCCTAATTTTTAAATATGACCTCTATTCTGGGTGAACCAAATGAACGTATCCACCCCAGACCTTTCGGCTCCAGCCTCATGCATTTGTGTCACGTTAGATTTTATTCTGACACTTTACCATGGCCTTCCTTCCTCTCCGATCTCTTTTCATATCATCGTCCATCTCATTCCAGCCACAAGGGCTTCCTGGTAAGTTCTTAAAACAAAACAAAAAACAAACAAAAAGCCAAAGATCTTTCCAAGCTCAATGGCTTTACCATGCTGCCTTCAGACCCAGAAGCCTTCGCCCCCTGCCCGGTCCTCTGCAGGGCTGACTCCTCATCCTGCAGGTGGCATTCTGACCACCCTATCTAAATCAGGAAAGCTACGTTCAACATTCTATCCCGACCTCCGTAGTGCTAATTACCTGCAGAATGAATGAATGTATGAATGAAAAAGGCTATAGCAAACTAACACACTCATGCATAAACTTGAGGCTGAATACCTAGCTTTTCTTTTTAGTAGAGCCTATAAGTGAAATATAAATAATAGACTTGGGATGGTCCCAAGCTGCTCAGGACCAAAGATTTCAGCAGATGCAATACATCCGTAGGAACTGCTGCAAAGCATTGCTGGAAAATTCCTTTCGTCAGTTGCTGAGATTAAATGCCAAAACTTTTAAAGAAACGTACAAATTTCCCCAACTTCTTACACAGGCTATTACAATTATCATTGCAACATTTTGTAGTATTCCAGGTCAGAATCACAACTATACTTTGCCATCCTTTTCTACGTATTACTTAGGGGTGAAGTTGCCAGAAGACTAGATGGGTGTAGGAACGTTTACCATTTAACAGGGTTTGGCAAACAGGTTTCACTGCACCTGCCAGCTCTGCACGCATGGTAGCTGCTACCTGGGACTCGGAGCTGAGATGCATGAGATGGGGAGGCTGTGGGAACAGTGGTGAGAGGCAGCTCAAACGCTATCGGTCTGCCACATGAACCCTGCCCTAAGAAAAGCAGCCTAAACCGCTCTAAGATTTACTGAGACTTCCTTTTGGGGATTTTGTTAGTTCTTAGCAAGATCAGTACGTCTGTCTCTAGCAACACTCTGGCTCGTCACCTGTGGCAGGCCAGGAGGGCTGCCTACTGAAAATGCATGAAATCTACTCGGATGAGAGTTATGTAATACAAGGGTCCTCTTCTGCGAAAAAGTATCTGGGCTCCGTGATAGGTGTTCAGAGCCCTCTTGTGACTCCTTCTGGGTTCACGACAGTGCTGGCTGGTAAAGATTACTACAAATCTGATTATGACATAAGCACGGGGTTATTTCTTTCAAAAGCTAAGAAAAAGTTTCGCACATTACAGGTCTTGCAAAAACAAACACAAGTGTAAACACTGAACTATCAAAGTGTAATGAATCTGTCCCAGGATAACTTACTTGGCTGCTCTTTATTTCTTCCGCCATTAAATTTAATTCTTCAGTTAGCCTGTTTTTCTCCCTACTAAATTCTTCTTTCAACTCTGTCATTTTCTGTGCCATGTCGCATATTTCCCTCTGCTGCTCAGTTTCCTTTGAAGTCATGGCATTTACCTGAAATTTAATCTTGTGTTAGGATCTGCTTTTGGTTGTGTTTTGATCAAATTAATCACTCTGATACAACAGAGTTATGACATCACTTGAGCCTTCAGTTAAAATAAAACCCAGCTAATCCTCCCTTTACTAATATTCTCAAAACCTACTGGTGAGCTTACCTTTTCTTCACAGCAAAACTTTGAAAAAGACAGCAATAAGGAATGACAAGGAAAGATAATATTACTGTCTTAAAATCCTTCATGAAAATATTAATTTGAATTAAACTTAAACATCAGAGAATACTGTATGAGGCAGCGTCTTAGATTTTTATCAGTTTAGATCTCTTCTAATCCTCCAATGCCAGACTAATTCACAAGGAACATGCCTACGATCAAAGCCAGTTAAAACTCCATTGTCTGCATTTGCTCCTTGAAGTTAAAGGAGCATGGAATAGTTTTCTCGTCTTAACCATAACTGCCATCTCTTGCAAGCTATCCGAAAACTTAAAATTCTTGGAATAGAGAGGTATGATTGATTGCATTTTCTAGATACCTCCTTTTCCTTTTCACATTTGTCCAGTACAATTTTAATTTGAAGGAATCACTTTCCTAGATCAGTAAATAAGTGTAGAGGGCAAAAACTTAATTTTTCATTAATAATTGAGTCTCTTGGTGGCAGATCTTCCCTTTAATCATCAGCTAACGAAACAGGGGACTGCACAAAGAGAAGGTACAAAAGAGGGGGCTAAATAAGAACTATTAAAGATAGTGATATAATTGTCATCAGCAACCATCATGGCTCCCCAGGGTGTGTTCTAAGGATGTGGTGCACCCTGGGGAGCCATGATGGTTGCTGATGACAATTATATATCACTATCTTTAATAGTTCTTTCTCCTAAAGGCAAAAAAAGGCAGGGCGGGGCAAAGGGTCCCTTCTGCTCCCAACTAGTACCTGTTATACTCTCAAAGGCCGTGGTTCTCCCCTGGGCACGGGGACGCCATACTATTCTGATGGTCCGACACTGCAAACACCATCCAGAAGGAAACACAACCCACGCAGTGGTTTCCCTCCCTCACAACATGTGCCACTTACTTTTTCAGCGAAGGATGTCTTTTGCGTTTCTGTCAATTCAAGCTCCTTTTCCAGGTCCCTGTAAGAATTCTGCAGTGCTTCGAAGGTGTCCTGCAAAGTGTCGTTTTTGGACTGCAGCACCTGGATCTTCCGTTCCAGGTCCACCTTCAGATTCTCCAGCTCCACCTTCTGCTTTCTCCAGTCTTGCTGCTCTCCTTCCACCTGGGACAGTTTAGAGACGAGCTGCTCTTGGTCTTGAATTTGACTTTTTAGTTCACTGATTTCTCCATCCTTCTTCTCTAGTTTCTGTTTGTCATCTTCCACTTCTTGAATGAGGCCGTTCACAGAAGCCTGCAAAATAATGTAATTACTTTTGGACTCGTTAAGGTTTTGTAGCAACTGAGCCTTCTCAAGTTCAAGATGATCTACTTGACAACTCATATTCTGTTCTTTGACCTTCCAGGTCTCTTGGTCATTACACAAGGCTGTCACTTTCTCGCTTAGCTCTTTTAATTGTGTTTGAAGCCTATCCACTGCAATTTTAGATTCTTCTTTCATCCGTACTTTTTCTTGATCTTTTTCTTGCAATAGATTTTCAAATGAAGAATTTAATATTTCTAGTTCAGATACTCGTCCTTGCTCTTTTTGTAATTCTTTTGTCATATTTTCTTTTTCTGTCCTTATATTGATGAGATCTGATTCCAGCTCTCTCAGCTTTGGGGCCATCTCCTCTATTTTTGCTTTTAGGGTCTCTACTTCTGCTTTGGAATTCTCAGCCTCCAGAATCACATGCTCCTGGTTTTTTCTTGATATCTCTAGTTCTCTTTCAAGGTTCTCAACTCTATCTTTAAGCAAATCTGCTTGATGCTCACTTTCTTTCAGTTTTCCTAAGACATGGAGCTGCTGTTTTTCCTCAGCTTCTAGGTGGACATTCAGCTTTTCGATGCTACTTCTCAGCTGACGCACTACCTGCACGGGGGAGCTCAGGCACTGTTCTTTGTCCCTGCCTGTCTCTGGGTCATCACACAAGGCTGCCACTGCCTCATTTAGCTCTTTCAATTCTGTTTGAAGCATTTCCACTGCGGCTTCGGATTCCCCTTTCATCTGTATTTTTTCTTGCTCTTTTTCTTCTAACAGATTTTTAAATGAAGAGAGTAACGCGTCTAATTCAGACAACTGGCCTTGTTTCTCTTGGAGCTGTTTCATCAGATTTCCTTTTTCAGACTTTACGGTGACAAGGTCTAATTCTAAAGCTTTCAGGCGTTCAGTCATCAATTCTACTTGTGTTTTTAGGCTCTCCACCTCTGCTTTGGAATTCTCAGCATCAAGGATCACCATCTCCTGATTTTCTTCTGACATCTGCAATTCTCTTTCAAGAGTCTCAACTTTATCTTGAAGTGAATCACTCTGACGCTCACTTTCCTTCAGTTTCTCCAGGACGTGGAGCTGCTTCTTTTCATCGGCCTCGATGCGGACCCTCAGCTTCTCAATGCCGTCCCGCAGCTGACGCACCTCCTCTTGTGTGGAGCTCAGCCTCACTGCGACCTCGCCCTTTTCTGTCAGCGCAGCCTCCAAGGCCTTGCTGACCGTCAGCTTGTCATGTTCCAATTCATGTAATTTGGTCTGCAGGCTTTCGGATTCCCTTACAAGCGATTCTTTCTCTTTATGCAATTGTCCGATTTGGCTTTCCAGCTCGCTTCTTACTGAAGACAGTGCCTGTGAATCCTTTTCCAAACTCTGCATCTGCTCCTGGAGATGAGTTTTATCTTTTAACAGCTCGCTTACATCAGAGGACAAAGTCTGCAGGAGCTGTGTTTTGTCCTTCACCTCAGCTTCCACCACGCCAATGTGACGTTGGCACTCCTCACGGTGAGATTCAAGCTCTTGAATTTTCTCCTTCATTTTTCCAGACATCAGATCCAGTTCTTTATATTCTTTTGACATAGTATCTAATTCTCCACGAAGCCGGTTTTTCTCACATGTGGCCACAGAGAGTTCTTCCTCAAGACAAGTTATAATTTGCTGCTTATTTTCACTGTCTTTTTCTAAATGGAGCTTCTCTGTTTGCACCACCTCTAAGTCATGCTCCACGCTGCCCTTCTCAGACTTGACGCTCTCCAGCTCATTTGCCATCTCAAGAAATCTCTCTCTCCATTTGTCAACCAGCTTGGATACGTCATCTTCAGTGACTTCATGTGACACTTCACACGTGCTCATTTCTGAACTGGAGCTGAGGCCTTCCGAACTCTCTACTTTTGGGTTATCGTAAGAAAAGGATTCCAATTTTTCAATTAAATCTGATTTTTCCTTTTTAAGTTCCTCAACTATTTTCCCCAGTTCCGTGCATGTTTCAATCTTGGTAGTTAGTTGTACTTCCTGTAGACTGAGTTTTGAGTCTAATTCTTTTATTTCACTTAGCAAAATTTCAACATTTTTGTCACGTTCCTCTATGACATGAAGTAATGTCAAATTCTCATTTGTTGTCTCTTTTACCTGCAGTTGGAGATTCTGAATGGCTGCTTGATTCTCCAGAAAATCCATAGGTACCAAAGCATCAGGACAAGAACGTGACGATTCAGAAGCGCATTCTGAAAAGCCCTGGGCTTTGTCTTCCTCTAGGGTCCCATGACTGGCTCCTGGGGACTGCGCCCTAGACCGTTCTCCTGCAAGTGTGACCGTGCCCATCTCGGCTCTCTTCTGCACCTCGAGACTGCGGTCCTGCTGACCGCTGTTCTCACAACTCTGACGAACCTCCCGCTTCGGTGTTCTCGCTCTCGCTTCCGAAGCCCATTCTTCTGATTCTTCTTTGTCACAGTTGTCGTTTCCTCCCTGAACATCCTGCAATTGTTATATATAACAAGAATGCATTTTATTTTTCAAGAAGCATCAAAATAGAATAGGCTTGATCATTACTTCATAGAAACCAGCCCCTTGCCTCTGCTAAACACATCTCTTCAGAGACACATTTCCCACCACTGTCTCCTCTCTCCATCCGAATACACAACGCAAACAAACATTCGAGAAGAGTCTTCTGTGAGCAAGGCGCTGGGCGGGGTATTCATCACGAAGCTAAACCCTTCAGCTATTCGATGCTCTACACTAGGACCCATTTCAATTGCATCTTTTTCCTTGCTAGCAATAGTCGAGGTAGCCTAAATGTAAAGTTTCTCTGTGATTATCAAAAAAGAGGCTAACAAATTCCACATAAAATGTTCGGCTTCTGTCGGCAGCATTTCTGATAGTCTTCGATAAAAGACGACAAGAAGGTTTTATGACCAGACTGCCAGCCCTAGGACGTAAGCACAGAGCCAGCATTTACTATCTATATTCTTAGATAATCACATGTCTGGATGTCACCTTCCTCTCATCTGTAAAATGGGGATCAGCTGCTGTGACTACAAATGCTGCCATTTCACCATCTGCCCTTCTGACCTCACACAGGCAGAGAGAATAAAGCAAGACTCATCAATGGTACAGTATTAGTTTAGCTGGTAGACCAGCAGGACAGTGTTATAAGTAACTAAACAATTTCGTATTCAATAACAAAAGAAATGTCTTTTTAAATGAGTGATAAATTTGTTTCAGAACTAATTGTTAGAAAATGATTCAGTAATATGTAATAAACTTCTATATTTAGTTTCATGACTATAACATTAAAAACAGTCTGAAAAGTGCAAGAGATGAAAATTCATGTCACATTACCATTCCTAAGCTCTAATTTAAGTGTGCTTTATTAACTCAAAGAATGCGAACGTGCAACATACACATCCTAAAGATGACATTCTGACTACCATTTTCTCCAGGAAGCTTTAAAAAAATCTTTAGTAATTTCCCATGTAATAGTTTAAATGTAATCACTGTCCAAATGTATCCCTCCAAAAGGTTTACTCGTGTTCCTAAAGTTCAGGTTTGTTTTAAAATAAAAAATAATAATAATAATAATAATAATAATAATAATAATAATAAAACTTTGGTATATTTTGTTTTTATGTCCTTGAATCCTAGACATATTTTACGTTAGATTCGATGTTGATTTCAACGCAACATTTACTGACTACGAGGCATGTACCTGGAGAAATAGCGTGTAAACACATGTACTTACATCTTCTAGGTCGGCTCCAAGCAAAGACCGAGTGCTCAGGTCCAGACCTTGTAGCTGGAGCCGCGCGACTTCGAGCTCCAGTGACAGGTGTTCCGTCTGTTTCTTTTCGGCCGCCAGCTTGGACTCCATCTCCGCGGTCACGCTTGTCAGCTTCTGCTGCCACTGTTCATTTTCTGACAAATGCTGCTTCCTAAGGCAGTCGAGCTCTTTCCTTTCAGAGCTTAATAGCTGTTCGAGCTCTCTGATTTCCTTATTTTTCATTATCTCTTGGCTTTCCATTTTCTCTTCTAGCTTCTTGAGGGACTGCACGTACAGCTGACGGAGGGTCTCAAGTTCTTCGGCGCTGTTCTTTGGGGATGATGAGATTGCTTTCTTGGCCAGATCCTCCTCCTCCAGACTGCTGTAAGATACCTCCTCTAAGGTAGACTGGTTTGAGGAAACGCTCCCTTCTAAATTATTCAAAAAGGATGTTTCTCCCGTCTGTTCTAAAAGATCTTTGTAGAAGGATGATTCTCCCAAACTTGGGAGACTAGGGCTGTCTGCCACACGAGAGAATGACAGTGACGGTGAGTGCCCCTCCCCGGGTTCGAACATCCCTTCCTTTACCAAGTCACCTTGAGAGTTTCTGAGACTCACCGACAAGGCTGAATTTTCGGCCTTTAATGTGTCAACGTAGGACCGAAGCTCTGACATCTTAGAGCTCATGTGACTGTGCTGATCGTACAGAATCTTGTGTTCGCTTTGTAAAGATGAGAACTTCTCCTGCAATTCAGCAAAGTGCATTTGAACTTCTTCGTTTGACAATGTCAAGTGCTCATAGCAGTTATTGTCATCCAAAGGATTCAAGGGCAAAGACTTCTTTTCATGTTGTTGTTCACTGAGCTTATCTTCTGGCATTTCTTTCACTAACTCATCTTGGCAAAGACCATTTTCATCATTTAATAATTTAACTTCATTGACTAGTTTCTCTACGTCTTCTGCCATTTTACTAGTTGCTGTGATACATTCTGACCTTGACTCATTCAGCTCAGTCACGAGTTCGAACTTTTCGACCTGCAGCATTTCACACATCTTCTCCAGCTCATTCAGCTTGCTCATGGCTGTTTGTAGGGCGCACTGTAACTGCGTGTTGTCACTCTGACTCAACAACTCGTGAAGCACTGAAATATACTTTTCTTCTGTATCTTTTTCACAGTCGTTAAGGCCATTCATTTCTTGTGACTGAGCATCTCGCTGGAAAGTCCCAGTTTCTAATTCTTTTCTAATTGTCTGTAACTCGTGCTGCAGGCACTCCTTCTCCTCCTCGCTTTCCTGCAGTTTTAATTCCATACTTCTTATCTGAGCTTCTAATTGTTCCAGTTGGGCATTAGGACTGTCTAGAGAAGTATCTTTATCCTCAAGATCCATCGGAAGTTGAACATGACATTTACTTGTCGCACTCTCTCTTGCTTTCAGAGAGTCACTAGTTGGCTCTAATTCTAGATTTTGATGCTCGTGTTTCATCTCCATTAACTTCATCAGGTGCTCATTCTCTTGTAGCAAAGCGTTAACTTCCTTTTGCATCTTGCTGTGTTCCTCCTTTAAAGTCACAATTTCTTGCTTTAAACCATCAGCCTCCCTCTTGGAATTGTTCAGAATATCTGCAATCTCAGATCTCAGCTCCTGCTGCACAGCCCCTAACTCTTGTATTAGATTCTGGTTTCTTTCTTCAGCAAAAGCTAGTTTTGTTACAAGTGCTTGGTGTTCCCTTGCAAATGATTCCTTTAGCTGTTCCAATTCATTTTTTCTATTTTCACAAACATTGGTGCACTCACTTAGCAAGCATTCTAACTTAGAGCTCTTTTCTTGCACTATTTTATATTTTTCACTAAGATCCTCAAAAGCATTTCCCGTCTCTTCACATTTCTGTACTAAAGCAAGTCTTTCTTGCTTGTACTGATTAGATAACTCTGCAATACATTTCTCCCTTTCAACTACACACTGTGAAAAACTCTCGCTTTTTTGGGCTAAATCCATCTTCTCTCGACTTAAGGATGCATTAATTTCCTGGAGAGTCTTATTCTCGTGAGCCAGTTCTTCATTTTCCTTTTTAGTCAGAGAAAGGATGGAACTCGTTTCCTTCTTCTCCAAGCTCAGCGTTTCAGACAAAAGCTGTAGCTCCTTTAGAGATTCTTGAAGTAAATGGTTGCTCTTTTTTAATTCTTGAATCTCTGCTTGCTCAGTCTCTAATTTTTCCTTCAAAAGTTGCAGCTCTCGTTCCTTGTTCTCCAGGGCAACTAAAGTTTCAGCGAGGACATTCTGATGAACGGAAGTGTCTTCTTGTAACTTACTAATGCGTTGACTTGTTTCAGCCACAAAATTTTGATGCATCTGTTCTGCTCTGATGAGATTTTCCTCTATTTCTCCTCTGATTTGCACCAACTCTTCACACTGCTTTTGCAGATCGCAGTTCATCTGCTTTTGAGATTCTAGTGAAGACTCGAGAGAAACGACTCTATTTTGTAAGATGCCTGCATTTTTTGGACTTCGGTCTGCTTCTACATGGCATCTGCCCCTTTCTGAAGGCATGCTTCCTTGTTCTCCAGTTATGTTTGCAAAGGAATTATTTATTGCGGACTGCTGTTCAAAAGCCAGAAGACTTCCGTGAAGAGCCTCGTTTGTCACCAAAGAATCCCTGGATTTTAGCAGATCCCCGAGTCTCTCATATTCAGCGTGCAAGTCCTGGTAACGCTGGTCTTTGTCCGTTATTTCACTTGACAGCAACTGGAGTTTGTGTTCTAGATCTTCGACTTGCCCAGTGAGCTCAGAAACTTTCAAACTCATGTTTTCTATTTCCTTCTTATGCTTCTGATCTGAGGACTCGGCTTTCTGCTGCAGTTCTATGTAAGCTTGTTTCTGTGTCTCTACCTCCACATTCCTGCTGTCGATCACATTGTGAAGGTTTCTCATCTCGACGTTTAGGTTTTCTCTTTCAAGCTCCAATATTCTTACTCTCTCGTTGTATTCGTTGCTTTTAATTAGCTGTGTCTTAAGACACGTTTCCAAGTGATTAATTTTACTCTGCAAGCTTTCCTTGTCTGATTCCATCTGCTTTAACAGTTGTTCGTTTTCACTTTTCCAATGAGAAAACCGAGTTTTCTCATCTTTCAATTCTTCATATTCTTTCTTTTTTAACTCCAAAGCACTCAATAAAGCTTTGGACTCTCTCTCTGTTTTGCTTAACTTTTCGCTCAGTTGTTCGATGTGATGTTCCCTTTTCTTCAGAAGGTCTTGAGAACAATCGCGCTGCTTTTCCAGATCAGCTATGGCGAGCTTCAGTTTCTCCAAAGTCAAGGAATTCTCTTGCTGATGGATTTTTTCTTGAAGATCTCTTAACATGGTTTCCTGAGAGGTATTCTTAGCTGTTAAAAATTTAAAAAAAAAGTCAATGTTTTAAGTATTTATTCTATAATTCTAAACTAAAAATAAAAAATCCAAAGAAATTATTGCTTGGGTACCTCCTGCAAAGTAGGCCACCTGGCAATTATCTCAGTTTACATAAAGACATGAGAAATAATGGTCCTTTTAAAGATGGTAACACATGTATTCATCTTCTTTCTAAGCAGCTTAATAAAGTGTTGTTATAAAAAATACCAAGAGATTGTTTCCCTGAGCGCCTGAAACTTCCTTTTCCTCTTTTTCCTTGTACACGTTTATGTGTGCGAGCGCAGGCACACCTCATTTATCGTGCTTCGCTTTATTGCGCTTCACAGGTGTTGCATTTTTTTTTTTTTAATTGAAGGCAAGCCCCTCTGCCAGCAGAAAGATTATGACTTGCTTTATTGCGGTGGTCTGGAACCGAACACAATCTCTGAGGTATGCCTGTCTTTTTTTTTTTTTTAATCTCTTTTCAAATACTTATTCAAAGAGAGAAAACTGTGACAAAAGCAGCCATGAAATGGAAACACCCCTCTTCACTGTGGAATGATTGTGATTTTCCAGAAAAGTAAATAACTACTCCACCATTTTAGTCAAAAACCCATACGATTAGGTGTAAGTACGAAAGAGTAAAAGAGCCTGTATATCGGTAACTCTCGCAGCCTGCACCGGGGTATAACTAAGGAACAATATCGCCCTCATCCCTGCCCCTCGCAGTAAGGGAGGTGTCACTGAGTATGAGAAGCATCTGGAAGCTTTTTCAAACTCCATCATCACCTTGTTTTCTGCCCACTAACTCACCTCTACCCACCGGTCCCACCTACTTGGGAATAATCTCAATGCTTTCATTCAGCAGTGATGGGAAAGCTGCGTATTCCTCGCATGTGTTCAGGGAGAACAGAAGTTGAGAACCTCAACAGCAGATGATAAAAGCAGTATATACTCTAAATGCAGGCGTTACAGCAAGTGGAAGACGGCTCCTATGTCTGCCCGTCAACCTCAGTCTACTCGCTGAGTGAGGCTCTCAGTGGGCCACAAGGACTGTCAGTCCCCTCTGTGTACGAGGACCTGAAACGATGATACTCGTGACCAGCACCGAAAAACGCCCAAACCTCCCCTTTTCCTATGGTTTTCTTTCAAGAAAGATTGACTTTTCTACCTACTGCTATGGGAAAACTGAAAGCTGTCCAGGGGAAGATTGAAATTCAAAAATAGTCCCAGACAAGTGTGACACACCATCCATAGCTCAGGTAAAAAGAAATCCCAGATGTGCAAAGACCCGAGGTAAGAAAATAAATGTAAGTAAAGTAGACATATGGTACACACGAACATGAAACTAATGGTGTATTCACTTGATGTGTATAACATAATTCTGTGGCATTAAAGTACGGAATAAAATCATTTCATCAAGTAAGTCATCAAAAAACAATGGTCATTAAGGGCTGGGACAACATGCATTTAATCTGGGGACTTCCATTAGAAGAGAAACGGTAATGAGTGAGGAGATGAGCTGTCTGGATATAACGAAAAAACACACTTGAGATACAAAGAATAGCACTCTGGGGCGAGGGATAGCACTGACAATTTACTGTTGTAAATTGTGAAAAATATTTACCCTTCTGGTTTCAAAGTGCTGAAAACCGGGTATTTGGGGACTCACATGTTCCAACCGAAAAAATGTCCAGCTATCACTCTGGACGCTAAAAAGTAGGAGGAGGAAAACTTTCTCCACGTCGACTACAGACATCTTTCTGAGAGAACATATGGAAAAACAATTCAAAGACGTTTCTAATGTCGTCCATCCTCCCTCACGGGAACATTGGCTTAGGGGAAATCACTCTAAGACTTTAAAACACACCGAGTTTACTTACCCCTCATTTCTTCTAGAGAGTTCTGGCTCTGGCTCAAGCACTGCTTGGTCTTCTTCAGCTCCTCCTGCAGGTGGCAGACTTCTCTGGCGCTCTGCTCAGACCGACTCTTAAGGAAGCTGTTTTCCTTCTTCATTTCCTGAAGCACACATTTACTTGGTTATAATCAAAACAGATGCTCCAGAAAATTATGACTTAGTAAGGGCCCCGAATGGGATCGCTTGTGTGCCTCACCGAGGCAGGAATCACGCTTTCCCTTTGCGTACTTAATGAAATGAGACATTCTTACTTAAACCAAACAATTTTTTGAATACTAGTTAAAACGAAAGCAAAAAATCCAAATCTGAAGATAATCTTTTCTTTCAAGGAATATATTTCTTTGAACTTATTTATGAGCTTATTCCAAGAGTTAGCTCATAAAAAAAAAATCCGATTGACACAAGTTCCAAGTTCTGATCACACCTGAATGATCAAATACATCTTTGCAAACACTTGGTGTGCTAAGGAACCACAAAATCCATGTGACAAATTTTTGCTTTTCACTGTAAAACCACCTTAAGGTTCACTGTTATGGGGAGGTCTTGAGGAGTAAAATTACCTTCAATAAATGTTTATCCAGAAAATCCACAATGGGCAAGATGCTGGAATGGGCATTATGAAAGAGGCAGATATAAGACAGGGTTTCTGTCCTCAGGACGGGTACGGCAGTGCGGTAAGATGTGACACGGATCTCTTAGCACACATCGGGGTGTGCTGACCACGGAGAGAGCTGAGTGCTCTACGGGAAATCGGAGGGCTGGAGCACGGCAGGGAGAATCCCTTCTGGATGGGAGGGTCTGAGCTCCTCAGTGCAGATCGGTTCTTTGGGCACCTGATTCAGTGAAGGAGCCATGCAGCGAACTGCACAGAAAGCAGAGACACCTGGGCAGCCCCACTGCATGATCTAAGCAGACCCGCATGTCTTCCTGGCTCTTAAAACCAAGCAATATTTGTATGCAAATAAAAACACTACTGACGATCAACCACGTAAGATTCACACAATAAATATCACAAATCCTCTGTTTCCTCAACCTGTTTAACTTCAAGTGATTTTATAAGTACCTCAGCCTATACATACACCACCGTCTGGACCATGGGGAATGGACGTACACCATTACAAAATGATAGAACTCAGCATCTCAGGGAAGAAACAATTCATAAGGCTAACCTTTTAAAAACTGCACGTAAAAAATACCCCTCTGAGAAGGAGGGGAAATTTTAGAATCTTAAACAATTAAGAGCCATCCTCCCAAATCCTACTGCAGCGTTCGAAAACAGATGGCGCTGGCAGCGCTGGCTGGAAGGCTGCCTTCAATTATCAGTCTGGTTACTACCAGCAGATGGGCACCGAGGTAGCAAAGCCAAATACAAGAAGAGAGAGAATCTGGCTAGTAGAAAGCACTTGAAAACTTGCTGGCAGATGCTGTGTTCGTGTATAGATGTTCATTTCATCATCAAAATAAGACAGAGCCTGTTGTCGTTATGTTCCCGTCTCCTTTGTCCCGATCCTGTCTCCCTTCTATGAGCTCGACTAAAGGGCCGCTCCAACCGATCTCGGGACTGAGAGGCTAAGCTCACACCAGTCACTGTTAAAATCGGCAAAGAATGATCATTAAGATGCAACGATGATATTGACTTAGACTAGTATCATTAAACTGTCGACACTATAACGCTACCATCGCTTGTTTGCTCTTCAAGCTCAGGATAATCACCATCGCATGAGATCACAGATGTGAAAGGAAAAATACCTTAAAGCACTTTAGCAAGGGTAATGGGGCATTATTAGTATCCCTTCCCAAAATTAAACAGCTGCCAGATCTGCGTGATCGGCGCTAAGGTCAGCTGAATGAGTTCCGCATTAGAGAGTAACTGGAGTTTAACCACCTGGGTTGACTTAGCATTCTCATTTTGCAACTTGCAAAATATTTTTCTTACCCTAAGAAAAACAACATCGATCGAATCAAATGACATCTACAACTGGAGGAGCGACAAGAAATATGGGAAGACACCAGGTGCAAAGCTGAGTGCACCCCAGAGAGGGGGGAGCTTATGTTTGTGCATCTGCTGGCCTCCATCCACCTCCATCCATAAATGAAGACATTTAAATGAATAGTGAGTTAAGTGGAAAGATTAAAATGTCTTTCTCTCTTCTGGCATTAGCTCAGTAAATATTTGTCTCTAACGAAGAAATGTTCCAATCCTGGGACCCAGCAGACTTCTAATGCTACAGCTATGACCAGCCCAAGACTTTTAAAAAGGCCAGGATTTAGAAAATGAACATCTGAAAATGGAGCTATAGGCTGCCATCCATCAGCAATTAGTTTTCTGTGAGGCTATTGCCACTTAAGACTTGATTGGGTAGCTCATTATCAACAATGAGTTAAGCATACAAGGATGCATTCTCCTAGGCATCTTTTGCATCCTCGTATGATTTGCAAAATTGAGCACTAGTCTGGAAAAACGTGACAAAAATCCCTATAGCCACAAGGCAGCATTAGAGCTGAGCGAGCTTTTCCACTCAGATCGACTTCGGTTTCGGGGCAGCAAGGGAGGCATCACCGCCCAGGGCCAAGACCAAGCAAATTTCGGTTCCTGTGTGGTGTTTCATGATCCCACCCACAAATGAGGCTTAGTATGGCTGTTCTGGGGACAAGTCTATACTGTGAACACTGGATGGATGCAAAGATGTGTTTTCCCCCTCTACCTCATCATTCTTGCCTGCCAGACCAGGCTCCTTAGAGGACCCGGTGTTAATACAGATCCCCGCGCTCAGGAAGGTCCCCAAGCAAGTGTTCCCTCATCTTGGCTGTCAAATGATAGCATATTATGGCCCAGCCTCAATACTGTGGGGCTGGAGCTGGATGCTGGATGAGCAGTTTATCTAAAAAACCTCCATTCACTTTGAGGCTAAATGTTAACTTTACCCTTGGTTGGGCCATTAAATCATGTTTCCAAAACTGATAGTTTCTCATAGTGCATGGCATATTACTTTGCTAAACACTAACAAAGAAAATTCAGTACAACTGTCACATTATTTTGGCATCCAAAATCTATCAGCATGCTAAACTTGTTTGTCCTTACTTATAATTAGATAAAGAAAGATACCCAGAGTGAAAGGATAGAACAGGCAAAATTTTAACTGAGAAAAATCTCAAATGCAGTGTCTCAAATCTCTGGTCATCACTGTCTATGCCTGTGGGTGACAGCATACAGGTCATAACAGTTGTGAAGATCAAAGCAATGAGCAGGAGGACCGTAATAATTTACTGAGCCCTTATGCGCCAGGCAGTGGCCTAAGCACTTTACATGCAATATTTAATCATTAATACAGCTTTGAAAAGGGAGGGATATTATTAGTCTCTATTATATGCAGGTGAGGAAAGTCAGACTCAAAGGATAAGACATTGTCCCAAGGTCACACAGCTCACAGGTGGCCAGTTCAGATAGCGCTCCCTCTGAAGCATCCAACATTGTCTCGTTAAGTTATACCACCACCCTGACTGGGTCGATCACTTTTCTGATGCCAATCCCAATTCAAAACGCAGAGGGCAGCTAGCTAAGCATGTTGAATCCTTGACATCAGCCTCAAAAGGAGACACACACTCACGTACAAATTAAAGAAAGTCACTCAATGAATCCCCTGGTCCTGTGCTAGGCACTTCCACACGACTGCCCTCACTGGACACAGAAATTGATGGACTATCAACGTGGTAGGCATTTAACAGAAGAGGCGCATGCCCACCATGGACAGCTCCACGCGGACGCCCCAGACCCTGCAGGGGACGCCCAAATCTTCAGCAACACCTGCAAGACGTCCAGCCCGCTACTGCGCCCTGGCCAGGCAGACAGTTTTAAAAGTGTTTGAACCCTCTTAACCAGACGATTGCTTCTACAAAACGCTTCCGCCAGGCGGCCAGTGGAGTTGCGGGAGGGTTCCTGGCTGAAAGGGAAGCTCACAGAGAGAAGAGTTCGGTGCCAGTCTGCCTGTGGAAATGTTAGCAGAAGCATCTGTTGGTTGGTCCCCACTGGCCAAAAGGCAAACATTTGTTTTGCTGAAACAAAACACTTCCATTTGAAAACTGTTCACTGATGAAACCATAATCTGACATGAAGTTTCCTTCCACTCGGGTTGCTGGAGCAGTGGCCTCCTGTCCCCGGGAACATCGCCCCTCCGGGGCCAGCTGCGTTAACAGTCACTCACTCGCTTGCTGCTGACAGATGTTCTGATTTTACAATCACGCTATATTCTTCAAAGCCGAAGTAGTAAATACACTTAGACTTTCCTTACCTGCATCAATAACTGTTCTTCAGAGAGAATTTTTTTAAAAAAAGAATCTTTACGATATAAAAAGTGACTGCAAAATATTTTTACACTAAGTGGAAGTCTTCTTTCCTGAGACATTTGATAGAGAAGCATCTTCTACTCTGTTGTGCTTCTTCATAAAACTACAACGCTGATTTATGGTTCCAGTCAAACCGTTTCAGTCTATTAAGCATCCTTAAATGGTTCTTTATTAAGTCCTTTTAAAATAAACTCCAGGACACTAAATAAATTCAGAAAGAAGCTAAATGAAAATAAGTATGAAAATCCCCTCGGTATTAGCAAGATCAGGCTACTCCTTGTACCACACCACTAGGGGCGCCTCGGCCACCATTGTGTATAAAAAACACGAACCTACAAAGACACCATCAACCATATTCGCAGATGCTCAACTCTAAGGCTAGTGTACCTTCTGAAGCCAGAACAATATGATTTACAAACACTCAGTGTATTTATAAGAATCTGAAAGTTAGAAACTCTTCATCTGTCATTACTTCTGTTCATTTAAGTGTACGACTGGCCACAAGGTTTTTAATATCGGATGACTCGAAAGCCAACCCTCGGAAAAGGGACTTAAATTATACCTCCCATCACCGATTTCATTTCTACCCACTTTAGATAATCCCTTGCTTTCTTCCATTCTTCCACTTCCCAGAGGGTCTAAAACAATCTTTTTCTAAAAGAGCAGTATGTGTTCTTCACACAGGTCATGTTTTCCTGTAATTGCTACATGTATGTCAGCGATGGTATCAGAATAGAAAGCGAGAAAAGAAAAGACTATGTCCTATGCCACAGGTTGCATAAAAATACGTTGTAATTCTTCTGGCAGGAAAGAGAGAAAATTACATACGATCATGATAAGCTACCGAAAATGATGTTGAGATTCTTTCACCCTCCTACGTCATCCTGAAGAGACGCTGATAATTACTCAGCTCTGCTCCTCACCTCACTGCTTCTCCTCAGCTCCTCCTCCTTGGTCTGACTCGCCTGCAACACCTGTTCGGTTCTGCAGAACTGCTGCTTAAAGTCTTCGAATTTTTTTTCTAGCTGGTGCTTCACTGATGTGACCTACGAAGAGAATATAAGGCTGAGTTTCAGTTTTCTGTTCTTTTTACGTAATCAGTGATTCTTTGTTAATCAGAAAAATCATGAGCTAGAAGAACTGATGCCATCTATTCTGGCTGAGACTCTTGCTCCGAGAGAGATGGATGGGGAGTGACTGCCGCGTTCTGAGCAGAGGACTGAGTGACATCAGTGGACTTACACGCCACAAGACCCAGCACTGGCTGCTGGAAGAAAGTGCGGAGCAGGGAGGCCAGTGAGGAGGTTGGCACAGCAACCCGGGTAGGACGGTGATGTCTCAGACCAGACTAGAGATGGTAAAATAAGTTGTACTGAATTAAAATACATATGGACATAAAAGCGGGGAGGCACGTAGCACGTGAAGGGTTTCCAAGATGGCTGCAACATTTCTATCTCCTGACACAGATAATAAGAGCATGCAGGTAATTCTTCGTTAAACATTTATTCTGTATAGATATTGTGTTTTAACACAAACAAGTTTGCATATACTATACACATAATGCGCAAACACATATACACACATGCACATAAATATGCATATGCACACACCATATACACAAATAGACGCACGTGCATGTGTGTGTAAACAAAAGTAGAGTTGGCAGAGTTTTGGCCTGAGTGGTGTGAAGAATAGAACTCTTATTCACTGGGAGGAGAAAGACTAAGGGAGGAGCAAGTTTGACAAAAACAGCTGATATCCCGTTGTTAACGTGTTAAGTGTGAGATGCCTGTTAGACATGCGAGTGGAAATACCAGGTACACACACTTGAAGTCTCAAGTTCGGAACAGGTGTCAGGCTGGAGGTATAAATACAGGGGTCATTATCACATTGGGGGTGCGTAAAGCCATAAAACTAGATTAAGATCATTTTGGGAGTGTTTAGTAAATTGATTATAATTTTCCATGTTTTGACAATTTAGGGGTATAAACTCCCACCCAGTGACATGACCAAGAACCACCAGAATATCAGAGACCGACAGAGACCTTCAGATCTGAGAACCTAACTCACCCTCCTTTCTCTGAATGAGAACCCAAACCCAGAAAGGTTCAGTTTGCTTTCTTCTTTGACAAGTAAGGAAAGTGAAGACAGAGCATTTTCTCCTTAAAAGCATCCTATCAGCTATGGTATAGAAGTAACACAGATACGAAAAATGGGAGATTAGTAAGGAGAGAGGAGTTGGTGCCCTACTTTATCCAGCTCGGCCTGCAGGACGTTGTGCGTGTTCTTGGCTTGCTGTAACTCTTGCGTGAGCTTGCCTTTCATCTGCGTGTACTCTTGGTCCAGCGCTTGGAAGGAGCGCTGTTGACGGGACAGCTCCTAAAGGGCAAAGACACACGTCAGACAGACGATGGTTAACAGGCAGATTCCAGGTGAGATGGGACTTCCCACAGGACATGCTGGGCTGATGGCACAGAAGACGACAGGGGCCAGATGGGCCCCCCCCATTTAATGAGGAGCATCGCCAACCTCAGCACTGGTCCCAGTAATCGAATCCAGGGCTGCAAGGGCCAGGGAGGAGGTCCGCCAGTTGGCCACATGGGTGCTAGCCTGCTTCCCTCATCCCCACTCTTCTATCCATCCTCTCTATTTTGAGGTATCCAGGAGCAAACGAGAGAACTGAGCTACAACTGTCACAACCCAGCTGAGAAATCAAACATACTCAAAACTGGGGCTTAAAAATTCAAGTACCACACATACCACTTACGACTGAGAATGAGGAAAAAAGTATGTGCCGTGCTACCAATTAATTCTGAAAACTGCATAAGGATACCGATTGACATCTTACTGGAAGTCGGTCTCCCCGGAAGACTGTGGCCCCTCAGTCCCTATGACACAGGCAGCTGTACCTCCAGAAGGGCATCCTCGGCCCCGACTTGTCTGCCACCGTCTTTCCCCATCACATCGACTACAGCTCCGATGCCCCTGCCCACCCACAGGCTCCGAAAACAGCCAGAGAACGTAATACAAATTCCTTCACAACAGAGCATTTGAAAGAAGAAATAGGATCGTCTCCTACTCGGTACCAAATCTCAAACAAATCAGAAAACATGGATAAAAAAACATTCTGACTACTACTATGTCCTTTTTCTGAAAGATGGAAAAGTGTGACGAAAAATACATCGACCTTTGCCTTCCTCACTGAGCGCCTCCCCTCGAACAGAGAACGTCCCAGACGATGTCCCTGCGACGTGCCCACGAAGCCCTGAGCACCAATGCCGCCTGAATCCATTCGCCTTACCTCCTGAAACACTTTCTCTTTTTCCTTGGCTTTCTGCTCCAGAGAACACTTGGCACTTTCTGCATTTTGTCGCTGACAACTCAGATCTTCAGTCAACTTTTTCAGTTTCTGTTCCAGTGCGGTACACTAACAACAAATAAAAATGTTCAGTACAAAACAAGTTCATTCAAGGAAAGAAGACATATTTTGAAACTTTTAGAAAAATTCTAAGTTCTGGTTCAAGTTTACTATTGTTGTTTTGACATTTTTACTTTTTCATAAAGACTTGGGTTTAAAACAATAAGCCATAGACCAAAATCATTATAATTATTTTAGCACACAGAAAATTTATATTAGGGAAAGATTAGCAAGGATATCAAACTATTTAAATAAATACTCCATAATTTGCACTATGAAAAAAGAAATCAGAGTGTCCGAATAGAGATACATTGAACACTCTGTTGCACTGATGTGAGGTTAAAATGCAGGGATGTTCGTTCACCTATGTAATCTGGAGGCTGTGAAATAATGAGGGGTTCTCAATACTCTCAGATGGTAGTGTTTCAAGACAATAGATTTTGCGGGAAATTGCAAATATTAAAACGCTTTTTTCCCACAATGCTCCTACTATACCATTTTATATCTCTGGATGTTTGCAGCGCTCCACAGAATATCGAAACTGGCTTTTCATCAAGCTGCCACAAGCCACACAAAGAACCTCCTCTTGCCTTTTTACACAGCCAATTAAATCCTTAAAAAAATTTTTTAGACATGAACTACATCAAAATTTAAGATGCTCTCCTACAATTAAGTTGGAACAAATTGGTCTTAAGTCTTCAAGTGTTGAAACGAAACCCATTGCTCTGTCCTCCCCAGAGTGCTCGCACCCTTAGGTGGCCCTATGGGACAACTCCGGGGTTCCAGGGAGAATGACGATGCTCCACGTGGGTGAGGGAGAACATCCCTGCTTCTGAGGAAACGTGCCCCAGGGTGGCAAATCTCTCTACTGAGGTGTGTCTCTGACACCCACTATAGTTTCATTTAGAAGCATAAGAAATTTAACAGAGAATTCGGAGAAAGGAAATACTGTGATACGTGGCCAGGAGACCAGTCAGACAACTATTAACTAACCAAAGATGAGAAGAACAAAGCTGGTCATTAATGACTACATGATTTTGCAAATGCCAGAATTTTAAAAATACCAAATTCATGATGTAAAATATTGAGCCAGTGGTTCAAATTAACCCACTGCCTTGGCTATTAAGACGGCTCTGTCATTATCCTTATTGTTCTTGAATTTTTTAATCTTTAAGAAAAAGTATTACAGAAATTATAATAATAATATAACTGAACCCGACAAATATTTATCAAGACCCTACTATATGTCAAGCACTGTGCTGGGCACTGGGGATACAGCAGTAAACAACTCAGATAAAAAATCACTGCCCAAATGATAGCCCCAAATTTTAATGGTTGACCATTCTGAGAGGGAAAAACCCACAAATGGTAAGGTAGATGAATGAACCCTTGGCGCCCTCTGCTGGTCATCCTTAAAACTGCAACACATTCCATTAAAGGATTTCAGAATCAGATTTTTTTCTTACTAGAAAGCATAGGTTAAAAAGAGCTTTCAGGGAGTATTTATATTTTATTTAAAAATTTTAATGCCATTCTGATACTGATGATGTACATTTCATGTACGAGCAGTTGACCACTAGGTGTCATGAGGGTTCCATAATATTCTAAAATAATGTCCAGAGCTCAAGTTCTTGAAAATAGTGTAGCATATGACCCTAGCATTCAGTGCTCTGGGGAGTTTCATCTGTGAAAGGGTGGGCACTGAACTCCAGGTGTGCTGCCGGCCCAACACAATTTCCACCTGGGTTCAACAATTTTGTATCCCACTTGGTTTAAAAAACCCTTGGAAAAGAATCATACTAGAAATAGCATATGTTGTTCACTAAAGAATGTGGTATTGATTTTGATTAAATAAGGCCATTTTATTTAATAGATAATTCTAATAGTAGATCAGGGAAGAGTATAAAACAAAGCATAATATGATTTCAGCAACACATTTGACAAGGTCTTATTTGTCCTTAGAGGCAAGACAAAGAAAGGTAGCCTGAATTTCCAGTTAAGGTGGATTTGTAGCTCAACAGAAACAAGGAATCCAGGAAGCACTGAACAATAAGTCTTAAGAACTCGGAGGGATGATTTTTATTAGAAAGACAGCCAGAGCTGTGTTCTCAGCGCTGTCCTGCTCAAATATTTTAATTCATGATCTGGTAAGATGAGACCTCATCAAATACATTAGCTAGAAAAAGGATTCAATAATTTTGTCACACCAAACCAACAACAACAACAAAAAAGTGAAAGGCTAATTCTTATATTTAGGAAGGCCTGACCTGGAAGAAATGCAACTGAAAATGAGTTTAATTGACAAGTAACTTGATGTAATAATAACTAATATTATTATAAGTTTACCATGTGCCAGACACTATATTAAAACCTTTACAGAAATTATCTCAATCTTTACAATGATCCTATGACACAGGCTAATTAACACCATTTTATCGATAAGGCACCTGAGGCACAGAAATTAATTAAATTGCTCCAAAAGCAACACAATTGAGATGTGGCAGAGCGATGACCCAAATCTTTCTAACTTAGAGAACCAATTTACAAACTCAGACTGCGCAAAGAATAAATACATGGATCAAGGTAGGTCGTCCCATTGACCCTCCCTCCACTGCACCCTCATACATCTAATCAATATTTATCAGGAACTTATCTCTGCAAAGTACTGCGCTATGAGAATATCGAAAAGCGAACCTGGACTTCCACTTCCAGGAAGATGGGATAGCTGTCCACTTCCCTATTCCTCCTGTCAAGAACCATTAAAAACCCTGAACATTATATTAAAACAGACATAAGAAAGCTCTGAAAGGAGAGAAGACTGATTGGCTGGGGACTTCAGGACCCAAGGGGAGAAAATATGATGGTGTCGAGAGAAAAGAACTGTCGACCCAGCATCTTTATACCCTGAGAGGAAATCAAGACGTTCTCAGAGAAAGAAAAACTAAGGAGAACTAGTGGCCACTAGACCAATCCTAAGAGAATGGTTAAAGGAAACTTCCTTTCTCGAAACAAAAAGGAAAAGATGCAAGAAGGAAACCTGGAGGAATCAGGAAGGAAGAGGAAGATAAGCAACGACATCGCTGTTTCCTTCTCTTCTTCAGTTTTCTTAACTATGTTTTGATGGTTGACGCAAAAATTCTAACACTGTCTGATGTGGTTCTAAATGTAGGTAAAGAAAACTTAAATTATATTATAAATAGAAGATAAAAGGGTGAAAAGAAGTAAACTTTCTCTAATTCCTTAGAGCTGATAAAATGACACCAATAGACTGCTATAAATTCACTGTATGTATATAATGTAAGACCTAGATCACTATAGAAGCTCTACAAAGAAATATTCAAAAGCACTATAAATCAAAATAGAATTATAAAAAATGTGACCCACAGGAAGTCAGAAATAAATAAAACAGAAATAGAAAACAAAAATTAAAATGGCAGATTTAAGCCCTGACCTATCAATGATTACATTAAATGTAAATGGTCTAAATAGGCTAGTTAAGATGGTAGTGGAAGAGTGAATTTAAAAATATACTCAATTATCTGCTGTCCGCATGGAACTCGTTTAAATATAAGATAGATAGCCTGAAAGTAAAAAGATGAAAAGAAATACATCATGCAAACATTAATCAAAAGAAAGCTTGAGTAGCTCTATTACTATCAGATAAAGTAGACCTCAGAATAAAGAAAATTACCAGGGACACAGACATATCATATAATAAGGGTAAATCTATAAAGAAGACATAAAAAACCTAAATATGCATGAACTAAAACACAGAGTTATAAAATACATGAAGCAAAAACTAATAGAACTGAAAGAAGAAATAGATAATTTTGAGAAACTTTCCACATCCCTCTCTTAACAATTGATAAAACTACTAGACAGGAAATCAGGAAGGATATAGAAGAATTCAATACCATCAACCAAGAGGAACTAATGACAGTTTTAGAACACTCTGACCAATATATTTGTTTTCATGTGCCCATGAAACTTATTTCAAGATAGACCACATCCTAGGCTATAAAAAAATCTCAAATTAAAAAAAAAAGAAATAATGAAATCATAGAGTATGTTCTCCAAACACAATGGAGTCAAACTAAAAGACTTAACAGAAAGAGGAAAACACTTATAAACTAAACAAAATATTTCTAAATAATCCATGGGTCAAAAGAGGAAGTCTCAAGAAAAAAAAAAAATTTAAATACACTAAACTGAATAAAAAATAAAATACAATATATCAAAATGTGTATAACAGTAAAAGCAGTAATGAGATGGAAACTGATAGCATTAATCACTATATAAGAAAATTCTCAAATCAATAATCTAAGCTTACTACCCAAACTTAGAAAAAGAGCAAAATAAACCCAAAGCAAGCAGAAGGAAATAAAAGCAAAAAAAAAAAAAACAATAAAACTGAAAATGGGTAATTTTTTAAAAATCAATGAACAAAACATCAATAAAAGATCAACAAAACTGACAAACCTCTAGTAAGACTGACAAAAAAAAAAGACACAAATCAGAAACAAACAAGAGATATCATCTGACCTACAGACTTCAAAAGAATAATGAAATACTACAAACAACTCTACATACATAGACAATTTAAATGCAATGGACCATTCCCTCTAAAAACACAAACTATCCCCACTCATCTGGTATGAAATAGTTTTAATAGCCATACAACTATTTTAAAAGTTGAATTAGCAATTTTAAAACTTCCAAAACAGGAACCACCAGGTCCAAATAGTTTCATAAAGAATTCCACCAAATGAAACAAGAAATAACACCAATTCTACACAATCGCTTCAGAAATTGAAGAGGCAGGCAGGAACACTTTCAATTCATTTATGAAGTTAATATTACCTCAGATACAAATACCAAAGGCAGTTTACAAAAAGGAAAAATAGCTGACCAATAATCCTAATGATATAGACACACAAATCCTTAACAAATTATTAGCAAATAAAATTCAGAAATATACAAAAAGAATTATACACCGTGGCCACATAGGATTTTTTCCAAGGATGCAAAGCTCATTCAAATATTTAAAGCAATCAGTGTAATTCGCCGTATTAACAAGGTATTATTTTATACACCTATATATAATTCTACAATGATCTTAAAAAGAGTAATTTTCAAAAAAAGAAAAAGCCTGCCCCCAGGTAGCTAATAGGAGATACAGTGTTTTGTTTTGTTTTGTTTTTTACCTACTGCCTTACAAATATCTAGAGAGCTTATTAAAGGTTAATTCCTTAGATCTAACAGGATTCGGTTTGCAAAGTTCTCAGTGATTCTGAATTAGCCAAGTGTGGGAACCACAGGGCTAGACCATAACAATGTAAAGGTCTTAAGGGGATGCCGGGAGAGATCTCACGGCATTAGGAGGTGAGGGATGAAGCTCACGGAGTGAGGAACACGTAGACAGCACGCCAAGAGGAGGGTGCACCAAGCAGAAAGGCAAATGGGGGCAAAACACGGGGCCCAGATGTGGGTTATGTTCAGGAAACATCAAATGAGCACGGGTGGGCCTAGAAGAACATTCCTTTTTCGCTACACTTGTCCCCATATATCATTCTATCTACGTGACTTCTTTACGTTACAGCCCCATGAGGATTAGGCCCGTTTCCTTGCTGCTCCAGCCACAGGTCTCGAATAGCGCCTGATATGTGTGTAGTAGGCAGTGAATCAATATTTGTCAAATGAGACAATGAATGAATAACAGAAAAAGAGGCAAATTGGAGCCTAAGAAACAACATCCCCAAAACACACACACACACACAGGCTGAGAAGCTCGGCCTTAACTGGAGCCTTAGGACTACATGGCCAGAGCACATTTTCACCGCAAGAGACGCAAGAGATAGTGAACTTGCTCGAGTCTCTGGGCTGGGAAAACATGCATCCAGAACTGACCCCTGACCTACCCGCCTCTAAAAGAACTTACCAGTTGGACAGCATCAGTACTGCCTGACGTATTAATAAGGTTCATTACAAGCATTTGCTTCATAAATTTAAGTGTAAAGTACTTTCCAAAGAATTACACAGGAAAAAAAAAAAACAAAATTTTCAACAACTCACAAAAAGTCAAGTACCTTGGCTGATTCCTGGTCATACTGCGCTGTCGTTCTCACTAGTTCATCCCTACTTTTATTCAAAACTTTCTCTTTTTCATTTAATTCCACTTTCGCTTTCTCTAGATGGAGCTGTAATTCTTGGCATTTATTCACTTGGGTTTTCATTTCTTTTTCTTGTGTTTGCAGATGCAGTTCCAACTCACCGATCTTGCTCCGTAGGTCTTAAATCACAAACAAAACCCACATTTCAATATATATTTTTCACAAAAAAAAATTACAACAAAATTCAGAATGTAGCATTTACGTTACTCTGTTCTGAAGTCTCTGCTGAGACAGGTATGTCAATTTACATTAAACACAAAAGCTCCTTTAATTGAATTTAATATCGATGTTTAGTCTCTACTGTTATTTCTATTCAAATACTCTATAGAAAGCAGGAGAAACAAACATATCACCGAGAAACTCAGGGAAATATGACTTTCTAAAATCATGACTATTATCTGATTGAGGCTGCAAAAGGTATGTCATATATAACACCCCTATTTGAATTACCAGTTGGTTTTATACAGCAGCAGACTAATATTTGTTTTGTGCCCATATCATTGCAAATAAGTGATAAACAGTGAAAAATTCGCCCTCTCATATTCTTGGGTAGCTTTACCTCTAGTAACGATCAAGACAGTGTGAATCTCCTATACTGCCAAAATTAACAATAATTTTTTCCCCACATACACACAATATTGGTTCCAACGGCATTGGCAGTGTGACATCTCTCACCAGCGAACACTGACAGTGATTTTCAATATATCATAGCACTGGAAATTATCATAGTTTGCAGAACCGATTCCAAAGCACCACCTGGTACCCTTGGCTGTCAGCTGCAGCATGGTATGGCAGCCAAGGTTACAGGTTTGCTCCCATATGGACAGCCTGGCAACACAGAGCAAAGCTGTTCTGCAGTCACATATGCCACACCTCTGGCCCACACCGGCCAGAACACAGGCTTGTTCCACGGGGCACAAAAGGAGCCAGATGAAAAGCATCGGGGGTTGTCAGCCGTAACCAACTTATTCTGCTTCTGGAATGACAAGTCAAAGCCACTCATCCTACTTTTGTTCTTGTTGTTGTTATAGAATACCTTCTGTGTTATTGTTAGCATCCAACAGAAATACCGGTAAATCCAAATTGCTACTTTCCCCTAGTTCTTGACCAAGGAAATGAAAACAGTGGGATAAAATAAAAAACCTTTACTTGAAAGGATAAAATTTTATCTATATCTATATATTTGATATATATGTAATATATATATATCCAGCATATATACATATAATATATATCCATGTACTAGCCATTGTGAAAAATTCTCTTTCAAATCTAATTATTAATTTTTTTGGTATAATCAAATGCTCTGTCCTATTAAAATCTTCAAAATATATTTTAAAACTCTTGACTAAGGGATTTCTATTTGTCTAAGTCTAGTCATTTTAATTAGGTTTCGTTTTCCCAAACCTTCACAGAAATGCTCCTGGCTCTGACAGTTTGTGCTGGTAAATGTGGAGATACTTTTCCAAAAGAAAATCTGTCTTTGATTTTTATGAGTAAGCATATTCTCAGGACTCTGAAAAGGGACTCCAGTAATACAACAAAATTACTTTGCAAGGGAAAACGAACATACTGGCAAATTAAATGCTTACATAAACCTGTGATGCTGACAGCACTCATCCTCCTTTTGAAGGCTGCAGGGCACCAGTTTTTTTAGTACAAATAAAAGGTATGTTCTAAAACTGTGATATCTCTTCTCGCCAAAAAGACAGAATTACACATCACCAGACTGGAATGCTGACCGCTGATGTCTAACAAAACACATAAGCACTTTCTAGGACTGAAAATGTCAGAATTCACCCCCGAAATTATCTCAAGAAAATCTAAACTTAATTCAGCTCAAGAAATCACCTTGATTCTGGGCTTTTAATTGATCCAAAAGATGAGAATTGCTCGAATTATCACAGAAACTGCTATCAGCATCTCTCTTCCCTATTTTCAAAGTTGATCTACTTGGAGTCACGTCTTGTTCCCCGGAAAGGTGAGCCGCAGAGAAATCTCTCCTGATCGGAGTTTGCAGAGCACTGGATGAAAGACGACTTGGGGTCTTTTCCTGTTGCCATGAGAACACAGACGATGAGGCCTGGTGTCGGGCAATGTCCCGGTGATTCATGGTGCTTTGGGGAATAGCCTGGCTTGCTCTCTGCAAAGATAGAAACTCTTTAGAGCCCTTTAGAAGTCACAATATTCGAGACTACTTATTTTCAAATAGAATATAAAGCCATGCCATGAAGTTAACACTTCCACTCCGTACCACGAAAGACCATTCATCAAGTCGAAGGAACCGTGAAGCCCCAATATCTACTGAGATTTTCTAACGGTTGGACCTCAGCATTAAAGGGTTAAACCATTATCACAGGGGCTCAATCCGTTTCAAACGGGCTCAGTATTTATTCTGTATCCCTCAAATACTCCATTAAACACACATGGGGAATTCGCTCTCATTTTGAATTCTGGAATTTGATTTTCTTTTGCCCATTCCTGGTCACCTCTCCCTGCAGCTTTGCACAAGGAGAATCAAAATTAAATAGTAACCTAAAAAACTCTCAAGAACCTCACTTTGCACCATACCACTCCCCAAAAATGTCATATAAGGTATTTTATGTTATATAATAAACATGTGTGAATTTTCTGCTGCTTTGCATTCTTTTGATCTTCTTCCTGCCTCCATTCTGACAAAGACATGGTTGTAGATGCTGCACTGTATTTTTTATAGTAAGTGTGTTTCTCACCACGGGGAGGTTTAATGTTTATGGAGACTCACATTCTTCCATAAACTCTAGAAACCCAGGCCAGGCAGGAGTGGTACCAGTGACTGACCTGGATAAAGAAGCACATGATGTTTCTAGGACAAACCAGGGAACAATTAATTTTTATTCACCTTGATAAGCAATATGCCTTTGCCATATCAAAATCTTGGCGACCACAAAACAAGGAGTAAAGGCACAAAAAGAATTGAAATTGTTAAATCTCGAATAGGCACTTTTGATCTTCGATATGTAAGGTATCTACTTATAAATTCAGCCTTAAACTATTTGCTAAATTTTGCCATCTCTCCAAGTTCTTATGTTTAGTAGAAATACACCAAAAATGGTAAAGGACAATTCTGTAGATAACAGGTATTTTCAGGGTCAGTTCCTAAACGAGAGGCAGGGGTTTCTAAAATGTGTGTTTATTTCGTGTTGACCTCAAGCAAATGACCTACCTCTCTCTGCTTATTTACCCATGCCAAAATGGAGTTTTAAAACCCTTGTCAGCAACTTATTTAAAAGAACTAGAGAGATTACATTGATGACATTCTCCTCTGAAATAAACATTTCATGAATAAGGACCTTCGAATCCCACGTCCCTGGTAACAAGGACCACGGTCCATCAGAAGAATGGAATAAAATGCAGTTTCCTCCAGGTGACAAAACTGGAGTGTCAGGAATAACTGATTCTACCCTCTCCAAATGTGCTTCTTATCATTATATCTTAATAGGGAAATAATTATGTTGCTATGGTTTTCATGGAATTCAGGGATAAACTCCCCACTCTATTTACTCACTCTTTACCAATTTTTAAATTAAGTATCATCACCGATGTGCAAACTTGCAAGTAAAGTAGGTTTTTCTCTAACTCTGCTCCATCCTGTCTCACAGTACCTCCCCACCCACATGCTGTTAGAAGATCCACAGTTAACTCACTTTGGCCTGCAAAGCTTTCACCTCTGTCTCTAATCTTTTTCGTTCTTCAACTTCTTTATTATATTTTTCTTTTAGGTCTTCGTATTTGGAACCTAAACACAGACAAGGAGATGTAATTTTATGTCAATCTTTGATATAATGACAGAATTCATAGAGTAATAATCATGACAACAATCTATAAATATGTATCTTAGTATACCAGGAGAGAACATTTTAGTTAAGGCAACAGATATTGATCCAATTACTCAAATATCAAAACACACGGAAACATAGGTGTTTTAAATATTCTGAAATTGACTTATTTTTGAAACATATCATAGAAGGATAAAGTGAGAAGTTTAAAGGCTTACCCTGATGGTTCAACATAGCTCAACAGAAACACAAATGTATAGAACAAATAGATGCACTTTCTTAAATGCCCAAATTAGATATGAATTCAAAGTTGAATTAATTCCTTTTGCAGAATTAAAACTGCAATGAAAGAGCTACTCACTTAAAGGGGAAAATCCTTACCGCTGTAATGCTGACTTGGCATTAGCGGAGTTGCAAATATTTTCTGTGGTGTATTGCATGGATTCAGAGAGACGTCTGCAGACTGCGCAGCTTGTTGACATCTTTCAAGTTCAGATTTACACCTGTTAGAAAGGACCCAGGAGGATGCCACATCAGAACAAAAGCTACAGAATACCAACACCAGACGTTCCTGGAGAGTAAGTAATACGCTTACAGAAAACCTACCAAAAATTCTTACCATTTCATTTACCCAACAGACCTTTTTAAAAAGAATTACTTATGTGTCAGACATAAACTCAGTCCCCTATCTTCAAAGGACCTCAGTCTAGTTAGGGAAACAGATATAAACAAATAATTACAATTGTTATAAAGGTTATAATGGAGATCTGCAATACCCACTATAGTACAAAGAGACGGGAGGCTGGGGGTCAAGCAAATTTTGTATTCTAAGCCAAAGAAAGACACAGGGATATTAAAGAACCCAGAACATTAGAAACTTAAGAAAAAAACTGGTGTCCCTGAAGCACGGGCTCAAATCACAAAACTGCTGGATGGCTTAAGTCATAAAAGCAGACATGATATACATTATCATGTATTTTGACATTTTAAATACACAGATATGAACATCAAGTTAACACAATGCATCTAGAAAAGATATAGCTAGAAACAGGTATAAAGAAGTGGGGAAAGCAGTAGTAATAAACACCCTTTTTATTGCTCACATATGGTACTGAAACTGGCAAACTGACTAGTAATGATTAAGATCCCTCTCAGATGGACACCTCAGCAGGACTGTCCTTGACTTCCCTCCCTTTCCAGGGCATAGGACGCCCACCACTCTCTTTCCGATATCCTCCAACATTCCATTGTCTTCTATCCCATTACCGTGGCCAAAGACAACCTTAAATCAACTCTCCTGTTCACCTTCTCAGCATTTGCATCCCAAGTGCTAAAGAAAAAAACAGACAACTCTGTAGATTGGTCCCTCTATAAATTCCTGGTCTCCAACCTCAGCTGAGGCCTCGGTGCTCCAGCCCTTTTATAATTCCCTAGTTCTCACTCTCATTCTCTACAATAGCTTTTCCACTCAGAGAAAACATAAGCTGTCTGTATAAGCCATGCTTTAACTTCCCTCCATCTTTCCAGCAACCACTATTTATAGTTTTGATATTATTTATTATTGTGTCACCCTGTGACACATGTACAGTGCCTGGTACATGAAGCAGATAAATAAACACATACTAAATGAATAAATAAGTGAGCAACCATTTAATCAATTTATATAGGACAGCCATGCAAGGATACAAAAAAGGAATTTCTTCTCAGATTATTTATTCCACTGGAAATATATATTATATATATCATTAAGTATAATAATTACATCATTAAGGGAAAAGATAAATGCATACAAAGACATCTTTATAAATATCATTTAAAAAAGAATCACCTTTTAAGTTCCTGTTCCAGTTTTTCTATTTGTTTTTTGCTGGAATTCAGTTGTCCTTCTTGGAAATTCACTTGTGACTCCTTAACTTGAAGTTCATGAGAAATCTTCTGCTTAGCCTTCTCTAGATTTTCACATATTTCCATCAAGCTTTGGTTCTCTCTTTTCAGGTTTGTACCCTCAGTTTTCTCATTCTCTACCTAAAAGGAAGAGTTCAAAAGGAAAGTATGTCTTATCCATAAATTTACCAAGTATTATTTATAAAAATGAATTGAATACTGACAACTAATTTTCTGAGGTATGGCTGTAATAATGCAGATATCAATCTTTGATGAATGCATACATTTAAAATGACTCCACTTCAAAACCTACAGAGAGATTAAGTTCTACAAAGTTATGAATTATGCTATCTTTGGTCACGGTTACATGTGCCCATCCTAGAAAAAGAGGCTTTACTATGCTTTTACGTATTAATAAACAAAAATAAGCCCTATAAATCTCCCTTAGCAATTCATTCTCAAGTCTGACTGCTAAAACCAGTTATTATGGGAAACTAGAAAATACTCCCATTAGCAAAAATATTTTAGAAGCAGTGATTATATCACTACTTTGTTGGTTAATGTAGAAGGAAGAAGTATTTGTTTTAAGTTTCCATTTACGAGTCCTGAAGAGATGAAGTCTGGGAATAAATATCAAGGTTAAAGTCTACTCTCAGAAAGCAATAGCCATTCGTACTGCAAAGTGCTCTAATACTGTCCCCCAGATTCAGAATCACAGTCCTTGATGGTGTGGAATCCAACAGCAGTTCTCAATCCACGGTCCCTATCAGAAGTTAAAATGGAACCCAGCAGCCATAAATGTTAGCAGGTTAAGCAGAAATGAGGACAGGAAACGGAGAAAATGAAATAATTAAAATGACTCAAAAAAGGTGATTGGGTCATTACCACCTGAAGAGAGCAAAATCATTTTTCTCTAAATTTAAAAGGCCAACATGAAATAACTAATCCAAAGAATGAGCAGTTTTAAATACCCGCATTTCAATGGTACCTTCTGTTTTTGCTTCTGCAATGCAGCCTCCAGAGTTTCAAGCTGAAACTGCCTTTGCTGCCTTTCTTTCTTCAGTTTGTCCAGCTGTCCTTCCAGCTCTTGAATCTTCTGAAGAGCTCTTGTTGGCAGGCCTTCCTTCCATTCTTCCAAAGCCCAGCTCATTTTGTTCTCCTTTTTTTTTATTCAAACATTTGTAAACAAACTGAAAAGAATAACCGGATGTTGGTCTTACTATAGTAAAAAAAAAAAAACAAAAAAAACTTAAAGCCTCAGAGATTAACAAATCTAAGAATCAAGTTTGAAAACTTCGTATTTCAAAAGATAACGGAGTATAACATCTTCTCCATCCTCTCCATCCTTCTCCAGGTAGATGGAGAAGATTGTGAAGTATGTAATATGCTTGTTTGGCATCTCCTTGCTTTCTGTTTTTATTTCTTATTTTTGACTTCTTATATGACTATCTGCTTTTTACTGCTCAGTTTGTTTTCATTATCCAAAACAAATATTTTACTGTAAGGTTTCTGGTGAAATAGGCCCTATAAACAAATAAATGCATGGCAAGTTATCCTGCAATTGCTCTTCTTTCCTCTCTTTTCGTTAATTCCCACTGGCTCTTGGTCCCTCTGCCTCTGGAAAAGGTTGCCTGGAGCGATTCATAACCCAGCCATAGTCTCTCATGGCACAACTAACCCCCTTGTCTTCCAGGTAGTTCTCATTTGTTGAATTAATGCATGAATGAACAGAGTGAATGCCATATTAGTACTAGAATCATATAATGTGGCAAAGTCATGCTCCAGACAGACCTTGACCAGAAACTTGGTATATAGCCTCGAAACCCAAATACCAGCTCAGCCATCTATAAGATGTGTGACCTTGGGCATGTTGTTCAACTGCTTTGTGCCTTGGCTTCCTCATTTGCAAAATGGGGATAATAATGGTGGCAACTTCCTAAAGCTTTAGAACAATATGTTGTGATAAGCTTTCTATAGATGTTAGCTATTATTACGTTAGTCCTTAAAAACATTTTCATTCCTCTATTTCAGCCTATGAGATCAGGGGAAAGTGGCCCATCTTCTCTGCCACATCTTAGGAAATTTAAATCAACTGGGAGAAAAAGCATAGCAATTGTACTTTAATCATTAACCTTTAGTACTTAAGTGAAAGAAAAAGCATTCATTTTCCAGTTATTTTGGCAACAGGGTGAGAATTCATTTCTTACTAAATGAAATCTACAACCATTTTAGTGTTTTGCTCCAATCGACTTTACAATGAAATTTTTTATCAGAAATAAAATAGTAGAAAGTATTAAGAATTTTAAAAATTAAGGGAAGAAAAGGTCTTGGAAAACAATTTGGATATCAAACCTTAGAAAGCTGTTTCTTTTCTGCCAGTTTAATTTTTTTGTTTCCAGGTGTCAGTTCTTTGAATACAGCATCTTCAACTCCACTCCAATTTGCCCACAAACTATTGAAGGGCACCTCAAGCTTCTCCACCAACAAAGGACAATTTACACTGTACCAATAGGCTGTTCCATCCATCCCAAACTAACTTGCTCAACCAGGTAGGAGGGGGTACCCCAGAGACACACAACTATAACCTCAACTATCCTGGTCACTGAAATCATTACACCAAGACGCCATAGCCGACCAAATATAAAAAGGAGCAATTTAGAAAGATAGATTACAGCTGACTTTAAGACATCAACCAACAATAATCTGTATGGAGCCACTGGGGCAAAAGGACAAAAAAAAAAAAGTAAACCTCAGCAATAACATGAAAGGGGCAAAACATAGCGGGAGAGGCGGGGGACGGAGGAGGGGTGGTGAAGAAAGCTCCAGAAGTCAAAGAGGATTTGCTGGACTGTTTATTGTCCTTTCCAGAAAATGTTCTTTCTCTCAAATATGTGGAAGATATTCTTCATGCCCAACCCCGTAAAGCGCCCGAGGAAGCTTTTGTGTGACTCGCTCACCCCAGCACCATAAGCTCGTTTTCAAGCTGTCCCTTTATCAGAATCCCCCATTTCACCAAGAAACCCGAGTCCCCGACTAGTGTCCCGGCCTGAGCCTGGGAATGGAAACTCTGTCTGCTCCTCTAGACCAGGCTCAAGGATAGGACTCAGGTCATTTATTTCTGGGTTCTCATAAAATAGCAAAGCGAGGCGCACAGGCGCGTCCGAACAAAGGTGCAAGGCGAAAGAGAAATAATTGCTCTCGCGACTAATAGATACAACAGCCGCCCAGATCTAAACCCAGGCTTGCAGCTCCTCCATGCAGCAAAGGACCGATGTCCACATCTCTCTAAGAGCCACTCGTACCTGGACGCAGAAGGCTGCTAAAAAATACCTGTATTTTACCTTACAGAGTTGGAAACTGAGGCCCGAAAATGAGAGTTCATGACCGAGCAGCGTCTCCCGACACTACTGCAACCCCAGCTTTACCCGGACCCGATTCTCCACTCGGGTCAGGTGGGAGGGGGCGGTTCACGACTCCTTCAGGACCAAGGAACGCAAACCCTCCGGCATCCCCGCTCAGTTTCCTCCCGCAGAAAGCCAGCGGCTCCCTCACGCCCACCGCAGGAACCAGGACCCAAGCAGGATGCTCACCTTGCCAGCCGGGAAGGGGAAAAAAAACCCTGGGATCGGGTTCCGGCGCAGCCTCCGCGACTTGGAGCCCAGGTTCCAATTCAAACTGACCGCGGCCGCCACCCGTTTGTGATTCGCCCGCTTCCGGTTCCGACCAAACTCGCCTCCAAGCCTATTGGTCACTTCAAGCAGAGGTGGGCCAATCCGCTTCTGCGCACTCGGACTGCTGCTTTTGATTGGTTCTTTCGGATGGTTTTAAAAATCAAGCTCTCGCCTCCTGTGGTGCAGGCCGCGGAGATACAAGACTTTTTTGTTGTTGGGAGGAGGCGGAGACCACGTGCTTTTGCTGAGGCTGAAGGAAGTTTTAAACTGTTTCTGCAAAAAACAGGGAATGAGGCGGCTGGTTAGGAGGGTGTGGTCTATCACATACAGCCAGCCGCGAGAGTGCTCTCTGGCGAAAACTCTTACTTGTGCACATATATATTCTACTTATTTATCAAACATGTAATTTAAGGGGGAGACACTACGTGTTCTGTTTGCCATGCATTTTTCATCCAGTGTCATTCTTAACAGTTCTTTCAGATAAGTCTGCTCATTTTATTTAATAATTAACTGAAGCACGTGGAAGCTATGTAATTTGAGATTAAATTTAGAGCATGCAGAACCTCTGTTGATCATTTTCTAAAGAGTGAGTGATTGAGGACACATGCTTTGCTGGGATTCCACGGAAGTTCATTGTAGCCAAAACTGAATATACTCTCTCCTTTTTCTGAAGCCCACTCTCTTGTGTGTATTTATGCACTTGTTCTATTTCCTTGTTAGACTAAAAAAAAAAAAAACTTTTTAAAAGCAGGAGCAAAACTGACTCGTTTAATATATCTCTGATGCAATTCTCACTGGATTCCTGTAAACCTCTACCTTTGATTAGATGGTTACCACAGCCTAGCCTGCCCCCTACCTTTAACTGAAATATTGCTCCTTCAGGACCCAATTCAAATGCCACTTCATAAAATCTCCCCATTCTCACCCACCTCTTAGAAATAATTATTTCCTAGAAGTAGAATGCTTATACATTATATTTATATCTATGCCTGGCCCCCTCATTAGACTAAAAAATTCCTGTAGAGTAAAATCTGTTTTAGTTGATCCATGCATCTCTAGTAACTCTCTATTCTTTGCACATACTAATTTTAAAATAAGACCATCTTGGGAGGTAAAACTATCATCTGGAGAAAGGCCTTCTTCTCCACTATCTTTAAAATCCTCAAGGAAAGGGGAGGGAACAGGTAGGGAAGAAGAACTTTTATTGGACACTGCCATGATCAGTGTAGTATCTGATCATTTTGGGATTTGAACCGAATTCTGACTCCAACACCAATTACAATTCCATTGCTTCCCAGGGGAATTATTCAACAATATTAGCTGCCTAAGGAAAACAGAACTAGAGGATTTTCAAGGTTTGAATGAGAACTTTACATTTACTATTAACTCACTCATTTAATCATTCATTCAGCAGGTGTCAATTGAGTAGCCACTGTATAGCCAAGTTTGTGCTACATTCTTCTGTAGGAAACATTAAAGAAATAAATTCACTTCTTGAACAAGGGAATCATGTGATGAAGATTATTCTAGCTACTTCCATGATATTTCTGTGACTTAATTTTATGGTTCCCTTTTCTTGCCTCTATTTTTCCCAGTTATGTCTTTTGTTTTGTTTTAGGGGCAGAAGGCGATGAATCCCATTCAACGAAATGTACATGTTTTTTGAGAGTCCATGTTTTTTTCATGTACATGGTTTTTTCAGCTTCCTGCCTTTCTCTTTTTAAATCTACTCCCTCACTGAGCCAGTCTACTCTCTCTGGAATGTTCATCCACCATCTCTACTTTCTGCCTATAAATTGGGGCTCTTTGGTTCCAGCACCAGGCAGCTAAATTAGACCAGCTGATGCTGGCTAAGGATGGGGAAATCTAGAATGAGTGATGGAGCAGAGAGTTGATGACTATGAGTCCTGGCCTCGGGACCAGTTGTAATAGCAGGGGCCATAGCTTAGTCTACCAATTCCTGAACAATGTCTTTTTTAGAGATGTGACCACAACATTGAAGGTACAGTGATGGAGTGAAATTAATACAAGGACAAGAGGATGTGAGCAGGAGAAGATGTGGTCGATAGCAAGTATTTTTATGACATTCCCTCAGCCCACCTTGACTGCAGCCACAGCTGTGGTAGGTAGACAGTTCTGTGTGGAATCAGACTCTTTCCACCTCAAGTACAAGCCATGGATCACTGTAGGTTCTCTGCTCCCCAGCTTTCTCTGAAGCTGAGGGAGTCTACTAAGCCAGTACAAAAGAACAACCAGGAAGTGTGGGGGCAGTTATAGCTTCCAGGGGCAATCCTCAATGAATGGGATCAGGAACTAGTGGATAAATAAACACCTTAGTGTTGCATCTTTCACATGAGCGATTCTGAAAGATCCTGGAAGAATCACACACCTGACAACTACTGCGACAATTGTGAAATAGCTCCTTTCTGTTACCTTTTCCTCCCTTCCTTTCTCATTCCCCCTGCTCCCCACTTCACTTCCTGGAATCATCACCCAAATAAACTTCCATCCAAGTCTTTGTCTTTGCTTTAGGAACAGAAAGTGTCACACACATATGATTTATTATTTTCGGCAAGTAAAAATTCCATCTTGGTTTCTCGAATGTTTCAAAAGCCTCCATTATGTGGCTAGAATGTCAGCTACCTCATCTGTGAAATTCAAAGTGTAATTGTAATGGATCTGCCTTGTGCTGGTGGTTTTAGACCAGGGTTTTCTGGTAGATAAGGGTCATGCTTTTGTGCGTGTTTTATGCATATCTGGACTTCTTTTGACCCAAGAATCATGAATTTAACATATTCTTTGGTACAGGAATTTCAAGGCTTGATATTAAGGGATTTTTGATCTCTCTAGAAAAGAAAGGCCTGAGGGATAATATTTTATATTATATGATTTAAATAGAGTTGACTACAAAAAACAAACATTCAACATCTTGGCATGCATTAAGTAAATTGATTACAAATCATATGGACACAACTTAGTGTCTAAAGCACACACACACAAAAAATATAAATTTTTGAAAAGCCTTTTCCATTCTCACCACTAGGTGATTCCCTATGCCTTGGAAAATCTTTAAAAATAACTACTGTCCCATATACCATGATTCGTCACATTCTCTTTTCTGTTTCCCTCTCTGTATCCAATGTCTTGTTTACTCTTGTTTACTCTCCTTTTAAAATAATGTTTGCTTGTTTAGAGGAAAATAACAAAAAATAATGGTCATTATCCTAATGCTCATATAATCCTTTTTATTAACAAAATAACAATGCATGCACATAATAAGAAATTCTAAACATTCAAAAAATATATAAATATGAACTTGGGAACCTAGAACAAACATTGAATATCTACTAGACTAAAATCCTCATTTTGTAGTTGAAGTCAGTGAGACTAAGGTATGTCTAAAAATTTACAAAAGTTACAGACAAAAAAAATGCAAATAAAGAAAACAGTTTAAACAGATAAAAACCTCATTATTCCAGAATCAATTACCTTACAGACATTTAAAACACATTCTTATGATTCTTGTAAAAGTAAGTTTTATGAATGAAGTGACATAATTTGTATAGTTTTACAATTTCAGTAGCAGTTCTTAGAAAAACCCACTTACCTAGTGTTTATTTCTTCCAAAGTATTAAAATCAACATTCATTATATTTTCTAGTTCTTGTTTGGACACCTGATTCTCAAGAAAAGAAAGTGGCTGGTACAGTTCCAAATTTCCAAAAAGAAAATGATATGGCCCAAAAATAAATTTGCTCAAAGAGATGGCAGTATTTATTATGATGTGACGATTCTCCCACCCTCTATGGTCAGGTATTTGAATCTTGTAATGAAAGGTGAAGGAAATTTCTTAAACCAGGAATAGAACTTTAGTGTCTCAAAGAATATCATAGAAAAGTTTCCTAAAATGCAAACTTTTAGGCTATACCTAGTTCTGATTTAAAGATTTGGGGTGGCATACAGAAAGCCTTTTATGAAACACTCCTGTGGTCAACAGATAAGGCGAATATACTTCCTGGTTTACTTTGACTCTCCGGCATCCATTTGTTTTAACATGTGTCCCAGAGTTGTTGCTGTTGTTGCTTTTAACAGAATATTATTATTAATAATTGTATTAAAATAAGCCAAGATTGGTTTGGTAGATCACTTTGTACTTCCACATTCTATTGTGGTCTTCTCTGGTAGTGTGTGAGATAGATGTGTGAAAAGCAGAGGTCAATACGTATCAAGTGGTTAAATTTGAACCCTCAGTGATAACCCCTCTCACTTTTTCAAAACCTTTCTTGACACAGGAAGCTAACGCCTCCATTTTAAGGATAGCATACAGGATGCTAGCTGATAAACTGTGGTTGCATATAGATGGCTTGGGACATCTAATGTCTGGTCCCAAGTGACCTGGGGGAAGAACTTATTCTACTGCCCCTGGTAGCCATCTGGTGTATGAGGCAGTTGTGCCTCAGTCCAGAGTGTGGGCCTGCAAGATCTTGAAGCCTTAGGGGGCCACTCTGCCAGCCTGTGGAATCATTGAAAGTGGGAAATCAGAAATTTGATGAATGTGAAATGTATGTGGGAAGTTGGGGTTAAGTATGACTGCCACAGAGCTTACACAGAGTGGTGTAAAAGATCCTGCTAAAATGGTTTTACCATATACTAGATCTACAACTATTTATTTACTTTATTGTTTATTTATTATTGTTTAATCTTGTTAAAGATTTCACATTGAACCCTCTCAGCAGCAATGAGCTCAAGAAAAAAACAGAACCAAACAAAAACACATTTTAGAGAAAAATTAACTGCACAATTTTCATTTCTCAGTGTAAAGTTGATGATGAATATTTAATGACATAGAATATGTGCCAACATTTACCATTCACCATGGGACCTGCAGTAATGAATTGACTTACAAATCATAAATATACTGTAGAGGCAACAGAATGCACTTTAAACCTAGACATCACTTTGAGGTTTTCTTGAACAAGTATGAATATGAAGCAATAGCTGTTAACGTGTTTGTTTTAATCAACAGAACTCTGCAGACAGCTAAATGACTCCTTTTTTATGTGGCAACAGATGCTTCTAATTAAAAATTAACTAATTCCAATAAATGTTAAATTTTTTTCTATAAAAAATCACAGAATCTGAGTTAAAAAGTTCATCTGACCTTATCATGAATGCTATAAATTTAGTTTAAAAGTTTAACATTGAAGATAAAATTATTTGTTTTGTGATCATCATATGAAAACAAATTCTGCATATATTCTATCTCTTGTCAATAAATTCCTTGCTAAATAAAAAAAGATCTATAAAATGTTCTATAAAGCTCTTAGAGAATTGCAGTTATTAAAAACAAAATTTGAAAAAAAGGAGATATTGAAATTTATCTTTAAAAGCAAGGGAAGAATTGACTATATTAAACATTAAGAGCTTAATCAATTTAATTTTGAAACTCTATAATTGTGCCTTGAAATATCTAGACTTGTGAAAAAATATTTTGATAGGGATTCTTGTTTTTATTTCATAAATGTTCTGCCCCAGGATGAAATGAAATTAGCAAATGCTAACAATTTTGAAGTGTCTAAATTATACAAAATGTTTTAAAGAAATATAGAGACAATTTACTAAAAAATTTTCTTATAAATGTGAATGGAGGCAAAAGTAAAGCATCTGTGAAAATATCTCAGCTGAAATAGTTACGCATTTCTACAAAAAAGAATAAAATTGAGAATCTTCGTGTAGCAGAATTTGTTCTGAGCTTACTGTGAATCTCACTACCCGAAGAGCAATATCTCAGTTGAAAATATTGTGGGCTACAGAGAAATGTTGACTAACAAAGATATATAAAATAAGACCAAATTGAAAAAAACACATTCTTCAGAAATATTTCAGTAACGGAGTATTAGCAAGTGATAAAGCTAAAAGATTGGACATATATACCAACAACAATTGTTCTGCTTATATTATTTTTAATATTCAGATAATCCATATAAATGTTTCAAAATCTTGTTTTAATATACATGAATATATGTTTTTAAGAAATAACTTTACTTTTGAATATGGTTTGTAATTGAAAATGGTTTGTATTTTATAGCTGTAACGATATAAAAAATTGTTGGTCGATAAATATGTTAAAAATTCTACATTTTTAATAATTTTAACTCCCTCTTTTATTCTCAAAATATCTGAATTTGGCAGTTAAATTGTATAGTCTATTTTAAGCCCAAATTTGAGAAACACTTAAATCATTCATGCCCTAAATTGGTGAGAATAGTTTTGAAATATTTTTCTATATGGAGAAGACTCTTTTAGGGTATAGGACATTGAGAAAAAGACCTGAGAATATAACATTTTAACACTAAGCTGATTTTAAGCAAAATATAACCTTACTTGTCGAGGTCGCATAGACTTAGCACATTGAATTTCAAGGAGCAGTTAGATGACCAACATGAATGACCAGGAGTGAGGAGTGTTCCAGGATAAGGAACTTTCAGTGTAAAAACTTTGACAGTCTCAGACAAGTCAAGATTGATGGTTTCCCTACATCTGTTACATGAATTCAAATCCCAATGTGTTTAGGTGAGGCCTGTTGGCATGTGGAAAATGGAAATCATAAATTTTGAGGTTCTGAGTTATGGTTTCATAAAAAATACTCAGCCTTCAGTATATCATAAAATAAATAGATGGCAACTTGTGTGGCTCCCTCATTCCTAGTCCTCGCTTCTTAAACCATCAAAACTCTAGACAAATATTATCATTTTCTTACCCCCTTTCCCTAGGGGTGTCCTGACTGCTGCTTAGCCACACTCCCAACCTAACACTACTCTCGATTTTGAAAGTAGATGCAACATTTCAACAGCATCTGGGGACTGCCTGACTTCGTAGGAATCCAGTTCTCTGTGTAGTCACCAGGAAAGTTAGAGCATCGAATCCTAGTGCCTAGTTCAATGCCAACACATAGTAAAATTACAATAAATACATGTAGAATTTGTGAATGATAGATCAAAGGGCCCCCCCATAGCAGAAATCTATCAAACTATACTTTCCCAGCTAACTGGTGAAAATCATCAGGAAGGAAGGGAGGAAGGAAAAAAAAAAAGGTTGGAGAATAACTATTTCCTTTTCTGCTCCACCCAAGAGCTCTGTGGTTGAGTTGAAGTGCAAATGACCCACAAAGAAGCAGAGGAAAATTGTTTATTCCTGTCTCCTTTGCCTCTTAGCAGTGGGAGGAGGAGGAGCTGAAGGGACCTAGCTTTTCTCTCTTTGCTAGAAATCAGCTAGCCAGACACCTGAGAGATAAAGGCTATAAAGTTACCCCTTATATATTCCCTTCTAGGGGAATTTGCTGTTGAGATCCTAGAACCAGAAAACAGATACACGAGACTATTTATAAAACAGGTAATCAACACTTTTCAGAGTTGCATATGATTCTTTAATAACCAAGAGAAAAGGTACTATTTCATGAAAAAGTCAAAACATGACAGATTATACATTCAGGATGCATAAAGGTGAGCAGTTGACCAGTGTGCATTTGAACAGTGTGTTCCTTGTCACCTAGATTCCTATGGCACCAGATAACCAGAAGGTTGCATGATGCAGGCTGTAGGTATCAAGCCAAAGAACATTCTAGCTCCACCATTTACCAGCTGTGAGACGGGCAAATTACTCAACCCCCGCGCACCCTGTGGTTGTTACGAGGATTAAGTGAGATAATCTGTGTAAAGCTCTCAGCACCGTGCCACACGGTAAGTACTCACAAGAAAGCTATTGGTAGTTACAGTTCTGGAGAGGTGGTGTCATCTAATCTCCTGTAATTTGTGCTGGAAGAACCAAAGTGATTTTTGGTTCTTACACCTCATAGTAAGTCTACAAGGTATGCTGAGTTGCTGGTTACCTAATTGGATGAGTCACATTGTTTTCTTTTTTTCACTTCTGTGTTGAAAATAGAAATTTAGGTCAAAGGTTTGCTTGATGCAGAAGAACCTTCTTATTTGGTTACCTGCCTGAAATGAGAAAGTAACCCTTAATCTCCGGCCGCCCACCTGGCTTCGTGGCTGATGTTGATGGATTTCCTTTTGGGAACCTGAAGCGGGAGCCTCAAGACAGGGTCTGTGTATGGCTCTTAAACCAACAACTATAGATTAAAATTTAATTTAGAGTCTTTTATCTCCAAGCTCACCAGAACTGAAATATTTAAAAACCCAGAACCCCAGAATTCTTTGGTTGGGATTTAACTGACGATCTATGCTTGCGGACAGGGTGCAGTGTCAAGGAGGGCTGCCTGGTGGCGGAGGTGCTGGATGGGCTTCCTGAGGGTGACAAGAACACCCAGGGTGCTGTTCCTACCGAGAGCTCATCTAGGGAATCGTTCTAATCAGCTTCTAGGTCACTAATGACCCTACAGCCCTTATTGGCAGTAAATGAGCCGCCCCTATGTAACCAGCCCAGAGTCCTGGGGTAGTGGGATCTAACAAGAAAGGTGAACTGCCCAGGTCATTACCACCAAGAGGCATAACTTGAACTTGGCAAATTTCCATTTTCCCAACGTTCTCCTTGGTGCATGAAACCGAGTGCTGGCTGAATAACCTTAGGCCATGAAGTGCTATAACATGTTAGCTCACGCTGGGTGGCAACAGGTTTGTTTTTCGTGATTATGTAATCTGAATTCCTTTTCCAAGAAACGATTTGGAAATGAACTATTAAATTGGGTTGCCAGCAAGCATGTAGTCGAAATGCACATCTGTGTGAACTACGGTAAACTCAGACCCTTCCTCTCCAATGGTCCCTCACCTGTATATGAATCTGTAATCTATAAATCAAGTGTGACCCATGAGCAATTTTGTCCAGTAGCTGGCTGAGGTTTGAACAAGGCATTCAAATGCCTACTAAGGCTTTTTAGGGAGGGTATTTGATCTGCTCAGTCTTAAATAGCAACCTAATCAGCCAGGCGACCGGGGGCACTCTGTACCCATATTAGATTGGCCTGAAAAACTAATGTGGTGTTAACCTATCGTAAAGTGTGCATACTGGAGTAAATTCAAAGACTTTAGGTGCTAGGTGGGTATTTATTGGCTAGAATGTTATTTAGAAGAGAGTTCACATTGTTCCTAGCTTCCAGGACAAAGCTTAAAACCACAGCAAGTAACTGCTTGGGGTTTTGCATTCCATCGTCCTGGGCAAGCTTCCTGTTCCCTCTGGGCTGGCAGACCCGAAGGCCAGGTGATGAATGGTTTAATTCTTATAGCTGGAGAATCTACTCTGGCTTTCTGCCCTTAAGGTTCTGGGTGCCAGACCAGGTGTTTGTGTGTGTGTGTATGTGTGTGTGTGTGTGTGTGTGTGTGTGTGTGTGTGTGTGTGTAAGTTCCTCCTAGAGACCTGGATTTCAGGAGAACAGCCTGAGTTGAGCATTTGGGCAAAGACCATACGTAACAAAGATCCACACACTGTGTATATCCCCAAAAAGGAGTGTTTCAGAATCACCAAGAACCAAACTTGGCAAACTCTAATCATTCTCTAAGATCTTCTTGGTAGGTTTCAGGAATTAAGAGGAAAAAAAAAAGAACAATACCAGATTCTTGGGCCAACTTGTTTTTTTTTTTCCCCCTTGGGGAAATGGCATATATATTTTCAAGTGGTACGATAATGCCGTGATTTCCTCCGCAGCTTGTACACATAGTCATATGTTTATCAGAAACTGAAAGTCAATACTAAGATTTCCTCTACTGCCTTCACCAGCTACTGCTCTTAAATAAACCTCAGGTCAGAACCTACTGGAAACCGGGAATGAGGGAGATAGGTTATAACTCTGGCCACGTGTGACACTGTGTGTGTGTGTGCAAGTATAACAAAGAGAAAGAAAGAGAGACAGAATTTCAGAACTTGCCTTTGATGGAGTAGTTATGAGTCTGCTTTGAATTTCAAGTGGAAAACAAATTAAGAGAATACTAGAACACTAGTACTTCAACGTAATTCCTAAGGAGAAAACATTAACCTTTTCTTCTCTGCCCCATTATTCTAGCGACTTTCAGGGTCTTCTGGCCAAAGGACAAAAGGACAGGATCTTGAGTAGGGGAGGGGGACGGGGAGGGTTGAATTTTAACTCAGCAGAATTGGGGACTAATTTCCTTGGCAGTTCAAAAGCTCTTAATGAAGGCTTTCTTCAGAACCACAGTGGGCCACTACCCTGTCACACGAAGGCCTGTTCCTAACCCTTCTTCAAAGAAGAGGAGGCTGCACCCCTTCTCCTCCGAGGCAGCCCCTCCCTTGGGTAAGGCAGACAACCTTCCTCCGTGCCCCACCTCCCAAGCACCGCTGTGCTGGCTCTGACTTCTGTGTCCCCTTTCAAACTCTATTTGGAATTCTCTATCTCCACCTCTCTTCATCTCAACCTTTCACCTCCTTCCAGGCCCAGCTCTTGGTCTTCAAAAAAATACCCAACAAAGGACCTCAACCCAATGGCAATGGCCTTAACTCTAAAGCCATTAAGCTGCTACAATTTTTGCTACTTCTGGTAAAATCTTTGACCTAGATGGTCAACTAGAGACAAAAGTTCTCTTTTCTTTCCTGGCTATATTTTTCCTAAAAAACAAAACAAAACAACAACAACAACAAAATAACCTACATTCTCTCTCTGCTAACTCTTATCATTATTTACTATTCTCATGGAGGAAGAACATAACTGACTTTTCACTGCTGTTACAGCCAGGCATTATGTTATTTCAACTTTTCAATTCACTGCACATCAACCCAAGCCCATATTTGTTTTTGGAGAAGTTCTCTGACATTAGAATTTAAAAGCATTCCAAAAGAATGGAAGCTGTTTATCCAAAAAGGACAGGAGGAACTGAGAAAGAAATTAGTACATAGGAGCATAGAAGGGCTATTATATTACTTACATTCCTCTGCTCCGGGAAATATATGCTGGGAAGTAAGATAGAGGGACTTTTCAGAAATATGGTCCAAAGACACTAGGGAAAACCCCTTCTCTATTAACAGAAATGTGCTAAAGCCTTTTAATAAGAAACAGAGAGTAGAAACATTTTTCTACTTACGCTTCCCTAAGTTTTTAAATCTCCCTTAAAAATAGTAGAGGTAGATCAAACTTCCATAAGAAAGGAATAATCCTTTCTCATGAGTCTGGTCTTCTCTGCCCAGGGAAGTCTAAAGGAAATTGAGTGCAGTCGACCTGCAAGGGTGAGCAAGGATAGTTGAAAAGCACTCATAATTCGAAATCTCATTTCCACCTCATTAATTTCAACCACTGTTTCCTTTTTAGAGACAAGTTAGACCAAAAGATAGACCAAACCGAAGATAATATCCTGTCCCCACTCCGGCCTTCCCCACCCCTGAGGTGCTTGGTCAATAGGGTGAAAGGTCATTATCAGAGAAGGAGGCAGAGTGAGTGGCCCACAAGATTCAAGGCCCAGCTAGTCTCCCCCTCCATCGCTTACCTGGGCAAAGACTGCAAGGGGCTGTCGCTTATTCAATAGCGATAAGAATTAATAAATATGAAAATCGTTCCTGGTTGTGATATGTTTCCCATTTGTCAATACCCAAGACTTTGCCATCTTTGGGAACCTTAGCATAATTATGGCTAAAGAAGTACATTTGACAAACGTTAGTGAACGTCTGTATATTGATTCCTCACTGTTTTCTTTGGGAAGGAGCGAATTTTGTATCGTTTTCAGTAAGACATGCCTATTAACGATTGCCTACATTAGAAAGATACAGGAGCTCTGTCCCTCCCAAATGTTTCCCTCTATCACTTCACAGTATGTAGTTTTCTTACTATTCTATAGGAAGGGTGCTTTGCTGTTACAAGTCACAAGGAAAAAACTCTGTTTCCTTGCAAAGAAAACTTCAGGATTCACAGCTCCTAGATAACATCTGGATGCCAATCTGGGGAACACGAGACATTAATTAACTATTCCGAAATAATCAGGCTCAAGTGCAAAAAAGAATATGCCAAGTCATGGGAAACCCTGGTGAAGAGAGGGGAGGAAATTGAAGCTGAGATGCCAGCAGTAGGCCTGGAAGGGGAGTTTTCTGTGCCAGTGAGTCCTACTCAAAACTGTGTTGCAAACCTCACCGTCCCTTCCCCTTTCCTTACTGAGACCAGCTCAGGATTTCCCATAACAGGATAATTAGTGCTACTATTTGTAGAGTTTACACTCTGAGAGTGTTTGACAATTAAATGTTACCTTTAATTGGCGAAAGTTTAGACTGGAAAAATACAGGTGAGGGAGGGTTTGCGGAAGCAATTCCCCAGCCCAGAAATTTTATTGCATATCCTGAGTGCCTCAGTCCCACCCTGGGGAGAGTAATCAGGAAAAAATTCTAGGCCCTTATCGAGGTATCTGGTGTGAGGAAATAAGATGCTTATGCCAACCAGATAAAAATAAAGATGAAAAACAGTCAAATACATCAGGGTGTGAGAGTTTTCTGTGTCAACTTGGCTGGGCTATATTTAAAGCAAACACTGATCTAGATGTTAACTGTGGAGGTATTTTGTAGATATGGTTAATGTCTTCAATCAGTTGACTTTAAATAAAGAAAATAATCCTGGATAATGAGGGTGAGCCTCATCTAATCAGTTAAAATGCCTAAGAGCAAAAACAAAAACAAAACAAAACAAAAAACAAAACAGTAAAACCATAGGTTTCCCTGAGGGAGAGAAGAAAGTCTGTCTCCTGACTCTAGCATGAGCTCCTGCCTGGGATAACCTACAGATTTCAGGCTTTCCACAATCTGTCTGTCTGTCTGTCTACCTACATTTACCTCTCTTTCTCTCTCTCTAATCTTTTACTGGTTGTTTCTCTGAAAAACTGTGATACAGAAGACCTGAAGAGGTGATATTAAACTGGGCCTCAATGAATAAGGAGCTAACTAGATGAAAAGTGGAGGTTAATATGGCTCCGAGTAGGAATGAACATAAATAAGCAAGCGAACAGAAAATCAGGATGTCTTAGGCACAGAGAGCAAAAGAAAAATGACCCAAGATAAAGCAGGAGAAGTCTGCAGGCCTTAAATCATGTAGTATTTATAGCAAAATATTTCAACTTATTGTTCAAACTACTGCAGGAGACGTTTAAGATTTTTATCCTGGAGAAAGGTGGCTGCTTTGCAGAGAAGAGAATGGAGGTCGACACCTAGAAAGTTACCGTCGTGGTCCAGATGGGGAAGGATAATAGCCTGGCCCAGGGTTTTGGCAGAGGAGACAGGAAGATGTGGGCTGGCTCAAGGTTATATGATAGAATGAACGAGGAAGGTGGGAGGTGAAGGCAACAGGGATGCTTCCACTTTTCTGGCTTGTACAACTGGGGGGATGGTGGTATTACTAATTACAGTAGGGTAGACTGCGAGAGGAACAGGATTTAAGAATACAAATTAAGAAGTTAATTTTGGTACTAGAGCACAGAAGAGGGATTTCAAGAAAGCTATAAATTTGAGAGGCATCATTTACAGATGGCATTTGAAGCCATATGAACAGACATTATTAATCATGAACAGAAGATGACTAATCAAGGTTCAGAGAAAGATTGAACCCTGGTAATTCCAACGTTTAGATGAGAGATAGGGTGGAGAATGAGTGGCTAGAAAGATGGCAGGTGGGCTGGGAAATGAGAATGTGCCAAAAGAGGTTGTGTTTCAAGAAAGAAGTAGTAGTCAGTTCTGTGAAATCCTGCCAAGAAGCCAAGCAAAATGAGAACAGAAGAGCAAACACAGGGTTTGGGACCACGGCCTAGTGTGCTGAGTACTGATGTCTGGTGTGTCTGCTGACTTGCTTGATGCTTTCTCACTTAGCATTCATTCACAGCACATCTATAACATGCCGCCCACTATCATGGCAAATTCCGGGCAATTACTGGGTCTCCTAGCTATCGGTTTTCATATTTGGATCCACATGGAAGCCTATTTCTTTCGTTTGTTTGATTGTTTTTTCTGAAGGAGGGAGGGAAGAACAAAGTTGGTGCCTGGCACCTGGGGATGAGGAAGGAAGAGAAAGAGATAGGAAAAATAATAACAGGCTGTCCCGCATTCCCCAGCCTGGCCCCAGAGATCATTCTCATCTATAGGAAGCACCTTATAAAAAAGATGAATTGTTTAGAAGATTCAAGTATTCCAAATTCTAGGTTTGGAGACTTATTCTCTTTCTTAATATTGTTATCCCCTAGATTACATTTAGCACAATTTGTAATTATGAATATATTTGGTATAATAATTTATTTAACATTTCTATCTGCACTAGCTGTAACTTTCATGATGCAAAGAGCCTGTCTGCTATCTTGTATCTAGTAAAGGCCTGACAAATAGCAAGAGTTCAAGACATAAATGTTGAATTAATAAATGATGATAGTTTATGTAGGAATAAAAATTACGACCTTAAGTTTAGAGGCATAAATAAATTACTGAACTACAAGTCAGTGGTATATTCTATGTTTTTCCACATATACTAATTTTCCACATATACTAATAGTGCTATCCTCCATTAATAGATAAGTAGTAGCACGCACTGGAAATTTTAAAAACTACATGAGAGAAACACAGAAAATTAAGAAGTTTATATAATAACTTATTTTTTCAGAGATTTTAGAAATGACAGCTATTATTGTATATTATCTGTAGAATACCTCAGTAGTTACACAGTATTCTGTACTGGTGTTTGGACACTGAAGGTTATTTTTTATTGACATGTACAAAAAAATCCAGATGTACAGTAACCATAGCTCTAGAACCACAAGACGTCTACAACTTGTGTGGTTCCTAGATCTTTGGCCAAAAGCACTACTCTTTAAATGGGAGGTTTGGGGAAAGGATCCATGAGGGAACTGTAGGAACTTCTCATGCCACTGGCACAGAAGAAGACATCTTAGAGAACTGTCAGAGAATCATACATACAATTTTAGAGTTAAAAGAGGCTTTAGGCGAATTCCCTTTAGTGTATAGTTTGAGATACATGGGCTATAAGTGAATCGTGGAGTTGCATCACCAGTCGTTACAACTTGTAATAACCTCATGCCTCATCTCTGACTTCAAGTCCAGATCCTAAATTCTGTGTGTGTGTGTGTGTGTGTGTGTGTGTGTGTGTGTGAACTTATGTAAATATTGAATTCTTATAGTCAATATTAGTGTACATAACATAAACAAGCTTATGGTTATAGCTTTGATGATTTACCTCGAAAGAGAAACCATCCGCAGATATATTTATTTCAAAAATTTGAAATTTTTATATTAGATTTTCTTCAAAGTGAGGCACAGCTGAGCCACTCTGATGAAATCCCAATTTTAGTGCCAGTGCAAATGTCACTTTCTCCCCTTACAGACTCTTGCTAAGACACTGGTGAGCTCACCATGTGTCACGCAGTGAGGTCAGAGCCATGTGTTCCAGTGGCCCCGGCATGGGTACAGCAGCTGGAGTGGAGGGTCTGTTATATATGAATCATATATCCGCACCCTGCCAATTTTTTATAACTGGCTTATTTTGGTGCATTTTTGAGGAAATTGATAGTTTTGTAATGGCCATATGTTCATACTTTCTTAGTAACAGAATTTGGTTAAGAAGTGACTAATTCTCCACAAATATAGGGAGCTATCTCAATTTTTTTCTAGAGTACTTGCTTTCTACATTAAAATTTGTACCAACGGCTCTGCCAGCTGCAAATCAATAAAAAAAAGTATTTGGTCATATATAAAACACACAAAGATTTAACTCACTTTGCAGAACAGCTATTATTTAGATTTAAAAAATTGTCCATTTCTTATTTTAATATTGTGTTCTTCCTTTGTATGATTTTTAAATAGAATTCAATTATATCCATCAACAGATCTTATCGAAAAGTGCTATTTTAGCCAAAAATGGTGTTTCTGTGCTCTTTCTGAGGACCACTTTCTTAAATATTAATCTTCTTTTCGTGATTTTATATTACAATATTTTTAAAGTTTTATGCTAAATATCATTGAATTTGAATGATTTTTTAAATTAAATAATACCATACAGAAAAATGCAGTAATAATGTTCTTTCAAGAAAACTATTTATTGACCATTTTCCTAGATTCTATTGTTTTAAAAACCACATCCTTCATCTTTATCAACATGGAAGATGTTTAAAAAGCTCCCCCCCACAATATGTCTTTCATAACTGTGTATTATCAGCATTTAGCAAGCAGTAGTAGGGGCTTATTAAATGTTTTTAAATTCATGTTAATGTTAACTACATACACAAAAAAAAGAATAACAGTCAATATTGATCCGAATATAGTCTGTAATAAATAGATTAAATTGAACACAAATACCATCATATAACTTTTTATAAGGAGCTTGTAGAAAAACTGGATGGAATGTATGCTCTCCTTAACTGGAAAAAATTTTCATAAGAAGACTGCATTGATTTTATAGAACATATGGAGCTTGTTGACAGATGGGTGGGAGTAGGTGGTTCCTGACACCCAGAGGGGCCCTATGAGTCCATCTTCCTGTTTTTTGTCACAAGAAGAGAGAAAATAAGATTGATGCACACCCGAGGTGTTTCACTCTCTGTTTTAAAATAAGGTCTGTGAAGCTATGATACTTGGTCTCTATATTTTTTTGCTTGCTGAGCTTTTTTTTCTTTCTCTTTCACTAGTCTACTGTGGTTCACTTATCAGCAAGCTTAATGGCATAATTCTAGCTGAAACAAATGGTTTAAAAAACTGAATTGATAGGATTGACCAGTTACTTTGACATCAAATCCAGGTAGAGCATGTGCACATGTGTGTACTTGAAAAGTTATGTGTAAATTTAATAAAATTTAAAAATCAAAATTTAAAAATTAAAATCAGTAGTGGTTTCATAATTAAAGAAGTCCCTGGTTATACTTATGGTTACTTGTTTTTATTGACAATTTCTTCCACTCGATCCAAAATAAATGTGTTTCCTAAGTTTGTAAATATATTGTGTTTTCTCCACAAAGTACTTTTGAATTTACTGATAGGTTCAAGCCCAAATTTGGTACAAATTAAAATGTCATTTTCTTTCCTATATTGTTAACAGTTTGGTATATATACTTCTAGACTTAAACAAAAAATTCTCTATGTCTCACACAAAATGTAGATTGACTGAAAGACAGCATTTTGTAGTAGCTAATGCTTAACTGCAGGTTTTTCTTGTACTTAAATAAATATATATATATATACATATATACATATATATATACAGATAGATAGATATAGATAATATGCCTATATCTATATACCTACGTGAATGTATGTGCGCATGTGTGTATGTAAAATAACACTCAAAACCTTTGTCAGTATCAGTACAGAATTAAAGTGATTACCTCCAGGTAAGGTTAAGATGGAAATGGGATGTGAAAACAGACAACCCACCTTTTAATTATACACTTCAATATTGCGTGCAATAAGAACATATTATTTTTGTAAAGTATTTTTCTTGTTTTAAATTTTTATTATTATCGGGCTTTTAACTTCATTATTTTATACAAATACAAATTAACCAGAAGAGTATAATGAACTCCCATATGCCCATCATCCAGCTTCAATTGTAAACTCATTGCCAATTTTGTTTTTTCTATATTCCCATCCATTTCCCACCTCCTGTCTTATTTAGAAGCAAAACCCAGTTATAACATTTCAACTCTAAGTATTTCAATATTTAATTCTAACACAGGACTCTATTTTAACATAAACACAATACCAGTTATCAAATCTAAAAATTTTCGTAGTAATTCTTTAACATCTCATTGGTGTTCGAAGGCCTTCAGAAACGGCATAGACAGCTTTTCCATTTTAGAGTTTGTTGATTTGACGTAGGGGTGTTCTCTTCCAGAGAGATACCACAGGAGATGAGGGAGCTCGCAGCTATGCTCGGCAATTAGCAGCAGATAGAAAAGTAAATCTAGTCCACAGGCAAGGAGGCTGGCCAGGGGTGGGGAGGGCCTGGGGTCACAAATAGGAACCAGGGCTGGAGAAAAAAAATGTTTGTCATTCTGCCCTTTCCCCATCCTGTATTGCCCCAGGCAGATTTCCCTTCCTTCTGGTACTGGGGAGGCAGGATGTCACAGCACAGGCTAGAAGCAGAGGGCCTGCTTCAAGGCAGAGCTCTGAGCTGGTATGATTGCGAGCAGATGGCAGGGAGTGTAGCTGGCCTGCCCAGGCCCTGTGATCCCCCTCCACACATGTCCTGCTCCTACCCCGTGTGGACATCCATTATAGCAGAGTGCCTGCCTCCAGTAAAAGATGATTTTCTGAGAGCAGTTGAGCACACAAGCTCACCCCTCCCACAAACACACACAGCAACAGACATACACCACCAACTGCCCAGAGAAGCACAAGCTTGCTAGACTTCTGTCACTCTCCACAGATGCATTTTACTCATCAAGGCAGCTAATCATACTGCAGGAATGAGGATGAGCTCAGAGGGCAAATTCTGAGAACGGTGAGCTTGAGAGAAAACAAACACCCCATACCAGAGAAAGCAGAACTCATGAAAGTCAGAAAAGGAATTTAAAGCCAGAATGACAAATATGCTTGAAGAGATGAGAGAAGATACTGGAAATATGAAGTGAGAATAGGCAGTTCAGTAAAAGAATTAGAAATATTAAGAATGAATCTTGTCCGACAAAGACAAATACTGCATGGTATTACTTAGAAATGAAATCTAAAACAAAACAACAAAAAAATCCTTCAAATCATCATGTTGTACACTTCAAATATCTTACAGTCCTGTCAATTATACCTCAATAAAGTTTTTTTAAAAAGTTAAATTAAAAAAAAGAATCCTGTCGTTTTTGAATAAAGAATTCAATGGATAGCTTAAATAACATACCTAGTAAATACATGAGCTGAAGAATCATTCTGAGGAGGACATCTAGGAGGCATGGGGACAGGATGGAGTAAAGAAGAGAAAAAAGGGAGGGAAGAAACTTGGAGAATCAGGTAAGTATCAAAGTCTACTTCTTAGAGACACCAAAAGAAAAAAAGAAAATGGAGGAGGCCAATAGTGCAAGCAATAATGACCAAGAGTTTGCCAGTGTCACACAGCTAGTAAACGGCAAAGCCAGGAGGTAAGTCCAGGTGATGAAGATGGAGCATATACCCTGAGTTTCATTTATCGTCTTACATGCCAGTCTGGGGGAGGAGAATTAAATTGGGAATAGGGCATAAGGTGGGAAAAAGTATAAGCAGAAGAGGGGCATCAACTGGGAAGTGTGTTACAGGTGGGGATAAGTTTAGGTGTCTCCACTCACTGTGACTGAGGTCCTTAAAAACAAATACCAAAATCTCCCAAACTCAGAAACCACAATTTAAAAATAACAGCGAATATAGCCAAGTTATTTCATCTCTCTAAGCCTCAATTTCTTCATCTCTAAATGGGAGATTATAACCCCAATCTTGTTGTAAAGATTGTATAATATAATACATCTAGAACTCTGAATGCAGGACAATAACTGCATATATTCACATAAAAATTAAATTTTTATTTATTCAAAAATTCAATAGTATTTGTTGAAGATCTTCTATGCACCAGGCAGTAGAATACACTGGTGAACGAAACAAACAAAATCTTTAGGGCGGAAGGAGCAATAAACAAATAAACATAAATAAATAGATAATGTGAGGGAGCATGAGAGCTACCAAGGAGCTTAGAACAGGGTCAAAGGTTAGAGAAGGGGGTGCGAAGACATGAAGGACAGTTGGGAAATGTCTGGCCACGGAAGTGGAGTTCCTGGCAGAGAGAGAACAGCAAGTGCAAAGATCCTGGGGTGAGAGAGTCCTTGGTACGTACAAGGAGTGGCAGAATGTCGGTATGACAGGAGCAGAATGACCCAGGGAAGGGCGGTTGCAAATTAAATCAGAAAAGTAGCCATTGGCCAGATCATTTGGGTCCTCATCTGTCACTAAACATTTGGTTTCTTTATCGCCATTTGAAAACTTTGTCCTTGCCTGTCCCATGAAATCAGAGGTGTCAATCATGGAGGGAAGCCCAGCATGTGCCCTTCATATGTTAGTCTCCAAGATTTAGTATGTCAGAAGAACCTCCACCTCCTAATTGTAGCAGAAGACACCTCACAATTGAGTTTCCTAGGCAATTTGCCTTTTCTCTGCTGGCTACAGGGGTTATCTTCAGATCTGCAGTGGTCATTCCAAACCAGTCCTCTAATTGCCCTTGTCCAGGTCCTTGGGAATTACTTGGAAATGTTTGAAGTCCCAGAGCCAGTCACTCTCTGAGTCACCCGCGAGTCCAGGGGAGGCAGCCAGGAAGCAGCCAAGTCTTAGGGGAGGTTATGATTTAGCCCTGTTGGACTCTTACACAGCCCTGCCTACACCCGAGGGTAACCCTATCCCACCCCGGAAGGCTGGGGTGTCCACATTCTTTAGAAAGACATCCCAAACATGACCTGATCCTTCCCTCCCCCAGCGAAGGCTGCTGCTTGTCGCTAATCACAGCAGAAGATTCCTTTCATGACCCGTACCTCTCGGAGGGGTGTTCTGGCTGCAGCCACCCGCGTCGGAGTTGAATGCACCCTGGATTTTACCTTCCAGTCATCTCCAAATTTGTACTTAGTCTGGAAGGCTGTCCAATTTTTATTTCCATAAACCTGGTAGTTCAGTTTGCATAATTATTTATTGACAACTTCATCTATGTGTTTAAATTGCATCAAAAAAAAAAAAATAAAAGCACAGAACTAAGGTGATGAGAGAATGAACTAATTGCCACCTATGGGAGTTTTATTGAAATTTGGCATCTAGGAGTGCCAGAAAGAGAAGAGGCAGTGGTCCATAAGATTGGAATCCAGTATTTTCAGGCTGGATATAGTTTCAGATATAGTTTTAGAGGTTTAGTTGCAGCTACAAATATTAGCAAACACAGACAGTGTCAGAAAGAGGGCCATTTCTGGACTGGCCCTTTTATTCTGAACACCATCATTATGAGAAGGTAAAGACAGACCTCCTAGCTCCAAATATCTTTCTTCTGAGACTGCTGGGAAAGGACTGAAAAGTGTATCCAATGAAGAGGATCTACTGAGTTTTTAACTCAGAAATGTCGTGGCTGACTTGACTTCTTATAACACTGTGCCTAACCACACTTTATGTCCTATGACCAGTGATTTTAAAATTCCACTCAGAATTTCTCCCTCCCAGTTATCTTTAGGAACCTGGCACCCATTCCCACTATCGTGCCACAAAATGGCAACGGGCAGATATTTTGAAGAAGATTAGATGAGGATCATTAGAGCTATCATTTAGCTGCCCTCATGAAACTCACAAAGGTTCTGATGGCTCCTTAGCCAGCCATGGTCAGTTCTGGAGCTGTGACCTTCGTGAGAGCTGGTCCAGGGAGGACTAAAAACAAGGTATAGAATAGTTTAGCTCAGTTCATGTGTGAGAGGTTCCTAAGTAACTCTAGTTGGAAATTAGGGTATTTCTGACCTTCTGAGATTGATGCCATGAACGGAAATGACTCTGCACTCCCAGAAAGTGACTTCACACCAGTCAAAAGCCACCTTGGTGCTAGAAAAACCATGGACCCGACTGGCCACTTCTTGGACTTCATGAGGCTAAAAGGTGAGGATGTTGACTCAGAGGAATCTTGGGAGCTAATGAAATAAATAGCAAGGTGTTAACGTTCTTTGAAAGGATTTCCTCTCTGATCTTATAGCAGCAGCGTCCACTCCCCCTTTCGTTGTGCACACAGAAAAACAGAGGAAAGGAAGGACTTAAAATAACTGGAGGCACATACTGTGGACATGTGTCTTCTCATTAACATAATATCACCAAGTACAGCTGTCCCTGGTAGACGACTGTAATGGCGAATTTTCATCAGACTCTATACTGCCGATGTTTTTATTTCTCCTGTTTTTACCATATAATTTCAGCCACCACGAATACAGTGGTATTCAATAAACTTTGCAGCACACGGTAGGTTAGAATGAACATGAACTTTGGAATTAGAAAGGCCCAGCTTTGAGACGTGGTTTTACTATTGACTTAGGTACTTACTGTCTTTGTACATCTCTAAGCATAAGATACTTAGGTCTCTGTGTATTTCCCTGTTAAACTAGCCTCGATGTAACAGTGTTCTCCAGCTGCCGTAACAAAATACTAGACTGTGTGCCTTAAACAACAGATACTTATTTTGTCACAGTTCTGGAGGATGGAAGTCCAAGATTAAGGTGCTGTCAGGATGAGTTTACAGTGAGAACTCTTTTCTTGGCTTATAGATTGCCTCCATCATGCTGTGTCCTCATATGACCTTTTCTCTGTGGGGAGAGCTCTGGTGTCTCTTCCTCTTCTTCTGTGGACACCAGTCCTATTGGATTAGGGTCCCACCCTTATCATCTCATTTAACCTTAATGATCTCTGTAAAGGCCTTATCTACAAATATAGCCATATCGGGACTTCAACATATAAATTTCAGAGGGACGCCACTGAGTCCATAACACTGAACGCTGTCACAAGCATTTCTTCCCATATGTATGCATAGGACCTAGCCTTGCTCCTAGAGCATGGAAAGCCTCAGTGGTTATTGGTTCCTTTACCTCTTCTCTCTGTCACTCGCCTCCTTAGTGAGTCACTTTCTCCTCTACACGTGAGAAGCCATCTTTGCATAAATGGTGTAGACAGTTACAGAGTGAACAGAGGGATTACTAAGACTTCACTTTGGTAAAAAAAACAAAACAAAACAAAACAAAGCAAAAAACAAAAAAAAACCCTTCTCCCTTCCTTTATTGGTGTGGTTTCAGATGTCCCCCTGGGCCACTCTCCCTTGCTGAGAACTGTCCTTCCTGCCCAAAGGACTAGCTCAGCCACAGCAGCCTGTTTCTTCTCCAAGACCCTAGATTGACAGCTTGAGCCATATTCTTCCTCTTGGGAATTTGGATTTGAGATTTAGTCTCTGCCTAAGGAGAGAAATCCAATCTGGAGGGAATGAGGTTGACGATATTAATAGGTGACATCGGGAGCTCAGTGTGTACCAGGTGCTGTTCTAAGGGTTTTCACATCTTGACTCGTGTAACCATTACTACAAATCTATGAGGTAGGTAGATAGGGTTGTCATTTGCCTTTTTACAGATGAGGAAACTCAGTGTGAAATTTGTCCAGGGTCACAGAGCTATAAAATCTAGACATGAGCACAAGTGGAGGACAGTACCCCCGGCCAGAGAACTGCCATGGTTCTCCGGTCCCACCCTTCTTTCTCATGTTCCACTGTCCTGTCAATACATTCCTTTTTGGCTTGAATAGTTCGAGGTGGGGTTTTGTTCTTTGTAAACTGAAGGAATTTATACTAAGATGGTTGGCTCTGCCTACCAGATCTGTTACATTATAAAAACCATGAATAAACGGCTGTGGCCAGTGTTTTGTTTTGGTTAAATGATGCTATTCCAAAGTTTACAAGTATTTAAATCAAAATGAAGAAGCCCTCAAGAAGAGATTTCAAGGGCAGTAAAAGCAGCCTCTTGTGGATAATCGATGGTTTTCAGCAGTAGGGGTGGGTAGGCTCTTCATTGGCAGTGTGCCCCACAGAGAATATTAGATGTGTGTGTGTGTGTGTGTGTGTCTGTGCACATGCAAGTATGTACGGAGATAAGCTGTGTGTTCCCATCAAGCCCTGGAAAAGCTGGAAGGCAAGGTTGGGAGCTAGTACATGTGTGGGGCAGGGGGCAGGTGGGGAGTGATCGCAAGCTGAGCCAGGTGGAAGCTTATACCTTTAAGAAATGATTCAAAGGCTGTTTGTGACCTACGGTGAAGTCAGCAGAGGATGATAATGAATACATCGAAATTGGCAAGATACTTACTAGTGCTTAGATTTTTTTTTTTTACATCATGCTGAAAGCACCAATTATGTACATAAATTACCCTTTCTAAAGTTGATTGATATATATTGCTGTTGTATGGACTTTTTAGAGTAAACAATTGGCTGAATCTGGCACATTTTCACTGGAGACACTCATGATCTGCCAGAGTGGGTCTGCCTGATGTACTTGACTCTAACCGTCCTGTCCATGTGGTCAAGTGCCATTGCCAGAGGAGCCGGCGGTGTCTCAGGAGAACAGATTCATCTTTCTCCTCCCAGCCTGAAAAATTACAAACTAAACATCTTGACATTCCTTCCAGAAAGACAGAACAATGAAATCATTCATTTGCAGCCTAGGTCAGCGGGCACGGGTGTGGAGGCCTTCTCTCCTTTGACTTAGGTTCCTTTGAAAGGCAGAACACTTTTTCTGAGAGCTGCATAAAGGGAAATGACCTGGGGAGGTAACGACCAGAAGGCTTAGTGGTCTGAGATGAGGGGGCGTGAGGAATGAGAGAGTTGGGACATTAGGAAAGATGATGAAATGGAGACAGTGTGTGATGTAAAGGGGTGTAGGTATGGCGGGGCTCCAAGAGTCTGGAGAGCAAACCCAAATGCCCATTCCATGCTTTCATACCAGCTATGCCTGCACAAAGTCTTCTATTTACTCTAAATATTTGACAAATATTTGAGTAGTGTGACCTCTTGGTATGGCCAACCTGGAGCAAGGCTGGGCTTTGGAGGGTGGCTTCCCTTCCCCCAACTGAAAGGAATGCAAGCAGGAAGGAGAAAGGGCTCTGTCTTCTGAGTCAGAAATGGTTCTTCCCAAGCAGACACCCCAATGTTCTCCCTAAAGAGAGAAAGTCATAGCATGGATACCATATTGAACACTCTGGGGACACCGTTCACGCTTTACACTACTCTAGCTCCTGCAGTAGTGCTGTGCACTGCGTGTGAGCTCTCCATGGTGGTTCTACATACTCACATAGCTTTAAAATTTTTTTTTATTTTTTTAGGTGAGGCAACCCTTGGTTGACCTCACAGATTACAAGGACCTTGTCATCTTACAATCTTTTATTTATTTTTATTTTTAAATTTTTTACGCTTATGGCATCTGGTCTTCTTAAGTGGTCTCCCATCCAAGTACTAACCAGGCCCAAGCCTGCTTAGTTTCCGAGATCACGCAGCATCGGGGTTGTTCAGGTTGGCATGGCTGTAGATCATATTCATATAGCTTTTTTTTAAAAAAAAATCACTAATTTCCTACTTTGTTTTTATTGATAAGAAGCTTTTATTGTATACTACCATTAAAACACTCTTAAATTGGGTTGTTATAAAATGTTCTCTTCCTTTCCTTTTCTCTGCCAACTAATATTTTTTTGTAGGTGTTAGTAATATAGGCTTATTTTATTTTTGCTGTCAGTCAATGGTTCTGAATTGGAGGGAGCCAGGCATAATGGATTTACTTGAGAAATGTTTTAAAAATATACCTGCCCAATATATCAATGGGAGAACGGATAAGCAAATTGTGACATGTACATGCACACACTATGTAATTCCATTTGTATGAAGTTTGAGAACTAGCAAAACTACTCTGTGGTGGTAGAAGTCATCCCAGAGAGGTGAAAGTGACTGGAAAATCTCACAGGGAAATTTTTGTGGTGATGGATGTTTTCTGCATCTTTATCTGGGTGGTGGCCACGTGGATGTATCTATATGAAAAAGTCATTGAGTTGTTGGTACAATTAAGATTTGTGCTTTTTATCAAATGTGAATTACTTCTCAATAAAATACTGTCTAAAATATTTTATACCGCCCAGTCTCTACTCCAGACCCAAAGAATAGGATAAATACCATATGGGAGCCAGGGATACAGAGAGGATGTGTACTGTGAAAAAGCTTATTTTCTTTCCATTACTGTAAACTGCCAAATGTCCTTTTAGGAATTGGAATGAGACTGAGGATAAAAACAAAGAAAATAATTATATATATATGGAACTTACGATTTGTAGAAGGTCCCTAGAGACCATCAGAGTGTTCCTGAGAGAGCCTGCTTACTTTCCAGTTTTCCTTGATTGGGGAACTTGTTTTGTGTTGCTTTCAGTGATTTCAATGTTTTGAAGGTATAAATGAATACATTAATGTGAGGAAAACATTGGAGGTAAGAGGAATCGTGGAGGCCCACGAGACTCTGCCTGTATTTGTAGTTTGAATCAGGCTTAGAACAAATTGAAATATTTGGAGGGATATTTAATATTGACAGATTCCTAAAATTCCAGTATTTGAAAGCAAACATGTAGTGATGTGTTTGGAACCTATCCCATGAACCAAGCTCCTATTCATTCTGACAAGTATTAATATGATGCTGACTTAGGAAACAGGTTATTTATTTTTTAAATCTTTTTTGAAAGTAGCTTTTGCCTATCTTTTATGTATTTACCCAGAGAATGAAGGCTTTTTTTTCATTTCAGGTTGGACTTCCTATTTAAAAAGTATTCTTTGCCTAAAACATAATATTTAAGTCAATGGTAACTGAAAATTAAAACAAAAAACTTCCGAAGGTAGTGTGAGAACAGCCCTCTCTCCAAAACATTGTTGCTTTATCACTTGGCTGCCTCCATAAGGCATGCCATCTGTCTGGAGGAGTACACATTCTTCCATGTGCAGGCCTGGAAAAGCCCTTGGAGATGAAGCAAATTCAACCAAACTCCGACCTCCATGTCACACTCCACTTAAGAAGTAAACTCGGGCCTAATGATGAAGTAGCTTCCTTAGGGTCACAGGGTTGCTCAGAGGCAGAACCAGAGGTCGTGTCTGTATGAGAGTCCTTTGCTTATTCTTCTACACCACACTTGTCTTAGTATGCGGTGCCAGGAGTGTGGTATCACAGTAATTTTGGAACAATCCTCAAATGCCACTTCCTTTCCTCTAAGACTCCCCAGAGGCCTCTGATCTCAGGGAAAGAGCCAGAGCCTGAGTTTTACCTGGAGAGCCTGAAGGTATTTTCATATCTTTAATCTTAATCCTGTTTTTGTCAAATTTTGAAGGGATAAGTAGCTTGCATTTTTGGGCCAGACAGACTAGTCTCCCTTATCATATTTTACTAGCTGTGTGACTCTCGGTGAGATAAGTGATTTCTTCACCCTCACTTTCCTTATCTAGGAAATGGGGATAATAATACAGGAGCACAAATGTTTTCTGCAGTTCCTGGACTAACATGTAAGGCCTCCCTAATTTTCTGTGGAAATCTGGCAAGTCCACACTGAAGCTATCTAACTATTTCCTTGAAAGTTTGAGAAACTGATCTTAATTTCCTTCAGCCTTTCTCTTTTATCCCTTTTAGGGTCTTCAATACTTAAGAATTCTGGAGATTGGCCGATGCTCAGAGAAGTGTCACCACAAATTCAGACAAGACAGGCTTTGCGTTTCGGTTCCCGAGGCCCAGGGGCCCAGAATTTTTGTACGAGCTGTTGGGACATTTAAGTCATTTGGAACAGTATCTTCTGTGACAATGACTTCAAGGACCCTAAAAAAGGCCTAGATTTGAGACTGAGGTAAGATAACAGAGTCCGAGGCATGTTTTTGGTAATGCGAAGGACCACAGGAATGAAGGCAAACAAACGCTTTAATTTTACAGCTACAGAAGCCAAGGCTTTCAGGGTCTGTAATACTCCCCATTCATCCGATCGGTCACCAGCCTGGTAGGGCCCGGCCGAAAAGCCAGGTTCCCTCTCCGGGCTCGGTGTTTTTTCCATCACACCAGCTGCGTCTCATTAACTCCACCTCCGAAAGCGCTAAGGAAGTTCCCTCCCAGTGCCTACCCGGGCAGGGTGGGGCGAATCTGTGGCATGGAAAGAACCGGGAAAACGACATAGTCCAACTCCCAGGATGCATAAACCGCTTTTGCGATTCCAGGAGCGGGGGTGCGTGTGTGGGGTGGGGTAGGTCCGGTACACCCTGAGGTTCTGGGCGTATGGGACGGACAATTCCGAGGCTGCCAGCTCGGTGAAGTCACCTTACTCTCTCCCGGTCTATTTCCCCTGGGCCGTGGCTGAGGGGGGCGTTCTGCTTGGAGGGTTCCCCAGCATAGGATGGACTGTGCTTGTTCGGGGACGGAGTGGGCAAGTTGCTGCTGCTGCGGCCCGCCCCTGCGGTTTTCCGAGGTCTAGGTGGGATTTTCCGTCTTCCTGAGTTTCGCCCCCGCCGGGAGCGGCGCAAGGTCGGCAGTGGTCGCATTTCTTTTTCCATTCCTGCGATTCTTTCTCCAGGGAGTTTGTCTCGTCCTCCCTGCTCAGCCTCCAGCTTTTAAACATGTTTTCCCAACCTAGCACGTTAAAAGTGCGCGACTTCTCCTGGGCCTGCAGAAGGAGCTCCTGCAGCCCGACATTCCTCGGATTCCAGCGCTGTGACGTCCCCTAGGACCTCGAGCCTCCGGTGGGGAGCCCGGGCTCCACGTTTGCGCGCTCCCCGCGCAGGCGCGCCCCCAACCCCGCCGCGCGCGACCCCGGCTTCAGCACAGGAGCGCTCCCGGCTCTCGCCGCGCGCGCCCTGGCCCCCGCAGCGCGCGCCCCCGCGGCCGCATTCCTCCCGCCCCCGGGCGCGCGCCCTGCGCTCCCTCCGCCCCTCGGCCCCCCGCGCCCGCGAGCTCGGCCCGGGGGTGGGGGAGCCGCGGCTGCCGGCGCCTGCTCCGTCCCCTCCCACTCGCACGGCCCCTTCCTCCCTCCTTTCCCTGCTGCTCGCGTTTCCTGCCGCTCGGGCTCTGCCGGCCGCTAAAAGTTCTTCCCAACTTTTCGTCCCCGAGCGGGCGCGGCGGGCGCGGGCGGGGGGCGGGCTGCTGCGCTCCTGCTCGCTCAGCCGCCTGCCCGCCGGGCTCAGGTCCACGGGCAGCTGCAGGCACAAAGTGGCCGCTGGCGACCCTTCCCGTCCCACCTCCGCGGTCCTCCCCGGCCTCCCCGCCTCGGCCCCCAGCTCCGGCGGGACAGCCCCGGGCTTGGGTGGCTCTGCTCTCTCTCCTCGCGCTCCGTGCGCCCCTGCGCCGACGCTCGCGCCGGGATCGCGGCGGAAACCTCCCTCCCCTTTCGCCTGCTCCGGCTCCTGCCCTCCGCCCCTCCTCCGCCAGCCACTGGAATCGATTCCGTGGGGAACCGGGGCTCTGCCGCCGCGGCGGAGGACGGCCTTTCCGCGCGGGACTGCGGGGCCCCGACGGGGCCGTGTGCGCAGGTAAACGCCGTCTGGGGCAGAAGCGGAGGGCCCGGCGGCCCGGGCGCCTTGCTGATGACTGGGGCAAAGGCTGCCAACGCCAACTTGGGATCTGCGGCCCGGGACGCGGGCGGGCAGCGGGGGCGCGAGGTGACCGCGGCCCGGGAGTTTGCTCTCGCCGAGGGAGCCGCCCGCTGCGAGGCGCGCGGCTGGTCTGGGGAATTACGGTGGACGGGGAGGGCTGTCTGGAGAGTTTGTGGTGAAACCCACACACTCGCCCCCTCCTCAGCCTCTTCTGCTTTTTGGGCACCAGAGGGGTCCCGGAAAGGGCAGCTGGAGATATGCACGGGCTGGGGATGAGAGGATGAAGGACAACGACATTGCTGTCGCTCCAGCGGGAGGGGAACGCGGCTCCTCGACCCTCCTCTGCCGCCCTCCCCCCAGGGGAACAGGATCTCGGGAGAGAGGAGTTCTCACGTCTCCACCAACTAGGCCCCAGCAGTGCCACCAGACTCCTCGGCATCTTGGCCCCTGCTTGGGTGGTTGGGCCGGCTCGTGGGGAAAACCTGTGGCCACAATTTCAGAACAGGTCTCCACCTCGAACTTGCAGAGCTCTGCGTGTTGCCAAGTTCCGAGGGTGGGGTTAATATCCCCTCTCCCCCTTCTCCCCGTCATGACCCCTAACCCGGGTTTTGAATACCTGTAGGTGGGGTTTACCTTTTTGAGAGAGCAGAGGGTAGCGCTGCCCCTACCTCCATTTCCCTTCCGCTTCCTTCAGTTCCTGTCACCCCCAAGCCCACCTACAATTCAGGAGCCTGGGGTTTGTCCAGGAACTGGCTCTGGCGGAGTCTTTGATAAGGTGAGGAATCTCCAGACTGCAGGCTGCATACAGGGTGTATGGGGTTCCCGCCAATATGTTAATTTCTTAAAATGGATTAGTTCACTCATTCAGTCAACAGACTTGGTGTTGAGCTTCTTTCTACTCTGCCGAGATCAGTGGATACTGAGATGCTACAAGGTGTAACTGTAGCCTCCTGGAGGAAATCTACAAGCTGACTGAGAATTGCAGTGTTGTCATAGTTTGGTCCCGGAGGTGAGGGGGTGAGGTGCTTTCTGAGCTCACCCGGAGGAGAGATTCAGGGAGATCGTTACAGGTAGAGGAGACAGCTTGTGCAAAATGAGAGTGTTCAAGAAAACATGTACAAAAAGGTCCTAGGTGTGTAGGGGTGGCAGGTGACCAGGTTGGTACAGTGTTGCAGGGACAACCTTTTTTAAAAAAATAGCAGAAATTAAACTGGAAGCATGTTACCCATTTGTGGGAACCAGATTACCTTCCAGAGAAGCAGGTTCCTCTGGACACACCTCCGTGCCTGGTGCTGTTCCTACAACCAGCAGCAGCTGCGGCCACCGTCTCAACTTTAATTGGCACCAGTTAGTCTGTGCCTGGTTTTGTTGGAACATTTCTCTTTTAAAGAGCTGCTTGACTGCCTGCCATAGGTGATAATACCGCAGCATTACAGACCCTTGTGTGAAAGTTACCTGAGACTTGGGTGGCGGTGGTAAAAGCTTGTGTCACAGAAACAGCCTTCCGCGCGCGGTCACTGGACAGTGCGATGCTCTTTTCGAAGCCGATGGAGCGGCCGTGATGTGCAGAATGACTTCATGTATGTGATCCTGTGTTTGCTAGAGTATACTCTACTTTTAAAAGTCATTGTTGCTTCGGCACAGTTATTAGGACTACTTTTCCTTCCCCTGAAACTTCATGAAAACTGAGTATCTTCTCGCAGGTTATCTATCTAGCCTGATGGTCCAGAATTCGGCAGATGCTGCCAGAGAAATTTCCTGCTCGCGCAGTAGCCGCCCGCGCCTGGTTCGCCTTTCAAGGGCGCCTCTTCACTGGGCTGAAGTGGCGATGTAGTATTAATCGTAGTGGCTGAGTCCTGGCTGAGGTGGCAAAGGTCCAGCTTTCAGTGACCTCGGGCCAGTACATCAGAGTGAGAAGAGCACACTTGACTTCCTACGATTTCGGGTGTTTATCCAAGCCCCTCCGCAAACAAACACCTCTTATCTCGAGAACAGCCCTTTGACAGTTTTCCTGAAGGTGGAGGACGAACATGAGAGAAACAGCTGAAGAGACGCTTTCTTGCTAACCCCATGCACCTCCACAGCTTCCATCATTGGCTTAAACGTCTCCTTATTATTAACACCTGAGGTTAATGTGGAGGTTTGTGCGTACTGTGTGGCTTGGACACCTGTAATGGAAAGAGCAGTTAGACCATTTTAATATGGAAAAACAAAGAATTCAAAGAAAAATTAGATTTTTAAAGAGAATTCTTGTTCTGAATGGATAGGCTTGGAGATAAGAACCGAGTACTCCCCACCCCCGCTTTCTCACTTAGTTTAAGGCTTATGTTTTTTGCTCTTAAAATGGGAAGCAAAGGTAAACCCTTTGCGTGTACTTGTAGCCCACCTGGGCTCTGCATTTGTGTCCTTTTTAACCTCCTATTCTGCATTTGAATTTCCTTAGTCACCAAGTGCTGTGTAGTTTTCAAACTCACTCTAAGTCTGCACTGGTCAGGATAAGGCAGGGGAAACAGGTGAGGCGAAATGCTTAATTAGCCCATTAAATTATTGCTGCTTGCGCTGATTAAAAACGAACAAGGGAAAACGCGTTTTGGTAAAAAGGAGGTTAAAGTTAATATCTACAATAAGACTTGTGATCCCTCCTTCCGACTTAATTTCACTTTCCCAGGTCTGAGTCCCCTGGAGGGCTTACTGAGTATCCTTGGGGGTGTGGCAAGTTCCTTAGCTCTCCTGGCTCTCCGTGTGCTGGCCTGGGCAGTCCAAGGCTGGGACTTGGAAATATACCTAGGTTTGAATTCCAGCTCCGCCAGTTTTGAGCTGTGGGAGGCCAGATGAACTTTGCAGCCCTTTGGAGTCTCAGTTCTTTTCATCTACACGATGGGGCCAGGAGTACCTAACTTGGCAGAATATTTGTGGAGAATTCAGTGGACTCCTTTATGTCCCCCTCCTAAAATAGTGCCTTGCGTGGAGTAGGCATTGGGTCAAGGAGGGCTGTTTATATGTTCTAGGAGTTCTATGCAGCCATGAATGTGCTCTTTGTGTCATTATTTCCCCCAGCAGCCTGAATTCACATGTGTGCCAACATACACATAAAGCTTTGTCTTCGACCTTTTTTTTTTTTTTTTTTTTGGTCTGTTGGCCCAAAGCAAACGTGTGAGCTGGCAGCTGCCTTCTGGCCCCCACAACAGGAGGAAGTTGAGAGTTGTAGGGCCAGGCAGTAGGGAGGCCGGAGGAGGGAAAGCCACTTAGAGAAGGGTCGAGAAAAGGCTGCTTCTCCCTGTCTCCTACTTAATATAAGGCTCTAGCGCTGATATAAGGATCCTGATATTCCTGATGTTGAAATCCAGTTAAAGAATGTTTGAAAAAGTTTGCCTGCCTTCAGCAAAAGGGCAAAAGAAAGCTGAGCTTCCCACACGAACGTCTTTGCAACCTTGATTTCCTTCTTTAAAGCCCAAACGTAGAGTCACCTTCGCCACCTCCCGTGGAATGCCAGCCTCCTTGAACTTTAACGTTGCCTTTCATCTGAGAAGCCTAAAGTATTTGACAAACATTACCCCTTGATCTTCACATCATCCTCCCAGGAGGAGGGAGCGTTAGAAAAACAACACAGAAAACGTCAGTAGGGCAGGCGTGTAGTGTGCGTTCTCGAAACAGGACGGGTTATCATAGCCAAGAATCGGTTAAATCCTGTACGCGTTTGCATGCAGGCCAGGAGGTCGCGAGCGTAGCCCTTTGAGAGGTCAGGGGGGAGAAAGCCTAGGAAAGATGGGGATCTGGCTAGGATTTTGCAGTGGGAAGGGAGAGGAAATCCACGTTCCCCAGACCAGCCACGCCTTTGCTATACATTGCATGCACGCCGATTATGAAAACAAATAACCTCTGCATTATTTATAATTCTGAATGAAAGGATATGCCGGGCTTGTGGATAAGAATTCGAGTTGCTGAGGATGAAAGGTAACATTGGCGGAGTACCTTTTTTGCGAGATAGGGGGTGGTTATGCGTCTGAGTTGGGTTATAAATGGCGTATTAACATTGTTTTTAATTTCCTTGCCCTTTTCCCTGTTGGTTCTGTATTCCTTGGCTCGGTTTGGTGGTGTTCTCCCATCAGGCTTTTGTTTGACCCGCGTCATGGTCTTTGCTGTTGGAAAAAAACGTATCGTGGCTGTTCTTAGATCAATCTTGTGTGTAAAATTTGATACGTGGGTGATTTAGCTTAGTTCCTTAGGGGACTAAATTAGGCCCAGCTCAAGGGTTTCATCCTGAGTTGGTCAATTAGCTTGACCCAGAGGCCTATTGCGTTTCCTGTAACTCGAGGCGGCCATCTCATAAATGCTTGATGTTGGTCAACAGGGCGGTGTCTGGGGAGAAAACAGGCAGGATATCTTCTTCGCATTTGTGACGCCAGAGATTTTAGCACTGAACTGTATTCCCAAATTAGGAAGCTTCACTTGATCCAATTTACCTTACAAGTTTTTAGCAACCGGGGGAAAAAATCACTCATTATTGAACGTTAGCAAAAGTTCCTAATGTTTATCTTTGTGCAAAGGGTATCCTTTACGAGCATTTAATTTCCTCAGGTCTGGACACCCGTCTTCCCGGAGGCCTTTCTTTCACACTCCATTCCCTTCACGTAACCGGGACATGAGCTAAGGCTACAGATCTCGACCTCCAGTAAGTGTACGAGTCACCCGGAGGTCTTGCTAAAAACACAGATCGCTATTCCCAACGCCTACTCTCAGCTTCTAATTCAGTAGGTCTGGAGTGGGGCCTGAGAATTCAGAATTTCCAGGTGATGCTGCTACAGCTGGTCCTTGACCAACTGCCTTTTGAGAATCCTGGAGCTCAGGAATTTCGTTTTGGTTCATCCACCCTTGTCCTCGGGCTTGGTGTGAGAGTCACCTAAGTTTTTCACTGCTCTGGGTTGAGTGATTCTGTTCCCGGTTGTTTTACAGCTTTGGAGAGGCTGGGAGTCACTTAATGGCCACTTATCCCTACTCAGACCCATGGAGAGCATGAATTAATTAGATATTTTCATTCTAGTGGATCTGCTTGGCTGTCCTCTCCAGTCCAGAGCCCTCCACTGGGTTCCAAACAGTCTGGTTTTTCGGGCCCTTTTATCCATCTGGGTATTTGATAGAAGTGCCAAAATCTACCTGTTTTAAATTGAACTCACTAGTTTCTTGCTACAAAATCTGCTGCTGCTGTATTTCCTGTGTTGGTGACACAGCCATCTATTGAGTTAGCTGCTGAAGCCAGACACTTGGAATGCTCTTTGTCACACCTCCACCCTCAAGCACCAATAAATATACCAGCCCAGTCGGTCCTTAGAGCCTTTGAGTTTCGCCTCTAAACTATCTGTAGTTCGTTCCCTTCCCTCCATCCCCACGGCCTCTTGGGAATTATTTAAAAGTTTCAAAGCTGTCTTTCATATATAGTCTTCATCTACTCTTTCGAAGAGTTTTTAAAAAAACAAATCTGTTTTTATACCATTTAAATTCTTTTGCTGCTTGTTGCCTTATGATAAGGCTTCTTTACCCCTGACTACCTTTCCATTCTCATCTGCTTCTCTCTCCCCCTCTGCTCCCTCTCCCAGCCTTAACACTTGGTGGTGTTTAATTCCTCTCTCCTTTGTTACATTCTGACCCGGGGTGACCTCTCCCCCATGCTGCCTCTTCAGCCCCTGCTCATGCAGCTAAAGGTTCTCCTTCCCTGACACTCCTTCCCGTGGCTGGTTAGCATTCCTTTCTTTATAGTTGCCTCGCACTTACCTAATGGGTAAGTTTTATCTCACCATATTATGTACGTTTGCTTCCCTGTCTCTGCTGAGTTATGAGCTTCTCCTTACAGCATTCATGTTTTGCTTGGTTCAGTATGAGAATCCCCAGCCTATGGGAAGGCTGGTGAGCAGGAGCCCCTGTCCTTTTATTGGTACTGACTCTATCCCAGTGTTCCCAGCACTCTAGATGATTTTATTAAATCTTTTAACAACCCTGTGAACTAGGTATTATTATTATCGCTATCTTGCAGAGAATGAAATGGAGTTGATTTTTTAAAAAAGTATTTATAGATCACTGAATTAATGCATTTCTGAAAAGCTGATCTGAGGGTCTTGCCAACCCGCCCTTAGCCTGTCCTGCATCTCGCGCTATAGTAAGCAGCACCAGTGTGTCACCGATGTTAAATTAATTTCTTTTTCTCTAAGAGGTGTAGTGCCCTGGGAAAATTACATCATGTTAATGACTGCATATGATGTAAAAGATTAAACATATCAGTGCTATTTATCACACACGCCTTTTTTGTTCATCCCTAAGCCGTGTTCTGAAATTATTGGTACCCTGGTTCTTACTGTTGTTTTGCTTTATTTGAATGTTTTCAAAGCCATGATAATTTCTCTGCTCATTTTTCAAACCCAGAAGACCTTGCAGATCAAGGGAGTGTAAATATCACAGAAGGGTTAATAAGTAGGAATGTTTGGTGTTAAGGCAGGAAGCAAAATTTTTTTTGCAGGTATAGATATAAAGATGAGAATATGCTTAATTTCCTGTATATGCATTGTTTTCTTTTATATATTTCATGAAAGGGGAAAATGCAGAAATACTCATTCAGCCCCTGAGTTACTAGTTGTTAAAATGAGAGGGACCGTCCATGACTCCGTGTCACAGCGGACTTGCCAACCTGCCCTTAGCCTGTCCTGCCTCTAGCGCTATAATAAGCCGCGCCGATATATCACTGATGTTAATGCCCAGATCACAAGACGGGCTTTCGCCGTTATTGGAGTTCTCAAGTAAAAGGGATTAAGGCAGATTTTCTGGTCATGAAAACGCACTGGATATGAATTAACGTGAGCACGCGATACACACTTCAACTTGATATTTAAGGTTCTCCGCGAATAATCCCCGTACGGTCCTCTGATTTCTTCAGATTTACGTCCCACGGCTCCCCAGGGGTCTGCCAAGCTGCAGCTGTTTCCTGAACAGACCCGATCATTTTCCACCTATGGTTGTGTTCTTCCCTTGCGCAGGAGGAAAGTGTCCCTGGAGGCCCCCTGTAAATGCCACTTCTCTGGGCGCCTTCTCCGACCTCTCTGCCTGGTCAGGCCCTCCTGCTACTTTCCTCTTCTCATTTACGTCTGTGCTTTGTGTCCTGGTTTTTTCGCCTCATCCTCCTTCCTTAGCCTGTTGGCCACCCGGGAGCTGTCCACCCGGGAGATGTCTCCACATCTCTCCCAGTGCTCAGCACGTGGTTGCTTCTTTGCTGCTGCTGGTCTCCTGTAGCTTCCTTTGGGTTTGCTGGTCTCCTGTAGCTTCGTTTGGGTTTGCCTCCTCCTTGCCCCAGGCATGTCCTCTGAAGCTGAGGCTGCCCCCTTTCCCTTCATTTGGACAGTCCTTCAGTGAAGATGGGTATCTCGACATCTCTTTGTCACCTGTCCCACTACTGTCACCTGTCCCACTGCTGGTAGTGCAGAGGCCAGACCACCCCCTACACTACAGCCTCCTGTTTTAAACACATCTCATGTTCTTACTCTCCTGCTTGAAATCTTGCTCTCCACTTCGTATTGTTTCAAGATACCTATCTCTGTAGTAAGAGTTATAAGGGAATGTCAGAAGGATAAACACCCAATAAAGGGGGTGGGGTGCAGATGGAGGTGTGTTGCTTTATTTCCTACGCTGGGCGGTGGGAACATGCATGTTTACTATATTCTCCTGTAGGTCTAAAATATTTTAGAAACACACTAAATTGTCTGCCTTTAAATGCAGACGCCCTATAAGCATTCAGGGCTCTGCACGAATAGCTCTTGCTCCCACCTAACCTAACTGCTAGCCTGGGCTGGCCTCTCTTGGCTCCCTGTCATCCTTCTCCAAACATTTCTCACGGTTGAGACCTTGTGGTTTTGACTCATGCTGTTACTTTTCCCTCGAATTCCCTTTTACATCTGGTCACACAATAACCTCCTCCTTTGTTTTTTAATGTCTATTATGATTTTTACATCTTCCTAGATGTTTCATTGGACAGTCCCTGTTACCATTAGGGAGAGTTCATTGTCACTTGATCTGTCTTCTATGGTACTTTACAGTCTTTGCTGGGATAGGCTTTGCATTGTATTACTGTTGTTTGTTCATTTATCTCCCCAGAGTTGTAAGCTCTTCGAGGGTGTGTTTTGTGATTTTATTTATCTTTGGGTTCTTGGCACCTCCTGCTAAGTAGAGTAAATTCCTCAGTAAAATGGGGGAATTACTGAGTCGTAGATCTGAGGTTAATGTTTTTAACTGAAGTAATGTTCTTTTTGTGTGTGTGTGTCCAAAAATCTTCAAAGCAAATTGAATATCTCTTAGACTCAGTATCTGAACTGTAGGCTGTACATCGAGTGGATTTCCTAGTTCAAACCCATGATTGGTTTGAGAAATTTCTTCTACTTTTCCGATTTACTTTTTGGTGATGGTGATATTTGGTGTTTTTTTTTTTATATATTTAAGTTCTCCCCTCCCCGACCCCATCTACATGGCCTGTGTTGATGGTTTCTGTAGTAGTGTCCAAGGGTACGTGCGGGTCTAGGTTTCGAAGTAGATCTGGGCTGTGAAGTGGTACCACTTGTTGTAAGGGTGACATCTGCCATCAACGCTACTTGCTCTGGGATGGAGAAGTGCCACGTCCGTTTAGATGAGAGGCAGCAGAGTTTATTTTTGTGGCAGACGTGTCCCACTGCAGAGGTATAATAACCATAATGAAGGAGGATTATGCCGTATTAGGTTTATGAAGGGTGTACTAGTCTGTTACCAGGGTCAGTGGTGACAGCCCAAGCCAGCAATTAGATTTCATTAAAGACTCCAGCAGGCAATTAGCATTTGCTTCTGCCAATGAAATCCTGTGATCTGTATTAAGCATATTCTTTTTTGTTATGCGTTTTGTAAAATGTGCTTTCAATGTTGAAGGCACACATTTTTTTTAGACATACACAAGTCACATTTGAAAAATGGGGCTGAATTTTAGACTCCTTGTGTTTAAATCTGTGGATCATACAACATTCTGGATGAATTGTGCTGTTTTAAAACCTGTATATTTTTAAAAGGTCATATAAATTTTTTTATTCAAAGGTAAGGAATTCGTTATGGAATATTAGATAATGATGTGATTTATGAGGGAAAAAAGTGTGACTGATGTGAAACCAATTAAAAACCCCAAATAATGAAACGACACCTACCAGTCTTAATTATATTCTTTAGAAAATTATTGTTTATTTGAGAGGCATCTAAAAATAAAGGCTGGAAAGGATGATTTGTGTTGTGCTTCTGCTGAGTAGCTATTTTGGTTATTTTCAAAAAGAGGCTTATTTTCCAAGTGCCAGGTTAGGTGCACGTGTGTGTTTTTGTCCATTCTTATGAATGTGTTTAGGCATTTTACCTTTGCCTGTGAATATGAAGTGATGTTTGCATTTACTAAGTTACTCAAAGAAATGTCTTCCCTCCTTCCTTCTTCCCTACTCCCTTCTTGCTCCTTCCCTTACATCCTTTATAGTAAATAGTCTTCACTTGGAGGATTCCGATGGGTTATTTACTATATAGGTATCCACAATCGATATTCAGGATGCTAAAAAGGAGAAATGCAGAGTGCACGGCATTGTGCAAAGAAACTCAGTGTGAGGGTCTGTCAAGGGTGTCTGTTTCTGTGGGATAGTTAGGCGACCTTGTGTCGTTTATTCTCAGTTTGTATTATTATTTTTCTCATTTGTAGATTGACAAAATGGAAATAATGGCTGAGCATAGCAGTTTGAAATATGTGTACATCAGTATATTAAAGACTCCAAGAAATCTTACAGTAAACCAAAGTGTGTCAAAACTGAATCCATTTTAGTAAGGACGTATTTTTTTAAATTTTGCTTTTATGGAACATATGTAATCTCAAAGTACAGTAATATTATATAGGACACTTTCTAGAAAAAGTATTGGTTTAGAAGGTCCTTGTAATAGAGATGACATGTTTGTTGTCTTTATGAAACTCAGCATCTAAATTAGAGAGTATAGTGACTTGGATTATTAAGATGAGGAAATATTTAAAGTCTTCATGAGCAGACCAGACTAACTATATTATTACTATTACTTTTTGGGGTGTGTGTGTGTGTGTGTGTGTGTGTGTGTGTATTTTGCAGGGAGGGGTGGAGGAGGACCACAGAACAAGAGCAAATTTAAAATAAAATATCAGGAATTTATTCACAGAGCCAACTTTCAGAGAAAGTTTTAAGACAGTCACCATTTGGTCTAACTTTATGTACTTTAATCCAGCGAAGAATAATGTTCAGATGAAATTTCAGGCACTGTAGGGAACCTCATCCTTCAAAGAAAGATCCAGATATGTTCAGTAGTCCCTCTTATTGAGGCCAGAAGCTGTGGTTAATATATAGACTACTGAAAAGTCTTGATTCTCCAAATTCTGGCAACCGGCCCTCCTTACTTATAATACTGCCAAGAGGACAGCAGTCGGGTGGAGGAGCTAGAAACCATGGAGGACTATAGAGATGCCCTTGCAGTTATTTTACTCATAGCTGCCACTGTCCAAGTTGTTTTGCGTAACTGGGCATTGAACAAAACACTGTGACTACAGTATGACCAGTTTTTCTCCACCGGGGCTGCTGTATGTTCTGAAGCTAATTTGCTCACTATTTCCTTCATCAATTTTTCCCACCCCTGTTTCTCTCCTTTTGCAAAGCAGGGCTTCACTTGTGGGAACCTCTTTCCCTCTAAACCTAACAGTCTTTTAAAAGAGATGTTATTTTTATCTATAGTGTATCCTTAAGAAATATGAGAGTTGAAGACTCGCAGCTAGAAAATGGAAGAAGTGGGATTTGAACCCATTCTCTGACCCCACAGCTCAAGTGCTTAACCACCACGTTAAGACTAGAAGTCTGTGTAGGTCAGGAATATCTTTCATTTTATTCCATCCTTCTTCCGTTCTTTCTTGCACCCATCAGTTTGTTTAATATTTATTAAACAAAATATTTATTAAACTTCTCCCCATTTTGGTATTTTCGAAGGTGGAAATTTTTTTTTCCTGTGGTTATAATCTTTAGAAGAATAAACTAATAATGTACCCACTGGCCACGTATGACCGTACGGCATTTAAAATGTGACTAGTTTGAGTTGAGACATGCTGCCAGTATCTGATGCTCACCAGGCTTTGCAGACTTAGTATCTGTGGATAAGTCAAGTTAAATAAAATCTATTAAAATTGGTTTCTTCTGTTTTGCTCTTTCAAGGTGACTACTGGAATATTTTAAATGACCTACGTGGTTTGCATTTGTGGTCCATATTATGTGTCTTTTGGACGGCATTGTTATAGGTCATTATCAAACTATTCCTGGAAGCTCTCGTCCCAAAGTGATGCCTCACAGGACTGGGGAAACCGTGGGTAGGGACAGAAATTAGAAATCGTTGTTGGTGATGGTAAGAAGCAAGCTTGACGATGACACCTTAGATGACCAGCAGAGAGAGACTAATATTAGTTGGCATGTATTTACTGCTTACCACGTGCAAGTACTTTGTCAAACACTTTAAGTGGATTATCTTTTTGATCCTTACAACAGCCCCGTGAAGTAAGCACTCTTGTACGTAGGCTTATTTTATAGATGAGAAAATGAGGGCTTAGGAAGGCTGAGGCAGGCACAAGATCCTACAACTGGGAAATGCTCGTTCACTGTGTAACACCGTTGGCATGCAAATACTATTAAATGGTGGAGCTGAGAGTCAGATCTGGGCGTGGATTCAGAGCTTGCGCTTGTAACCACTCTGCCTCACGGCCTCTCCAAGTCGAAAGGGAAAACATTGGCTAGAACTGATCAGTAGCCGTCCTTTTATTCATTCGGTGTCTGTGAGGGGTGCACATCCTTCTCCCCAGCACTGGCAGGTACCATCTGTGAGTTAGAGACTAGAGTACAGGAGTAGATGTTCCTAAGACTGGTCTCAAGTTATCAAAAAATGAGAAAGTTGTGATTATGCGGGTGATATAGAATTCTACACTTGAAACTTATATAATGATTAACCAATGTTGTTCCAGTACATTTAATTAAAAAAACATTGACTACATGAAAGAGGAAAAGTGATGAAATTGTGCCTGATATACTCCATTTACTAATCCAAGATTCCCTTAATTAGGAAGATATTTATCAGAAATTGATTTTTAGAAACTTTAAGTGCATTTCAGATTGCTTTTTAACTGAGAGAGATGTATTTCATAGTGAGTACAGATTTTGTTAATACAAGACTTAGATCATTCTCTCTTAATACACTCAGCAGTACTTTTAAAAAATTGGTAAGTTGGAGAGACTGAAAAAAATGGCATAGATGATAGAGGCTCTGTTCATCCCTCTGGCGAGCAAATCAAAGTTGTGATGGAAACAGGGAGCAGCAGCAAGGAAAAATCGCCTGGGATCTAGATGAACAAGCCATGCAAATAGGGAGAAATACAAGGAAGCACCTTGCAATGGGAGAAGGTAGGATGGGGCGAGGACACGGGGCTGCCTGGTCTCCAGCGGCTGAGTGAGACAGAGATGTAGCAGCAGCAGATGCTTCTTAAAGGGACGATGGCCCCAAGTGGATTTTTTATGGTGATGGACCTGCTTGCTCTGAGCACCAGTGCCGATTTGGCTGCACACAGGAGGCACCAGGGACTTACAGGCAGACATTGCTGGAGTGAGGGCCTCCTCGAGGCTCGCTCTGTACAGAAGTGCCGGCAGTATCCATTGTTCCCTCTTGAGCCCTCCCCCACTACCAGTGTGCTGGACACAGCATCACCACAGCCGAGATGTCATCAAACTGGATAACAGGTTGCTCTGCCCAGAGGATTCCCTGATACCCCGCCTCCCCCAACTCACGGCCCCACCCAAGCCACATCCAGGTGTATCCTCAGCAAGTCAGGTGATTCTTGCTGAGCAGTACCTAGACTCACACTGGAGGAGGCAGCTGGCCTTGGTTTCTGGTGTGGCCTTTTGAGGCAACTGTAAGCACAGCATCTGTGGATTGCTTGCTGAATCTTAACAGGTGGCCCTGGAAGGGTAAAGGCTTGGGCTAAGTTTGGCCTGCAGCTGAACCCCTCTCAGGACTGTGCCGCTAGATACCTACTGCACAAATCCACACTAATAAGACCAAGAGACTTAGGAGATTTGCTTAGTACATAGACACAGAAAGGCAGCCAAAATGGGAAGACAAAGAAGCAGAAACCATATGAGAGAACAGAACAGAGATCCAAATATAATGGAGTCAAGCAATCTAACAGATGCACAGTTCAAAACACTGGTTATAAAGATGCTCAGTGAACTTTAGGGAAGTATAGAGAACTTCAACAAAGAGATAAAAAACATAAAAATGGGAATGAAAATTCTAAAAGGGAACCAGTCTGAAATGAACACATTATCTGAGATGAGAAGTATATTAAATGGGATAAACAAGGAATAAACAAAATGAATAAAGAAGAGGATCAAATGACCTATCTAGAAGATGAGAAAGCCAAGGACAGGCAAGCAGAATGGCAAGAGATAAGATGCCAAGACTATAAAAATAATTAAAGGAGTGTATGGGACACTATTAAGGGTCCAAATATCTATCTGATCGGTGTAACTAAAGAAAATCAAGATGTTGAACAGCTATTTGAAGAACAATAATGGAAAATTTCCCTAACCTGGTGAAAGAAATGGACATAAAACCCCAGGAAAGCTCAGAGAATTTCAAAATTCAGGGTCCAAAGAGGCCCACACCAAGACATATCATAATTAAAGTGCCAAAGTTTAAATAGAAAGAATATTAAAAGCAGCAAGAGAACAAAAGATAATTACTTATAAGGGAACACCCATAAGACTGGCAGCTGATTTCTCAAAAGAAACTATGCAGGACAGAAGGGCTTGGCAAAAAATAATTGATGTGATAAAGACTCAGGATCTACAACCAAGAATAATTTAGCCAGCAAAGCTGTCATTTAGAGTTGAAGAACAGATAAAGAGCTTTCCAGACATAAATAAGCTAAAGGAATTTATCATCACCAAGCCAGTATTACAGGAAATGTTGGAGGGACTTCTTTAAGGAGAAAAAATATAAAAGACTCACTTCAGATTAAAAGACACACAGACTAAAAGGAAAGGGATGGAAAAAAGATATTGCTTTGATGGATCTAGAAGGTATTTAAGTCAGACAAAGATAAACACTGTATGATTTCATTTGTATGTTGAATCTAAGGAATAAAAACAAACTATTCAAAAACAGATTCACAAATATAGTGGACAGTTTGATGATGGACAGAGGGGAGGGGTTTTCGGGGCCTGGGAGAATGGGGTGAAGGGTTAAAGAAGTACAAATTGGTAGCTGATGGATGGTCACGGGGATGGGGAGCACGGCAGAGGAATGCAATTAGCTTGAATGCATTGGCTAGGTGGAGGGTTAGGAGAGGGAGTAATTGGGGATCATTTTATGAACTATATAGATGTCTAACCAATGTACTGTTACTTGAAACTAATTAAAATAAATACATTTTTAAAAAGAAAAAAAATTGGTAAATTTTCATACTTATTATCTTAGTAATTAATATTTTAGTATATCTGCATATAAATGATATACTATAAACCTCTTTGTTGTTTTTTATTGAAATTTCAAACACTTACATTTCTTGGTATCCTATAGAAGACCACAATGAGAATCTTCACATTAGTAGTTGTTGGATTTATTTCACAATAAATTTCCATGAGTGAGATTGCTTGTGGCGACGCATATTTTTATGATTGACTCATGCCAGTGTTATGGAATTTTAAGCATAGATCATAAAAATAAATTCAAAGGTAGCACAACTTTATTTTCAGATATCTGACATTCTTTCAGGTCTCGCTTTGCATACTGTTTAATGACTAGGAAGTAGATGATCCTAGCAAATAACTCTGGCTTCTGTTTGTTTTTTCACAGTTCCTTCCGTTATCGGCTGAAAAAAGAGTCGATGAGCCCTGAGTTCGTACATTCAAAGACTGAATAGTGACACTTGCACTGGATTCACTTTTGGCGTAAGTATTTGCTAATCCTTACATCATACGGGGCAGAAGTAGGTGTGTTGGAGAGAATTATTTCTATTATGAATATGATATGTATAGAATTGTTGAAAAACATAAAAAGCTAGCATTTAAGTGGAAATTAAAGACATACATGAGTAAATACTTGATAAAAATAATTATAAACTGTTACGTCATTCTAAGTTAGTGAATTTCTGGTGCTTGTTTACTTTGTTTTATATAAATATTTTTGGTGTCTGTCCATTCTACTTTTTCACAATTTGTTTTCTTATATCAGCTACTTTATAACTTGCCATATTTTGATGATTTATTTGATTAGTTTCGCTTCGGTGACAAAAAAGGTTTCAACATCTGAGTGGCTTCCAGCAACAAACATTTATTCCTTTTCAGTGTTATGTGAATGCCGTGGGTGGGCGGTACCTCTCTGCGGCTCGACTGGACTCAGTTCAGCTCCACGTGTCTTCTCACTGGAGAACCCAGGCTAAATGACAGCCCCCACCTGGGCCATGCTGCTCTCATGGCTGAAGGCGGGAATGTAGCGAGAAGCCTGCGTTCTCATTTAAAGCTGCTTCATGGAGATGGCAGATGTGTTGTCCACATCGCATTTACCAAAGTATAGCACATGGCCCAGCCAGAAATCAATGAGTCAGGGACCTCCACTCACTCCCTAGAATTCCCAGGCAAGTCACAGGGACATGATGGGATGGGATGTCTTGCAGGGAGTAAAGAGTTGGGATTACAGTTCACTGACATAACTATTCCTTTAAGGTTTGGTTTGGCGTTTGGGTTGTTTCCAATTTTAACAATTACAAATAGCATCACTCTAAACAATGTTGAACAAATTGTTTATTTACTTGGAGAGTATTTTCCTGGGAGATAGTTTCTAACACTGGTTTTCTGGGTCAAAGGGCATGAATTGCTTATAGATCTTGTTACATGTAGCCTTATTGCTCTATGCAAAAGCTATCAGTTTAGCACAATCATTAATATTTAAGTATACAGCTTTTCTTATATCCTGCTGGTGCTAGGTTTTGCAATTTTGATTTTGTTAAATTTCATCATTGTTTACAGCTTAATTTTTGCAATTAGCAATGACGGTATTTTAAAACAAAAACGATTAGAACAAATTGTATTGTTATTCATCTTTTATTAAATAAAACAGGGCCCTTTCTTTTTTCTTTTTTTTTATGAAAAGTGTTTTTATTTCTCAGAGATGCATTCTAACATATTTAGGGGTAAAATATGGTGTCTGCTACTTTAGCAAATTTAAAAATATATGAAGTATGATAAAATGTAAAAAACTGTTAAGTTTAAGCTAGGTAGTAGTATATAAGTGTTTATTATATTATTCCTTTAACTTTTCTGTATGTTTGAAACTTGTATGAAATAGCTGAAAAAGTTAATATTGTATTTTTTTACTGCTGTAAGTTCTGTTCATATTTCAAATCTGGTTAGCTATTTAAAAAAAAACCAATGTGTTGTTCCTTGCACATACTATCAAGCTAACATTTTATTTCTTTAAATGTGATAATCATGGTTATTTTTTAATCCATGTCTGATAATTTCAGTATCCGAAGTCTGCACATCTGTTCTTTCTTCTCTGTTTTGTTTATACTGATTCTCAAACGTGGTGCTGGGGTTTCTGTGCCCCTTTTATTTTCTTGTTTCCAAAAGTCATTATAAAAATTTACTTTTTTTCATTCTGTCTCTGTTTTCTTGGCCCCACACTTTTCTCTGTCATGTTTTGTTAATACATCTTCATCCTTATATCGAAACAAAACAGTGAAAAAAGTGAAAACAAGACATAGGCTTGATTTGAGGTTTTATAACTTATCTGAATTAAATCATAGTAATTACTATGGACCTGGGTAAATGGCTGAATCTATTCAGATTGCTGAATTTTGTTGCATATTTTCAAGTCTTGGGAGAGGGGATTTATTTTTTGCTCTCATACCTAACAGTAGATGGCTTTGATTCTGTGGTTTTTGGATTCACCTATTGCGGTATGGTTTATAAAGCAGAAAATCCCAGCTGAAACTTAAGAACTAGCCTTTCCTGCAGTTTCTCCCTCAAACTGTAAACTAAAACTTTTTATTACTATCTGTATCCTCTCACTCGCTTTACTTCACAAGCATCACGTTGCCTGCTGCTTACTTAGCTCTGGCTTCTGCTTAGAAATAGTGGTATCTAGACATACCTATAAATATTCTTGGTTATGTTTCCTCACATGAGGCTTTGAGACTTCACAGCAAAGGCAAAAACACTTGGGGAGACATGAGAATTCTTCAGGCACATCGTGTGTGTGTGTGTGCGCGCGCGTGCAAATTGGGATGGGAAGTAGTGCTGGCATCTGGGAATGACAGTTGGATTTTGCAACTGCCACTGGGGTGCGGATGCCTCCCACCTCATTCAGTGGAAGAATGTCAAAGATCCTCCTTGGAACTGAAATCCATTCTCTGTGTTTTTAGACACAGGCTGGTAAAGCTTGTAGGAAATATTGCAGCTCAGTGGGAAGCAAGTCCAAGTGCGGGATGAGCAAGCAGACGTGCGAACCTGACATCGGTGTGCGAACAAGAGTTGATTTGAACAGTAGTAGTTGCTGACTGCAGAATGTTAAGATGTGTATTTAGAAGATGAATAGTGTGCGTATTAAGACTCCCGATTAATGTTGAAATGTGAGTTTGAGGAGATTAGCCATGAAAGTCTTTGGATTTTTGTTTTTGAAATGGTTTCTGATTTCAGTTTAAGTTCATTTTTGTAAAAGTCTTTTGGGATTACTGGCAAATTTCTTTTGGAGGATGAGGACCCATTGGTTTATGAAGTTTTGATTTTCTAATAGGTAAGTCTTTAGGGAAAACTGGATTCTGGGGCTCAAAGTGAGTGAGAATGAAGATGCTTAATGTTAAGATAGAAGAAACGGAGTAATTACAGAAGAGAAACTTTTAAAATCCTGTGCAGTCAAATAGTAGGATGCTTGTTTATAGTGAATCGATACATATTTAAGTTGAATTTATGGGATTACTACTAAACTCTTCTCAGACTCTTGTCATACTCATTGGAAATGCTTTCTTAAGCTGCTAGTAGTTTTAAAAACAAAAGAAGTGCTTATCCTTGCAGGGTGTTCAGCTTCACTGAATTCTGTATTTTGGGAGAGTTGAGGCTACAGGTGTAAAATGTATCGAAGGTACATGACTTTGAGGTCCCAGGTTGCAGGTGGGACCCTGTACAGTGTTGCCCCAAATCAGATAGTGTTATCCTGTCCATTCCCCAGTACCTTCCCCTTTCTCTCATTTTCCTTCCTTCTTAGCCTGAATGTTGGCTACCGGTGGAACCCACTTACGTGGTGCTGTGATCTGAATATGCTCCCCCAATATTCTGATGTTGAATCTGAACCCCCAAAGGCGATGGTATCAAGAGGTGGGGCCTTTAGGAGGTGATTAGGTCACAAGGGTGGAGCCCCATGAATGGGATTAGTGTCCTTATAAAAGAGACCCACAGAGCTCCCTAGCCCCTTCTGCCATGTGAAGATACAGTTCGAAGTCTGCCTCCCAGAAGAGGGTCCTCGCCCATGTTGGAACCCTGAACTTGGACTTTCAGCCACCAGAACTGGAGGCAGTAACTTTGTTGTTTGTAAACTATCCAGTCGGTGGCACTTTGTTTTGGCAGCCTGAATGAACTGAGACACCTGGCTTCACCCGAAGGGTGATTGTCAGGTAAAAATTCGTAGTTGTTTACCTAAGATCTATGGCTGCTAGACTGTTAACATCCATCTGATTCTTTCGGCAACATGTTCTATGCAGCCAATAGCTTTTTAGACATATGACAAATCTGTGGTTCTTTTTAACTTGTTGTTCGTAATACAGTAATTAGTACATGTTTGCCGATATCCATGAGTCGTTCAGGGTTCTTTATAAGGAGGGCAGTGACAAAAATCTGCTATTTTTCCTCACGTCTCCCGGCTTGAGATCCCCAGGAGGGCACGGGCAGCACACTCTGTCTTGCTGGTGTGCTCAGCTGTCAGACACCAAGTGCATTCTGGGGGCGGCCACCGGACTGCATTTGGCTGACAGATTGTAAGCTTGGCTTAACTACTTTCCCCAACGACCTTTTAGATGTTTCTGCTTTATTGGTTGTGTTTGGCTAGGTGTCCCTCAGCGTGCATTTTTGTGCTACTATGACATCCAGTCCATTTTTTAACTACACAACTATTTAGTATCTTGGATGTACCTGCTAGAAGGAAATATCGTTATATTGATGATAGAAATTTTTGGTTAATGAAAAGGGATACTCAGAAAGAAGAGTTAAAAAAAGGTAAATAAAGGACACTGAATAGGCAGCAGAAGTAACAGTGCATGTAATTATATTATAGTAGGTAGGGTGACTTCATTTATTCAGAATTTTTGAGTCCTAAACTAATTTGCCCAGATATTAGGCCTTTGGGGTTGCGAATGAGCTGAGTCCCTTGACAGGCTGCTCAGTATAATTTCTCAACTAGCTCGGGTCACTACTGGTTGAACTCTTAAATGAAGTTTCTTAACAGGCAAAGCAAAAGACCAGACCTGATATGTAGGCAGAAGCCTCTGTTTGCACCCAGCGAGAACTCTCCAGCTGTTCTAAAACATCTGGTCTGATTCTTATGTCTTGACTAGAATTTTCCTCCACTGAAGGCAGGGAGCTTTCCTGGTGCCCCTGTGATAAGGTATACCTTTTTGCCTTTCCTTGCTTGTGTCATTTGCTCTCTTTACTACTTTATTACTTTCTGTTCTTCTTCTTTTCTACTTTATCTCCCCTCTTTGTCAGCTATCGTCCCTGATTCCCCAGCCCATCCCATGCTTAAAGGAAAACAACAGCAACATACCCCTGGATTTTCAAGTGTTTCGCCAATCCTGATGCCTCCTCTTCTCTGCTATGTCTGGGCGGGTCAGTGCTGGGTATAATCTCGGTTCCCTTCCATTGCTGTATTTTGTTTATAGACTGGTGTGGAAAGAACTTCTCTACTAAAGCTAGCTCACTTTAGCTGTATGTGTTTTTTTGTTGTTGTTGTATGGGAACCTTGAGTCCTTACTAAACAGTTGTCTCCTATAATATATATTTTACTGGTGATCTAGTACATTAAAATGGTATTTTTCTATAATTACTCTTTGACCTGGAAAACCATTCAACTTCCATTCAACTTCTTTGAATGGAATTTGAATGGCTGCTGGTGTGTGTACACTTTAACTCCAGTTTGATTTTAATCACTGTGATCACACATATGTCTAAAAAAGCAACTACCCATTAAAAAGGCAGCACCATTATGAGGTGACTTTGGCTTGTTACATGAGAGTCCCTTAGGCCATGTAAGATGAAACCGCTCTGGGCAGATGTGTAATGGGCCAAGTCCATTTTGAATTTCTGCAGACTTTCCGACCATCCCCCACCGTCACCCATGTGGTTTAGTGGAAAGTGCACGCCTGTGGAATTTAAGAAACTTGAGTCCTAGTTCTGCCACTAATTAGCTATTTTGGGGTTTGGCAAGTTCCTCAGCCACTCATGACTCAGTTTCCTTGTCTTCACTGTAAGATAGAATATGATTCTCAGGATCCTAGCTCTACGCTTCTTTGACCATTCCAATAGTTCTAGAAAACTTTTCGTTCCAACTCTGTGGCTGAATTTGTGGTCAGAACAAACAAGGAAACTTCTGTGCTGTCACTCTTCTCAGAAGAAGCTACTAGTTGTCTGATTTATTTTTGTCCAGGAAAAGATTCAAAGGGCATATTTGAATATTAAACTTACACTTCTCTCTTTTTGCAATCATAGTTCGCTTTATTCGGCATGTACCTTTTTGATACTTCCTGTAGAAAACGGGGCTGCGATGTATACAATATACGCTTGTTAACTGCATTCATGTGAGTTCATACTTTCATTTGTGTCTATTTTCAGAGCCTCACCCTGACCGTTGAGGTCACTTTAGGCAGTGTTAGGTGTTGCCCTGACAAAGGTTGGAAGACACTGGGGTGAGAGGAAAGGTGGAATTTAGCAGAGGTTTCTCCGTGTCGTGGAAAAGGATGCACGTCCTGCCCTCTGTTCATTGCCCTCTGCAGAGCGTCACCCGTGCTGACAGTGCAGGCGAGACTTCAGGATCTCTTCCTGGAGATGTAGATTTAAGGGTGGGCATTGCTGGAACTGTGTAGGTCTCAACAGTGTTTGCGGGGTGCTGAATGTCGCGTCTGTGCCTCCTTGGCTGCTTCTGAGCTGCGATTTGTAGTCCCGTGGGAATTTGCAACACCATCTCCAAGGTCTCAGGTTTCCCGACACCCTTTACTGCAGATTTCTTTATAGCATACGCTTGATGCGTTTTGAGAATTTCATAACTTATTTTGAAATCATTCGAGATGCTCAGGAGTGTTTCACGCTGTAGGCGGGAAGGCTCCAGTCTAGAAAGCAGTATGGGACAGACGAGAGAGAAGAGGTTGGGAGATGGGTTCGTGATTTCCAAGCAGCCGTAGCCAGCGTATAGGGGCTGCCGGGAGGGAGAGTAGTCTGAGAAAATAGACTTTCTAGTTTAAATGTTGACTTTCTTTTGATCCTGTTGTATTTTGAGTTTTTTCATATTGTTAAAAGCGTACCTTATGTTGCTTACTTTCCACTCTAAGTAATTGGTTTTTAATTTAACAAAAAAAAAACCTTTTTTTTTTTCATTTTACACTCAGAGAGAGTTTGTTTTTATTGATACCAATTGCCCTTTCCCTTTTACTGCCTTGAGAGATGCCTACTGTTCTCACATCTAGGCCTACTTTATCAAGGCTTGGTTCCAAAAGTTCGTTTGTAAATCAGTTAGCCCAAACCAGGAATTGATTTTCTTATAAAAAAATGTTAAAGTTAGTGCATAAGTTGTCAGCCATGTGGCGAGAGAAAGCCCATTCCCTCGCAGGTGGCAGGTGGCGGAGATGCCCAGCTCCCTGCTCAGCCCCAGCTGGAGGAAAAGCTCCAGGCTTCGGAGCGCTGGCCGGGGCTTCTGGGCCACCGCCTGGGGACTGCTGCGGGCCACCTGGGCTCCCGTTCCGCCGGGTGCTTTCACGGAAACAGCCCACGGGGCCCCCAGTTGTCAAACCCATGGAGCCAGTTAAACTACTCTGGGTTCATTCCTGGTTAGCAGAGATGACCACTGAGGGATGTGTAAAGAAAACGGGAAGGTGGAGGCAGAGGTGGGCAGTAGGCGTGCTCCTGCGAGAGGTTATGTTTAGCTTTGGGTGCAGGGTCCAAGGTCACACTGCCTGTGTGTGTGTCTATCCCTGTAGATCCTGTACCGTAAAAATGTCAGGACGCCCCAAGAGTTAATAGCACGTTAGGCTCCTATAAGCTGTTAGTCTCATAAGTGTGTTTGGGTCTTAAAAGTCAGTAATTTTCACTGCTGGGTGTGTCGGCAGCTCCTGATCACCTTTGTAATTAAAAAAAAAAAAAAAAATCTCGTGTCGGTATTGCCCTGCTTTTTAGTAGGCCTTGTGGGGCCTCCTTTTTCCTCTCTCACCTTTCAAGCGTTTTAAATTGTTATCATCTGTAATGTGACTATGTATTGAATGCAGAGTTGTGCATTAAATCATTAAAAACACTTTCATTTTCGCAGTTCGTTATTTTTGTTTACCGGTAAAGTTTTTACAGCTTTCTTGCTATTATTTTTTTTCCTTCGGGAGGTCTTCACTTCTATTTTTATAAAAAATAGCCTGGAGTCTGCTAAACTGCACTTCTGAGCAACCTCCATTTACCACTATTTGATTTAGACTCAAGGAATGTTAGCTTTTTTTTTTTTCCTTTTCTTTCTTTTTTTTTTTTTAATGCTGGTTTAGGAAATGTAGTTAGGAAAGTGATGTAGTTAGGAAAGTGAGTTTGTTTCAGAGCCTCATGTAAGCATGTATTGCAGATGCATTCTTTGGTTACAGTCTACTGGTCTGGATGTTCCTATTCTGCTTGTTCCTTTTCTGAGCATAATTATTCAAGTCCATTGAATGAGCTAACTGGGAGTCAGTCATGTTGCAAGTTATCTTTTTTTTTGAAAAGAGATACTCGTTTCCTCTAAAACTTCCCTTAGTAGTGGCCGATGGTGATTGTACCAAGCCCCAAACTGACTCTTCTGTATTCTATTAAAGCTGCTTTTGAATCGTTAAGAAGCTACATTACGTATGTGAGATCTCTCATACTTGCGAAAAAATTGATCTAAGAAGCTTCCATTATTTATTTTGTTGGAAATTAAACTCAATTGACAAAACAAAAATTTCATAAAATGTGGTTTTAGGTGCCTTTGACAGACAATGGGGAGAACACATGCTAAATCACTATTGCCCATACTTTTCCTAATTGCTTATTTTGCATTTAAAAAATAGATTTCTTATTGAACTCTTCTTGCTCTTTCTTTTCCCTGTATATATTGTCATCCATTTGGTAGTTATGGATGTTTTTCTCACAAGGTAGGGATCTACTTTCTACTTGTATTCGTTTTTTTTTTCCCAGAAAGTTCTGTAGCTGAGCCAGAAGTCTATTTTTATCACTAAGAAATTGTCAAATATATTATGAAAACAACATACATGTATGTGTTTATATGAGAGATCTTTTTATTCATGTTATTAATATGCCATGTGTACCGTGGACCTTGTACTGATTCATGCCTTTTCAACAAAACCTTTTTAAAAACTGCATCCAGCTGTTATTTGTTTAAAAAACTACTACTATAAAGCCATTGCAAATCTGTTTTATTTTCCCATTGTGTTACAAAAAGCAAGGAAAGCGTTTTAGTCCCTTTAAAGAGACGCTAGCCTTGGGTAAATAACAATTTAGTCCAGGTGGGTAGAAAAGAATGCTTGTGACATTCTTCAGCTCCGTGTGTAACCTCCAAGCAGGAGGTCAGGCAGCAGAGCATTCGCAGGAGCTGGTGAAATGTTTTGCATTTATTTACAAGACTCTTAATCACATGACTGATCTCAGTAAACTCAACAAGTCACAGTGGCGAAGGAAAGTATATGAGGCATGCAGAACAGTAAACATGGGGACTACGGGGCCTTTACATTTGGCCTTCCCATCTGTTCCCACAACGGAGAGGGGACCATCGGACTCTCCCGTGAGTGGCCATGGGTGGCTCTGTGAGGAAAGCAGTTATCCCCATCTGTTCCTACCTGCTGCTTAACTACTGGACATTTTGCTTTTGAAAACATTTATTAAAATTATTGGGGTGACTGGTTAATAATAAAATCAAATAGGTTTCACGCGTACAGTTCAATAACATGTCATATGTATATTGCATTGGACCTTTTGTTTTTAAGTTTCAGGTATCCCGAGTGTTGGAATTGCATTTTCACTAAAGATTCTCAATTCTTTTTTCTCTTTAACATTCTCTACCCCGAACTTCTCTTCCACCATTCCTAGTGTATTCCGATTTTTCTGTGGTGCTGGAGTTGATGACTTGATTTCATTGTTTGCCACAGTCTGGTTTAAAGCAAAAGCATTCTAATAATACCTCCTAAGTCTTGTCATTTTTACAAATTGTTACCATATTTTAAAAATTGGTTTAGATGTAGCTTATAGAGAATCAAACAAGGGATGGACAGTGCCTCTAGATAAGAAATCCATAATGCTTTAGTGTCTGAAATAAGATTGTCACTATTTGGACATTTCTTTTTTCAAAATGTCTCTGGAAAATATTAATGTATAATTGTTCATGTTTATTGTGGGCCACCAAGTATTACTAAGAATTTACTGTGTTGCAGATATGGAACAGGGCTGCGGACAGTGAGTAAAGTGCTCTCATTTGGGGATGGGGGTGGGGGTGGGGGTGGGGGTCCAGGAACAGACTTGGAATCTTCCTGTTGACAGAATGGTGAGGGCTGTGACACAGCCCTGTGATAAGCTGCTCCAGGAACACGCTTTTCTCTTGCTTCTTGAGGGATTTGTTGTTGTTGTTGTTAAAGTGCTGATTAAATTAGGGACATAGTTTAAACGCAACATTTCTGGAGCATAAAACAACACAGGGCAGACATTCTTAGGACATTTTTGTCAAGTTACTACTTATTTTGTTTCACTGTTCGAATCTATGGACTATACATTTTGTAGTTTAGTTTTTTAATTTTGCCTCTAGTTTGCTTTAGTTTAGCTGACTGTAACTTGACTTGAAATGAATAGCTGTTGTCTTTAGAGACAGAGCAAATGATAGACACTTCTGTCCTTTTCTATGCTCTCCCACTTGGACCCAGCTGACCCAGTTGTCCAGTGGGATTTTAGATGGTTTGGATGGTTTCTCTTGAGGCCTCCGTTCAAGAGAACCCGTAGGATATTCATTTGTGAAGATTCATCCTCTCAGTGTAAATGAATTACTTGATCGTTACCTACTGGTTTTCATTCTTTGTGAAATGCATCATCTGTCACAACGGGTGATGGAGAATAAGTGTTCTAGACAAAAGAGCTTATTTGGAACAGGTAGTGTCATACAACATTTAGTCCACTTAATGACCTTAATAGTTTATTGAATTCTAAAGACGTTGTCCCAAATCTACCTAGGAAGTCTCTTTCGTTATTACTGGTGACTAGAGATTAGTGTCTTTGATAGGCTGAAGTCATATTTTCATTGGGTAGAAATAACTAACATTTTTACATGAAGTCGTGCTTCTCCATTTTCCCCCTCAGGCAATAATTTCATCCTTCGGAAAAGAAGTCCATCCAGAAGTGCTGGATTTTCAGTGACAATCTTTTGCCAAACGTTTATTGTTTACTGTGTGCTGGGCAAAGTGGAGGTGGCAGTTGGGGGTTATGAAAAGATATCAACCCCTGGCTCCTTTTGTGGAGGATTTTATTATACATTCTTTGTATTTTAAGTCCTCCCTTTGGGACTCTATTATAAACTTTGAATATTTTAAGTCATTTCTCTTTCCTTTCTGCCTCTCCCTACTTTTTTTTTCCCCTCTGTGTTTTATCTCAGAAGAAAGGCACGTTTCACTTTGCTGGTATGTGCTTGTACCTTTTCATCTGTGGCTTACTGCTTACTGCTTACTGCTTGCTGCTATGGTAAGATTTTGGGATGTGGGTGTTCATCTGTTTTTTTTTTTTTTAAAGCTATTTTAGCTTTGTTATTCTCATTAAATTTGGTGAGTCGACCTAGCAGCAGCATCTCATATGTCTTCTTTAGATTCAATACATGGACTGATTTTTGTGTTTAACTAGTTTTGACCTTGATGGAACGGTTCTCCCTTCTCCATTTAGGCTCCTTAAGTGTTGGTGCAATAATGACTTCAGAAAGGACGAAATATCGTGCATTTTGTAATGCATATGTACAGTTTGCTTTTTGAGAAAACTTATAGTGCACCCACCATGCTTTCACAGAGATGGAAGTGGCAATGTCTTCTTTGTGACATCTTAGAGGCAGACTGATTGCGTTTGCCTGGATGACGTGAGACAGCCTCAGCAGAGGAAGACATCTCTGAGTCTGGAAGGATGAATAGGGCCTCCAGGAAGGAGGGAGAGGAGAAGGGATGTGTTCAAGAGGAGAGAAGTAACATGAGCGGTGCGGGGTGCAGAGTGGATGCCTTAAAGTGTAGTGCATATTCGGGGGAAGCTGGGAGTTGGGGATGCCTGGTGCTTAGGGGCAGGAGCAGTGGGGAGATGAGATTGCTCTCCATCTGGGAGGTGACGGGAAATGTTGGGGTGGGGAAGCTTTCCCCTTACCCCGTTAGATTCAGGCTGGTTGAACAATTCAAATGACATGTAGGAGATTAACAGGAGAAAAATCAAAATCTTAATATGTGTACATGGGGACTTCACAGAAGCATGACAGTTCCAAAGACAGCGAGGCAAAATGAGGTATACACACACACACACACACACACACACACACACACACGTATGTATATGTATATGTATATGTCATTTTTGGACTAAGGAGAGGGGGCTAGGCAGTTCACAGGTAGATGAAAAAGAGCAAACATTTGGGAAGCAAATTCTCGCAGGGCCCCCCAGACACAGCACACAAAGGGGCATCTCAGGAACACAGTTTGCTTGGACTCTCCCTGTCTGCCACACCTGAGTCGTACATGCTAAGGTGACTCTGCGAGGTTCCCTTCCTGAAGCAGGGTTTTCTGTCTGAGTCTCTTTAGACAGGTGAAGGGGAGGGAAAAAACTCTCCCCGAGTTTGTTGGGCTTTAATTGTTTTCACCTCGAAATGTAATCTGCTTGCCAGGATGCCACATTCTGGGGAGACTTGCTCCCGACCCCCACATAACCGAAGAATGTGTGAGTTTTCTATTTGGAAAGCTTAGACTTTTCCTAGATGGGATGCTTAGTACCTCCCTATCTCACTCTGTTTTGTTCTTGGGTTAAAGTTAATCCAGTGTTTTCCAACATACACCACCTTCCTATTTCCATTTGATTCTGTCCCCAAACAAAATAGATATGCACTGTCCTGGTAGCACTGTGGATCGCCTGGGTTAGGTTTTTAGTGATAGGGAACTTCAAACACACTTTATCAAAACGCATTTGGTGTCTGTCCTGCTCTGGAGCTAATCTGGAAAAAAGGCATTCCACAGGAAAGCCAGCATATCTCAATAAATCGTGTGTTTTCCAGGAATGCTAGGTTTCTGGCAAATGTCATATCTGCCCAACTTACATTTCTCAGTGATGACTCTGAAACTTGTCCCAGTGGGGTCAGCGGCATACTGGTCACGGCAGCCCTCCAGCGAAGGGTAGTCTGAAGGAAGTGCTGTGACTTTTCAGCTTGTTCACGTACCTCAGCCTCTTATACCGTCAGCATGAAAAACAGCATGAAAAACAGCAACAAAACGGACACCCTCGTGCAGAAGTTATTTCTACCCCTTCAGTCGCGTGACCTCACCTGTGGGGGGCAGGTGGGGGAGGGGGAGGAAACTGGAGGGGCAAATGATTTGTTCTTATTTTGTGGTTGGGCTTGTCAGCTGTGCGTGTGTCCTGTGCAGAAGATTTTTCTGGGGACCTGGGGGTGGGAATGAAGTGCGGGGGGTGGTGAGTTGGCCTCCTCTGGGGTGAGGTGCTGGGTGTGCTTCCTGCTTTACGGTTTGGCAAGGGGGACTGAGGAGAATTACACCCAGATATTAGGAGCTTCTTCAAAAAGTTGGCCACAGCTTCCTTAGTCAGACATAGGACAAAGCCTAAGTGAGAATATCATCAACCCTATCGTTTCCCTGTGGTTTGGCCAGGGAAGTTGGATTTTGCCAAATGTTACTTTTCCAAGGACAGTGATATAGCGTGACATTTTCGAGAGAAGGAAGTAAAGCCCATGTGAGGGGGGGGTTCAAACTCCATAAATAAGCTGAATTCTTTTTAAAACCTTAAATAGTGTGTGAATTTATCGTTGTCTTTCGATCTCTGAGATGAGGCTCTTTCTGCGTGTGGCACGATCTTGCCGTGGAATTTTGGATCGTCAGCTGGTCACGAGGCATTGCAGGGATGCCATTCCCTGGGCCACGTTGCCAGTTTGTTACGTTAGAGGACGTAACGGGAGGAGGAATTTCTTTTCTTGCAATTGTGGCTGTTGGGTCGTTGCCATGGGTGGTGGAGGAGCCTGGAGGGAGATGGAGACTTGTGGGGGGCGGGGAGGAAAGGCACTTGCAGGAGACGGGACAGGGCTGAGGGTTTTCGCTCTGTGGGGGTGGGGTGGGGGGTGACTCACACCTGTGCCCTGAGTGCCTCCTCTGGTCCGCGCTGAGCCTAGGGGCACCAGATGCTCTCGTGTGAGGGTCCTGAGGGCACACGGCACGTCGCTTTTGGAGTCACATGTGGCTGTGTGCCCCGTGCAGCACGTGGCAGAGGCTGCACCCGATAATGGAGAGGTTGGCACACTTCCCCCACCTGGGAGCTCATGAAAACCAGCTTCCTGCCAGGGACCCCGGGGGACCCCAGATTTGGGGAGTTCACTGTTCAGTAGTGGAGCCTCAGAATCTGCATTTAAACAAATCCCCCGGGTAGCTTTTTAGTTGGAAAACAGCTGGTCATACTTTCCTGTGCACAGACAACTGCTCTAAGCCCATTTTGTGCTTTTGACAAATCTTTCCTCAAACGACCCGGTTATGGGATGGTGAGTAAGTGGCCCAGAGTGGCTCTTAAGCACCAACAGGGCTCATCTGGGCAGCATGTCTTAAAATCACGGTCACTTCAGGTTATCTCTGCAGAGGGCTTGAGAGTCTACGCAGGCACTGAGTTTATTGCCTCTTAACACGGGGTGTTCCGTCCCCCTTAAGGACAACCTCAGACGACTGACTTTGCTCCCTGGGCTGTACGTTGAATAGGTTTGCTGCTCTGGAGTACGCAGGCTGAGAGCATCCCGGTGGCGAAAGGCCACCTGGGGTTCCTAAGCCAACTCTCAGATTTACCCTGGATTAAAAAGAGAAAAGGATGGCGAAGGAAAATTGGGGGTGGTCCAAGGAGAGAGTCTTTCACAGTTGAGTCCACTCCATTCTTTCATTGTTTTCTTGTAATCATACCGAGGCTGATGCTGATGGTGAGAGTAGTAACAAACCCAACAGAAAGTCATAAGAAAGCAGGTATTTAGTGAGGACTTACTCTGTGCCAAGCACTGTGCTAATACACCCTTTGCCTGCATTGTCTCGTTTAATTTTTGTGACAACCCTATGAAATACGTACCATTATTATCACGCCGTTTTGCAGATGAAACCGAGGCAGAGGGTTTAGTGCAAGTCAGGTAACTAGTAGAGGCAGATACGGAATTCAGACTCTGTGAAGTCCGACTTGGAAACTCATACACTAAATACTGTGCAGGTTAAAGCTTCAGATGCCTGTAGGGCTAGACAGGAGTAATGCATGCCGCACGCCTGTAGTCACATAGGGAGTGGCGGGGACTGCGGCCCAACCAGACGGTGCCCCCCGCCACTGGGGTGGTTACTTTGGTCCCAGCTCACTCTCGCGAGGCTGAAATTCAGGCCAGAGCTCTCAGACTTTTTTTTCCCGAGAGCTAATGGAAATCTGTATTTTTGTGTGAAACATCTTGATGGTTAAACAGTGGCAACACATTCAAACTTCTAAAGAAAACGCTCTGGGCAGAGTTAACCATCGGAATGTAGGCAGGGTTTTTAACGTTTTGTTTCCTGCTCTACGCACAGTATCCACAGCAGCGCCTGGCACATAGTAGGTGCTCAGCGAGTGCTTGCTGGACAGACGAATGAGTGGACACGTGTGGGCCGCACTGCATTCTGGGCTGCTCGTTTTCAGCCTCTGCTCTGCTGCATCCCCCAGCTACCCTTTAGGTTTTCCTGCCGCTTCCTGTTCCAGACCAGATCGATCTTTAGCTAAGTATGTAAATCAGAAGTACTTCAGAGGTTAAAAATCATTTCAGTCTGAGCTGGTGTTTGGACCAGCATTCCTGTTTTAAGTTGTTTTTTTTTTTTTCGGTCTGTGTATTTTTAATTCTTTTTTAAAACTTTGTGGTAAAACACATAAAATTGACCGTTTTCACCATTTTTTAGTGTACAGTTTAATAATGTCAAGTATACTCAGATCGCTGTGAAACAAACAGAGCTCTACAAGTTTTTCACCGGGCCCCTGGTAACCACCCTCGTGTCTCTAAGATTTTGACTGTGTTAGATATATAAGCGGGATCATTCAGTATTGGGCTTCTTCTTTCACTTCGCATCATGTCCTTAAGGTTTATCCGCATCGTAGCATTATGGGAATTTCCTTTTTTAAGGCTGAATCACATGTCGCTGTATGATTGGACCACGTCTGGTTACCGTCTGCTTCCACCCCTTGGCTGGTTTGAATAGTGCCGCTCTGTCTATGGTGTGCAAAGATCTTTGTGATATCTCGCTTGCAATTCATTTGGCTATATACCCAGAGGTGGGATTACTGCATCATGTGAGATTTCTATTTTTAATTTTGGGAAGAACCTCCATACTCTTTTCCAGGGCAGCTGTACCCCTTTGCATTTCTATCAACAGTGTGCAAAAGCTTTTAGTTCTCCACATTCCTGTTAACACTTCCTGTTTTCTGTTTTCTGTTTTTTGTTTTTTGTTTTTTGTGTTTTTTTGGTAGTGGCTGTCCTAATGGGTAGGAGGTGGCATCTCCCTGTGGCTTTAGTTTTCATTTCTCTAATGACTTGTGATGTTGAACATCTTTTCATGTGCTTCTTGGCCATTGTTTTATATTACTAGTTAGTAGCTTCACATCTTTGAATTTTCAAGAGACGTCAGAATGTGTACCCTACCATCATGTCGGCGTAACATGGGAGAATCTTCTCGAGGTGATTGTGTTTTCTCCTGCACAGACACAAAAGCTTACCCAACCAGCCTTCAGAAGCTAGAGCTGAGAACTCTTGCTTCTGGCGTTGCCTGCTGGGAGAACGCAGCAGAGGCCCTCCTGTGTCCTGGTCTAAGTTTAGATGTGCTCAGAGAAAGTGCAAACAGATTGAGAGGATCTTTAGCTGTTTGTCCAGTGTAGGGGGCTCACTTCTCACCTTGAGAGCACTGTTCTATGGGATGCGATTAAGCTTTTGGAGGTGAGGTCATGGAGGGCAAGGAAGGTGAGAAACGGAAAGTGGAAGTGGCCGTGAGCTCTTTTTCAGCAAGCAGAACCATCTCGCAGTGGCAGAGCTTAGAAAGGGCCGAAAAACCACAGTAGCCATACAGAAAAATAACTAAATGGTCTTTCCCCCTACTCTATTGTTAGTTGGTACCGACTGGAACAAAGAGTTGGTTGACTCAATCTGGTGAAAATAATGGTGACGTCTAAAACACCCAAATCCTAGAGAAGAGTAAATTTAACTCTGTGGCAGCTAATTTGTAGTTTCGGGATTAAAGGTGTTATGTACGCCTGTTGAAAAGTTCATCCTAGAATTTGATTTTTTTGGGGGGTGAACCCCTGCAGACTCAGGACTAATTGAAAAAAGGTACAGATGTTGAGGTCTTGACTTCTGGAATGTCCTCTACTCATAGAGAACTCATGTGGGGTTAACCGCATCCGCAGCCTTAGAAACAGGACGCATTCCTTCCTTTTCGCAGTCTGGTCTGCAGACCTGAAGGCCTGGGGAGGATTGTCTGGTTGGCTGTCGTTAGCCAGCAGGTTAATGGTTAACTCCTGCACTGTGGCAGACATAACACCTCATCTCTGATGAGGACCTACTGCTCAGAATGAATAATGGGGAACCATGCCTTTCCTTTGACTAAAACCATATACCTGCCATAGTGTTTTCCCTTAAATATGTGAGACCTTAAAGGCTTTTTTCTTTTGCAAATAAAATTGACAAAGCACATAAGTTTTATGACCCATTTATTGCAAAGAAAGCAGGCCGCGTCCAGAAATAGTTTGCCATCTTTTGGGGACTAGTAGAATGATTGCCACTGAATTTTCATTTCACTTGATCACTGTCTAGTTTGAGACCAATATAAAATGGTCTTCTTCGTGGTGCAAAATATGAACAAAAAAACAGCATTCTTGTTAGTAGACTTGTCGTTTTAAAAGTCTCGTCTGCTGGGCTGCCTTGTGACAGTGAGAGTTACTTTTTTATAAGGAACAATCAACTGGACTGGAAAAAAGATAAAAAATAAAAACCAAAGGGAGCAAAGGAAGATTTGAGTGGGTGCCTCGCCAGTGACCTGGTGGCCATCTCCGAGGGGTCAGCCACCCCGTTCCTGGCTGACGAGTGGTGGTCCCCAGCTGGACTGTCGCCACCGTGAACATGCAGCTTCGGCTTCACCGTTTGTTAGGTTCAGCTGAAGCTTTTGGTGCTCTTGATCCAGTTAAGAACATTCTATAAACGTTAGAAATAGCCTTTGTATTGGAAAAAAAGCTTGGCTGAAAATTAGTTTTGGCCATTTTTGAGAAGTGTGTTCTTAGTGTTATGAATGATTCCGCACTCGTTATCAGGGTCCTGGTTCCATTTCTTAGTGATCGACCTGAGCAGCCATTCTCAGGGTCCTTCATCACGACAGTCTGTCTGTCTGTTGTCTAAGCTGAGGATGGAGGATTGGCACGGCCCCTGCATCTCTGGCTTGGATTTGCCCCTGAGGCTTCATTGTAAATCTGTTCTGAATGGACAATTTGATCCGGTTGTAATATGTCTTGCTTATTACAAACCCTTAAGTTAAAAAACAAAAAATAGACGGGACTCTTTCCCTTGTAGCCAAGGATTTTGAGAGCGTTCTGAGGGCTGACTGCATCTCGCATGCAGGCTTTGGCTGTGTGCACGTGGCGGGCATCCTCACCCCTCGGACACTGCCCCTGGCAAGGGGCCCGCCGTTTCTTAGCTGCCACAGTGCATATTTCTCAGTCTTCGTCTTTGTCTTTCCTTTGGGATTTGACATGGAGCATGGCGTCTTCCTGAAGCCTTGCCTTCTTGGGCCCCCTGATGTTCCTCCTCCTACCCTGGGTGCTCCTTTTCACTGTCCTTCGAGGGGTTTCCTCCTCTGGTCACCTGTTGAATGTAGGTGTGATCTGGCATCGGGTCCTCTGCCCTCCTGACACCTTTCTCGGAGGCTTTCCCAGCCGTGTCCATGACTACTCTGAACTTGTCTGTTTAACTCAGACCCCCGTCTCTTTGTGGCCCCCACATTCCAGCTGTCTGCTGGATTTTCCACGTGATTGACTGCAGGTATCTCAGAATGTCACAAACAGCCCATTCGATTTCTTGAACTTTGGTGTTTACTTGAAACTGCACAAGCCTATCAATGTAGAATGTATTTCATCTTTACTGCTATTGATCCACTGCTGGTGGATCCTTCGTTATTAGTCTTTTACATATTTTCTAACAGTGATGAGTAATTACCCAGTACCAGGCGTTTTTAGATCTTCTCCCTAGTGGTCACAACAACGTTGAATGAATCTGTGTTTTTTCTCATATTAATGTTACAGGGACCAGAGCCACCACATGCCCGCCAATGTCACAGCCCCAGAGCTGTCTTCTGCTGGTTTCAAATTTTTTACGAACTTGCCTAGGAAGACCTTAGATAGGCTGCAGCAAATTATTCCCTTGTCCCCTTCTGTCATAGCAGGGTTCCTTATGTACACTGAAATCTGGTGAGACCTGTGATAAATGGATTGTTGAGCTTTTTTTTTTTTTTTTTTTCTATCTGCTCCTCAGTGGTTCTGACACCTCAGGGTGATAACACCTTAATTGAAATCGCTCTTGTATGAAGTACTACAGTAACAACAAAAAAAGAGTTGTCATTTCCTGAGTTCACGGAGGAGGGTATTGGTACCCTTCCTCTGTTGCTGAGAGGGTGGCACTGGTTATAAGAAGCCTGTCCAGGAGAGAGCGCTCGAGAGAGGGGATGCCAGGTGCTGTGGAGGAACCTGGGATGCTCGAACAAAGTTTCAGTCGACTTGGGGATGTAGATAGGTGCAGGTTCGGCTGGGAAGGGAACAGTGTAGGTAGGTGGCCCCTTCTAATTAGGAATCGGGAACCTGGAACCTGAGTCCATCCTTTGTCCCAGTCCACTAAGGTGACTTTTCAGGTATCTTTCGTAATTGCCCTAAATTACATCAACAGGGACACACATGGGTATGTGTCACTTATTTGGCAGAATATTCTGCAGAGAACTTTCATCCTTGGGCACATCCTCATCGATGTTAGAATTAAGTGTAAAGCCCAAATGCCGCAGACTGGAAGTGTGACTCTCTGCGTGGAGTGGGAACATGGCACGCGAGAGGTGCTGCCGGAAACACTTGCAGGTAGAAGTGTTGGCCCTTTCTCCGCCTCAAGTGGCGGGGACAGCCGTGTCGCCAGGACAAGAGTTCCTGGAGGAAGTGTAGTGGCTTTTGAAGTCGAGTTTCCTGTCATGTGAAGAGTTTCTGTATTTGGAGACACCAAACAAAACCGATCATTATTTTTTTTTTTAGGATTTGTCTCCTAGACATTTTTAGAAAATTTCTCCTTAAATTAGAAATGATATAATATAGCTTTACAGAGCATTTGACAGATGAACCATAAAAAGATTAAGAGTAACCTGAACTTCGGCAGACTTTCCAAGTTTACATCCATAGATAACTTTTCTATGTAAAGAGTTGGCTTTGAAGTTTTCTTCTGCGGGCAGAGATCAAATGTATTAAATTTAAACTTTAAGTTATACTTATTTTTGTTTGAATGGGTAAAAGACGAATATAACACAGAATTTTAAAGGTACACACAAGATTATGCCATAAAAAGTCTTCATTCTACCCGTTTTCTAGTCTCACTTCCCCTCTCAGACGCCAACTGTTACTAGTTTATTACAGAGCTTTTCAGAGATATTTTGTATACCTACAAACATATATATCCTACTTCTCCTTTTCCCACACATCTAGTATATTACACCACTCCCATTCTAAGACAGTATTGTCTCTTGTCCTGGAAGCCATTTTTTTTTTTTTTTTTTTCAGTTTGTAAAGGGCCTCCTGATTCATTTTTTCCTTGTATGGGTGTACCATTATTTACCCTGTCTTCTGTGATGGAGTTTTTAGGTTGTTTCCAGATTTTGTAATTAAAAAAATTTTTTTTCACCTAGGTATGACTCTTAGAATAAATTTCTAGAAGCAGAACTGCTGGGTCAAAGGTTTGTGCATTTGTAATTTTGACAGATACTGCCATACTGTTTACCAGCAATGTTGGGGTACTTTGTAGACTATTATAGGCTTTGAAGTCTTTCTCTTGGGGATGGGAATTAGAGAATTTAAAAATATGCATGTTTAAATGTATATGTGCACGTTTACATATTTAAACATATATTTTATGATTGCATGGTCATATTTCAGTCTCTCTTTGGAATTATTCGGTGTTTAAGTGGCAGTTTTCAGCACTGCGAGCTCTCAGATTGAGAAAAGATGGATGGCAGGGTAATTTGAGGAAATTTAGATTCATGTCCTCTCTTTTCTATGAATTCTTAAGATTCAGCTCCATGTTGCCTTTTTCCATGAAACCTTCAGCTCTTAATTATAATTATTCCAGCTCTTGTTGAACTGGAACACCATTTAGAGCCTGTACTTAATTATATGCTTTTATTTAAATTAATCTGTATCATGTTCCTGAGCCTTGTCAGGAGACTCAGAGAGTTAAAATGGGAAGAGCAAGAAGCGGTTTTGACTCTTGGCTTTGCCTTGTGATTTTCATCTAGTTCTTGGGACAGAAACAGTAACATTCAGTAAATATTATTTTCTCATGTTTTTAAAAGCCTCCCCCCAAGCCTTTCATTATAACATCTTAAACCTAAATCAGTACATTTATCAGTATAAAAGTAATAATGATCTTTGTAGAAGATGTAAGAAATATAGAAAATTTTATAAAGCAGAAAATAAAAAAAATCACTTGGAATCCTGCCTTCCATGGACAATCTCTATCAATTTTTTTGTCCTCTTTCTGTGTGTGTGTGTGTGTGTGTGTGTTTAATTGGGAACAGCGTGCTGATGTAGTTTTGTATTCTCCCCTTTTCACCCCGCCAACAACTGACAGTTTGAGTGTGTCCTCCAGAATGTTTATAAGTACATAATACAAAATGTGGAGAAAGTTTCAGGAAGCCAATTAGAAAGGAAATTACACGGCGCACAGTGCTGCACCTGCTTCTGCCAGTCAGCTGGGTGGTCAGCTCCCGGCTCTGTGAGCCTGAACAGGTTCTGGTTCTTTTAAAGGTTCGCACCATGTTCCATACAACCTCCTAGCTGTATCCAGTTTGCCCTCTTATAAATAATGCGGAGGGAAGCATCTTTTTACAGTTTCCATGTGGAATCTTATAAGATAGATTCCTAGAAGTGGAATCACTGGGTTAAAGGTCATACACACTTAAGATTTTACAGGTGATGCCAAATATCCCCTTAAAAATGTCGTCCCTGGGTATAGTCCAATAAAAAACACCTCCATATCTTCTTCATCACCACTAGCAATGACCAGTCTCTAATTTTTATTTTTTAACATGAGTGATTTAAAAAAAAGGCCTCATGCATATCTAATTTACATTTTATTGATAGTGAGGTTGACTATCTTCATATGCCTCTTAGCCCTCTTTCAGCTATAAATTGTGTGTGTGTGTGTTTTAAATTTCTTACTGGCTTTTTTTTTTTCTGAGACTAACTTTTATCTGTTAGATATGTTGTAAGTATATTTTTCTCAGATAGTTGTATTCTAACCCACTTTATGTTGTCTTTAGCCATACAGGCATTTTAAATTATGTACTAAAATCTGATATGGTTTCTGATCTTATTTAGGAAAGACTTTTCTCTACCTTCACATTTATAATGTATTTTCTTCTGGCACTTTAATAATTTTGTTTTTTACATTTAAACCCATCACAAAAATGAGTATATTTTTGTATAGGATTTTTATGATTTACCAAAGCAGTTCTGTATAATAATAGATCAGGTTAAAGCTGAATGATGAAAATGTATATTTTTTAGATAAACTTTTCTTGAGGATTTTTAAATCTTCCTCAAGCTCTCATTTAGTTTGTCCTTTCAAATCATGTTCCCCGGTCACTTTAGGTGTCCTACGATTTGGGACTGCGGGTGTCACGTAGAAGTCACACAAGTCAGTCCAGCTTGTAGCATAATGTTTCATTCACAAATGAAGGCGTTGCCTAAAAAAAAAAAAAAAAAGAAGAAGCAGAAAACCCATAATCTGCTAATCTGTTTGAAGTTTTGGGAGCTGGGCACGTAATAGTCACCCATTCTCCCCGAGGGGCTCCGGCCTCGGTGTTGGTCAGGCGTGCAGTCGTGTGCACTGGAGCCAGAATTCCTTGCCTTGGGGACGTGGGCTGAGCTCCCGGGGCAGGGCTGGGCTAAGCCTCAACTCCATTTCCAGCCCTATCCTGTTACAGTTATGAAGTATGTTCCACAGTTTGACCTTCTGCTCTAGAACACTCTGCACACTATTATTCCACATTTCCTCTCAGATACCTTTCTCATTTCTACAGCTGGGACCTCGTTATGCAGAAGCAATAAATACTTCAGAGCATAAATATTTTTGTTAAGAACTGAGGTGCACTTCTAAATCTGTGAGCACGAAAGTGAAATGGAAAATTACTGAGTACATTATTGTAAGCTCAGGACCAGAAATGCCAGGGGAGTTTTATTTTTATGTTTAGAAAATAAACATGAAGTGTTGTTTATCTGTGGGTGTGAACAGTATGTTAAAATAGCATATCATAACTATTTCAAAAAGTATTTTTCCTGCCTCATCTTAATTTGATAACTGAAGTCTTGTCCAAATACATTTTCTCCTGAAGTGGATTAATGCTGCATTGTTTCTAATTTGGACCCTTTCGAGTTACTGAGATTTTTAACCATTTAATTCTTATTCCTCACCTTAATATTACAATTGGCCCTTGAACAGTGCAGAGGTTAGGGGGTCCAGCTGCCCCCCCCACACATAGTCAAATTCATATATAACTTCTGACTCCCCCAGCACATAACTATTAATAGTCTACTATTGGCGAGAAGCCCTCCCAATAACGTAAACAGTTGATTCACACATATTTTGTATGTTACGTTTATTCTTACAATGAAATAAGGTGGAGAAAACATTAAAATCATAAGGAAGACAAAACACATTTACAGTTCTGTCTGTATTTGTTGAAAAACATTCACATATAAGTAGACCGACATAGTTCAAACTGGTGGTGTTTAAGGGTCAACTATTTAATTATTTTTCAGAAAGTATCAAATACATTTTAGATCTTAGCATCACCTTTCACATTTTTTCTTTCTTGAGTGTTAATTTTTTACTATCTTTCCTCTGCTTGGAAGAGGCACTTATTTGTGGTCCAGATACTCTGATAACCGCTTTACGTGCATTGTCTCGCTGAATCCTTCCAGTAATGCTGTAAAGTGTAATTCCTGTTATTTTCATCTTAACACGTGAGGAAACTGGCTCAGAGATTCAGTCGTTTGCCCAAGATTTTAGTTTGTTTAAACTCAGACTTTTCAAATTCAAATTCCAGACTCTTTTATTTCAGAAGCTCTTAATTATTATAATGCATTTACATTTTTTTAAACCTTAATGAGTAACTGGATGTGTCTTCATTTATCCCTTTTTGGGCTATGGCTAGGAAGAGACACTAACATCTGACTGCAATTGCTTGTCCCAGTTTTTAGACAGTTACTGCTTGATCCAAAGTGAGTCGTGAAGTAATCCCTAAGACCTGTTTAGTTTTATGAGTCGGACGAGAGGAATTCCAGGTCTTGCAGGAATCTCTTTCCCTCAAGTTCACTTGTGGTGACGATGACACATGGTCAGCATTGCTAATTATAATTCTTCTCCCTGAATCTCATCAAGAAACAGACTCACCCTCCCTTATCCCCTCTCTTCCATCCACTAGTGTCATAGTGACGCTTGCCCTTAAAAATTTCATGAGGCCACTCTTCCTTTAGACTTCCCAGCATTTTGTTAGCGTTGCTTCTCTCTCCCTTGTACATGTAAGAGCTTCCTCGGTATGACCAGTTACTAAAATGTTCAGAAACAGACAGCTCTAACTCCTTAAAGTTAGATAATGGAACACAATGGAGCTCGCCGTTTAATTTGGTTAAATCAGCAGGTAAGAGAAGTAGACCCAGGGCTTGCTCCTGTGTCGACCAGAAAGCCTTAAAGGATATGTTTGTATGGCAGGAATCTTCCATCCCTGTAACCTTGGGGGATGCTAGTCCAGGCAGGAGGGCTGACAAGATCTCCAAGGTAAAGCATAAGGTAAGGAAGAGAGAAGGGGGGAAAGAGAGAGAAGGAAGATGGGACAGAGGACACTGATGGAGTGTCCCAACAATTTATTTGGTTGTCTTCACTTAAGATGAGTGCTGCCACTTTAGAAGTCGTTCTTATTTTCTCCAATACATGCCTACAAGAAAAATCATTCTGCCAGTCTTTTGGATTTGAGCAGCTCTTGAGCAGCTTATATATATATATATATATATATATATATATATATATATATATATATATGCGCCTATATGGCCTTGTATGTAAAGCTCTCGTCTATAAAGTGGGTCTAATATATATACATATATATGTGTACATATATACATACATGTGTATATACATATATAGCCTTATATGTAGAACCCTCATTTATAAAATGGGTCTGACATGAGCCAGCATATCTGCTTATGTCATCTTCCTCAATCATGGGGGCTCTGAATAGATTAAAATGATCTGTAAAAGTAAAAATCTTGCAAAATCTTCTGGTTTTTTAGAATAAGATCTAGTGTAGTAAATAAGCCCCCCCCCCTTTATTTTGGACAAGGGGATATAAAGGAAAAACGGATGAAGGGAAAAAGGTGGAAGGTTGCTTTGGATGGCTTCTTAGATGAGCTAAACTCAGGGGAATCCTTGGATCCTAATCTCATCCTTCAGTCCTTTCTAAAACCAACTTCGTAAGTTTCTGTGTTTCCGTGGTGGGCCTAGAGGGGGTTGCGGCTGTGCCTTGTCCAGGCTGGTGAGCAGCAGCCGGGATCCCGCATCAGCACCGGCCGCCGCGGCCACCGCATGGTGCCTACCCCACAGCTTTATCCACGAACTAAGAACACACTGCGGTATCAGGAGAACTCATAACATGAGGCTTGAGTTTAGAAATTTTCCAGGCCATTCCTAGTCCTAAATGATCATTGTAATGACATCTGTAGATTTGTTAAAAGCCTTTTGAAGAAAACGTAATTTTAAAAACAAATCGTTCACTGAATATGGGGTTAGTACTGTATTAAGCGCATTATATGTCTTAAAGTTGCGTAAATGGAACTACGAATTCTGACGTCTTTCACGGTATTGCCATTTACGTACACAAAATGGGAAATGCTTCTGTTATCTAATTTCTTGCCTAGGATGTTTTGAGGGATATGGCATGAAGTGACTACAGATTTTTAGCAATGACCTAGGGGATCAACGTGATAGTTACCGATAACGCTCTGTCAAAGGTAAGTGTTACAGTAGCAGCTGCTTTATTCTGAGCGAGGTCATCAGTTCCCAGGGATATGATTGTCTTGGGAGAAAAGAGTAAATTCAAGATTATGGAGAGACTTTGATTCCCCTCAAAGCTTCAAAGGTAATGTTAAATGATCTGTAAATGTTTATCTCTGAAAGGGTCCTGGACTCATTGTGGAGGTGATCACTTGTGCACCCTCGGCCACATTATAGGAGGAGTAACTTTATTTGCTTAGAGCCTTGAGATTAGCGGGATAGAGGAGCTGGGTACTTAGAGTATTGGTTTCTGACCTGGACTTTACAACTAATAGCTCACATTTATTGAACACATACGATGTGCCACTCACTGGACTAAGCTGCTAAATCTAAACTCTCGGAACAGCCTTTTGAGCTACGTGCTGCTTTTAGCCTTCATTTTATAGATGAGACACTAAGGCATAGAAAGATTAAGTAAATTAGACCGATGGATAAGAAATGGAGTTAGGACTTGACCTTGGGTATCTCAGGTTCCAGAGACTGTCCTGGAATACTGCCCTTAGCTTCAATTCTATTTCCTTATTCATTTATTCAATCCGTCAATTCAATTGATTTGATGCCTGCTGTGCATGAGCACTCCGCTGGGCCATGGAGCACCAGAGTTGAATATGAAATGGCCCATGACCTTGAGCAGCTCATGACTTAATGGCACGTTGGGATAAGGGTTGTGAGAGAGAGGGTTTATGCCCAGGGCTGAGCAAATCCAGAGAAGAGACATCAAACCTTAGGGAGTGGCAGTCTAGAAAAGTTGCCTGGAAAAGTGACACCACGTGAGTTCTGAAAGACAAGCTGGAA
>PVKZ01002459.1:159571-224243 GCA_004027375.1 Macroglossus sobrinus
CGGTGGGTTCCTGCCCACTGCAGGTGATTGGCACGGTGGGTTCCTGCCCACTGCAGGTGATTGGCACGGTGGGTTCCTGCCCACTGCAGGTGATTGGCACGGTGGGTTCCTGCCCACTGCAGGTGATTGGCACGGTGGGTTCCTGCCCACTGCAGGTGATTGGCACGGTGGGTTCCTGCCCACTGCAGGTGATTGGCACATGTGGGGAACTAGCGAGGGAGGGCACAGCACACTGGGTGTTTGGGTTTGGCTCTGCCACTTCCTAGCTTTCTGTCCTTGAGCAAAGTCTTAATCTCTTCAATCCTCAGTTTCCTCATCTGTAAAATGGGGACAAACAATATGCCTATCTTCTAGGGCTGTTGTAAGCATTTAATGACATAATGACCTGGGACTGCTTAGTACAGTGCTTGACACATAGTACATTGAAGCTGTTAATCATCATCATCATCATCACCATCCTCTTCCTCCTCCTCATTATTTAGGGAGCCAAGGACCAGATCTTCACAGGCCTTCCTCATACCTTTTTTAATCTCTAGGAGTAGCTTCAGCCACACCATGGATTAGAGAAAATTCCGATGTCTTCGCATGCGCTAGTGGGAGGGTAAAGCAGATTACATATTTTGAGAAGTGGCAGCAAGCTCGTTTCGACCAAATGCATTCCAGCTTAGTAGAGAGGTCAAGAGCCTGTTCTGATGTCTGTGCTCATTCTGGGGAGATTTGGAAGGAGGAAAAGGCGCTAACATTACTTGGTGTCACTTTTGCCAAAAGTCTTAACCACAGCTGTCAAACCGCTTTCCCGAGAAGGCCCTTTGCCCTCTCTGATGCTTAAGCATCCATCCTCACTAGCTTATGAGCTTCCTGAAGACAAGAACCACAGTGTGCTCATCTTCGTATCTACAGTGTCTGACAGCTGCTGGCCGCTCCGTGGACATGAGTGGCATGAGTGACAGGTAATGGTGTTCCTTAATATGCTGGTACCTGACATTTAAAGAAGGGCAGATTCGGTCAAGAAAAAGGTAAGACTTACGCCGTTGTACCATTCGGTGGTTTTTCTGTGTTCGGCTAGGATACAGCTCTGCTCAGATGCTGTAGTGATTTTGATTCTTTGGCACGCCAGTGCAGACCGTTGTTCTAGAGACAACAGAGGTGTTTTATGGTCACTGGACTTCGTGAGGACGCCACAGCTGTGTCTGTCTTAAATAGTTTTACCCCTGCTGTCTAGCACAGTGCCTGGCCCGTGGTAGGTCCTCGATAAATATTTGCAATAATACATTTCTTTTAAAAATGTGGGTTAGGACATTGTGCTGACATATCACCGTAATTTAACAGGGACAAAAGAGTAGACTCTTAGTTAACTTTTCTTGGCATCTAAATAGGAGGATTGCCAGTGCTCGGTACAAAATTCGGGTTGGAGTAGAGATGCCCTTCTGTTTAGACAGTTAGCTTATAAGCCGTGTGGTATATACAGAGCCTTTGCCTTTTGCCCCGGTGCCATTCATGAGTGTCACGTTGTAAGGGCAAGGTCTTTGTGCTGAATGGGGACAGTGTTTTAGGGCATGACTTCAGGCGCCAGCTCTGCTTCATATCCATTTGCTCTTGTTACCGTACCTGGGCTATGGGAGGTGGGTTCTGGCGTGCTAGAAGGGCCATCCTGTGATGCAGCCGACCCTGTGGCCTAAAGATCGTACGTCAGTGTCTGTCTGCTCTTCCTAAGCACGTTAGCCAGAGTCCCCCCTCCAACCCCCAGCCGGCTTGTCTTTGTGTCGCTGTTCAGCTTGTTGTCTCGTGACACAATGCTTTCAAATCATTCTCATACGTTTTTTTGCGAAGGGTAGGTTGAGGAAGGTTTTGTCACCTGTCGCTCTTATAGTTGGATTTATCGGTCTTGGATTCACCTTCCTCAATTCTGTCTGGCTAGTGTTTGAGACGTCTCAGTAAGATCTTCCTTGGCTCCTCCTCCCTTTGTGTTCCTGTCCTTTCTCAAGTTAAGTGTGAGCCACCCATGGATCGGTGACTGTAGGATGGATATGCCTTGGGAAATGGGTGTAATTTACTTGAATTTGGTTTAATACCGGAATTGCCTTAAGAGGAGTGGGTGTGATGCAGTTTGTGTTCACTTGTGCAGTGACCCATGAAAACGTAAAAGCATATAGTTTTCTCTGGTATCTATTATTTTTTAAAAAATTCTTTTAAATTTCAGCTTTACTGAGGTATACCCGACAGGTAACATTGTAAGATTTTTAAATATACATTGTGGTGATTCGATATACGTACATATCGTGAAAGGATTTCGCCCCTCTTGGAGAAATGTGAGTTTGTCCGACTAATACCTGAGAACGTCCCCCGTTTTGTTTTATTTGTTCAGTATCGAGAATGGCCTGTTCACTGCTGGGAGGATTATGAAGATCCAGGAAGGCTGTTTTTGAAACAGGAGGAACCATACTGGCACACGCCAAGCCAGGCATGCGTCTAAAACCAACACCAGGCACATGCTGGTTTCTAGTCCTCCACCCTTTCTAATCTCAGTTCTTTCTTTTTTTTTCTGACCGTGGATGGTCTAGCAACTTTATTCCTATTGTCCTAACCGTACTCAAGAGGATATTTGTCTGATGTGGTAACTAGTGGTAGTTGCCTACAACACTGTCAGTTGGTCACAAGCTCTGAGTTATATTTCCTTTGGTAGAGACCAACTTCCTCGAATCCCTCCAGACTCTACAGAAAAGTCATAATAAAGGCTCATGCTTTTAGACACCATGGAAGACGTAGGGCAAGGTCAAGACCATATGGTCTAATGGAGACGGTGTGAACTCCATCGCTAGCTAGTGTGTTGTCTTAGGTAAGTTACTTGAACTCTGTAAGCTCCAGTTTACTCATCTGTAAAATGGACGTAATGCCTACTACAGCCTTGGTGATAGGAGTAGTAGAAATTGTCTAAGTACAGAATTTGGTGTGGAGGAAGTGCTCCATAAATGGTAGCTGTGATTTCTGGTAAAACTAGGGTGTGGCCTTTGGCGGTGAACGTACAGTGATCATAACTGACCTTGACAGTAACCCAGCGTCTGTAAAGGTCTGTGGTCAAGGCATCACTCCTTGTAAATGGCTGGATGTGTTTGGATGTGGAGATTCAGATCTAACTGGTTTTTAATAGCTGCATAATGTTATGAATACCCGGTGCCAAGATTTCTTTGGACATAACTCTTCTGTGGATGTTCAGAGTGTTTTCCGTCCCCTACCCTCTGCTACCAGCGATGGTGACTGTAACATCCTTAGGGTTTGTTGCTTTTGTTTCCTATGAAAGTTTCCAAAAAGTGGCTTTGCTGAGTCAGAGTATGTGTTAATTATAGTGCAAAGGGATTTGGGGTTGTAAAATCTGTATAAAGCTTGGTTGTCCCTACCCTCTTACAATCTAGTGGGAGAGGAGATATATATTATTTTCCCAAGATTTTTTTTTTTTTTTTTTTTTTTTGCTTATGTACAAAGATTTCAGTAGATGGTGTTCCCCTGCGCCCTGCCCTCCCTGCCCAGGGAAGTTTGAAATCCTTAACATTCTGAAACCTAGATATAAATCAAGAGAGCAAAGAGAGCCTTTTGAATTAGGTTTACTTTGTGTAGTACTTGCTGTATTTATTAGATATGAGTTTGTCAGGAATTGTACGTAATTAAGTTTTTCAGCTTTTAAGAGCTAAGAGTCCACCTTGAGAACCGAAGCACTTGACGTGTCCCCGTCCCATTTCTCAGTGCGCTCACAGCCGACGGCCGTAGACATCTGCCACACCGTGAGAGCCACCCCCACACGCAGCCTGTCGCCTCTGGAGGCCCAGGCTTGCTCAGCACTGGTGCAGGCGCTGAGCAGATCTTCAGCTCGAGGTCCTTGATGGTGACAGGATCGGTAGTATACTAACAAGTGGTTTTTACGACAGTGAATTTTCTTGCACTAGAGGTAGACAGGTAATGTCGTCTCTTCGTAACGTCACTGAGAGCTGCTTAGTACAACATAATTTTTCCAAGTACTCATTTAGCATGTGTGTGTGCACGTGTGTGTGCATGCATGTGCGTGTGTGTGTGTGTATCTGCCTGCCATACAGGGGACAGAGAGAAGAAAGGACAGTCCTGATGGGTCTGCCATGCGTGCATGCGTCTGCCACGCATGTGTGTGCATGTTTGTTTGTAGTCCGTCTGCATGAAAGTACCTACATGTCGCATGAGCATCTTGGTCGAGCAGTTTTGTTTTCTCCCATTAGTAATTAACATGTGGTTACATCAGTTGAGATTATGCAACGCTAACAGCTGACACTAGTTCATACCTGTTTTCATTCTTTCTGCCCTCTGATTCAGCTCCTTGGCTCTGCAGCAGCGATTGCGTTATAACACTTCAGAAGCCACTTCATTGTATGCCTGAGTCACTGGAGTGGTCGCATATCTGAAACACACCGGGGACCGTGTCGCGGTTCCCAGTCGGTGGGACCTGCACTGGCTCGTGCGCATTCACGTTTCCTCTCCTTGTGAGGAACGGCCTTGACCTCAGGAGTCCTGTGACCGTGGGCTTGCTGGAAGGCAGCTTTTACTCTGTGCCACTGAGCAGGCTCTCTGTGTTTCCTCAGGCTTCCTGCAATACTGGGCGAAAGAGCAAAAATAATAAGGGCCATGAGAGCAAACACTCACTCCTATAATCGTCTCAACAACTGTGCGTGTTGGGCATTGATATCACCCCGCACCATACGTGCAGAAAGGGGAGGCAGCTTCCGAGCCCTGGTTCTGCAGCTTGCAGGTGGTTAATGCATGGATAGCAGTCTGCGTCTGGGTGAGGCTGGCCAGCGGGGCTTGAGAACCCCAGCAGTGAGCTGCTGGCCCCGGGGAAGCCGGGTGCGTGTTCGGGTCCAGTTGGACAGAATTGGCAGAGATGCCTGGCTGCTGCTGGTGTTTGGATAGGAAGTGACACAGATGAGTCCTCCCATCCGAAAGCCCTGGACCTGTGAGGGAAGCTGAGGGAACTAAGGCATGGCCAGGAAGGAAGCGGGGGGAACGGGAGGTGTGGAAAGTTTTGCTAAGGGAGGTCCCTCGCAGCAGGCTCTCACGGAGAGGCCCTCTCTTCGCCCGTGTTGTGCCTTCACTTCACGCCACGCGTCGCAGAGGAGGGTGAAGCGGCTTAAAGGTGTGTTTACCCTCGGAGTGTTCCTTCTGTTTTGATGAGTGAGTCATACGATTGAGCTCTCTGGTTGCTCCTGTGATCGTGTCTCTGAGATTGGCTTTTGGAGAGGTCGTGCGCGATGCGCTAGGAGCTCCCCGGCGCGCCGCACAGAGCAGCGCTGAGGAGGGCCAGCCGCCCAGGTGAGAGGCGCTGGGTGAGGTGCGGGGTGGCGGGGGTGCTGCGGCAGGAGCGGGCCCCCATCCCCGCTCCGGTGCCATGCACGCCCTCCGTCCGGACAGAACATCCTGGGGCTGGGAACAGGTCAGCAGCCTCCGGGTTCGTCTCTGCCACATCTGAATAAAGTCCGCTGTGGGTGAGCGAAGGTGGATTGCTGATGAGGCGTTGCGGTCTTCCTTCTGGAAGATGGTGGCCTGCCCTTGTCATGGTTACTTTGATGTCACCAGGTTGTAGTTTCCCATCCCGTTTCTGGGTAGTATTAGGATGTTCCTTGAGTAAGAACTATGGAGTCAGGTAACCTCATTAGTATCTGTATGTTCTTGGGCAAGTTCTTAACCTTTTTAACCTCAGTGCCCTCGTCTGTAAAATGGGGGCGATAGGAACAGCCTGAGGGCAGTAGGGCTGTTGGCGACAGCACTCAGCAGACGGCCCTCATCTCTGTACCGGCTTTGAAAATGGAGGTGCTCATTATGCCTTCTCAGTGCGTGGCTCTCATGGGAATCCCCGTGCTGGCTCCTGGCTGTGATTAGCTCTGCCATCCCGGCACACACATCTCCATGGGTGTCGACACCGACCGCAAAAAGACCTGGAATTGGAGAGTTGCAGATTCTAGGTCTCAGAGAAGGGTGGAGTCTTCCAGGACAAAGCATTCCTGGCATGACGAGACAGAGAAGGCTCGTTGGAGAAAAAGCCCGAGTCAGGTATTCTGATCTGATGCAGTGGATTGTGCACGTCGCACAGGCAGGAATCCCTTATCTTACGCCCGGTCGCTCGGTCTTTGCATGCATCCAGCTTGTCACCGTACCTACAGAAATAGTTTTTTCTGCCATCTTTGAAAAACGAAACGAAAGACTTACTGTCCATTTGATTTCGTTAAAGGAAAGTTTTATTTTGGAAGGGCGAGAAGGTTCAGTTGGAGGAAAAATTCTGACCCCCCCTTCTTTTTTTTTTTTCTCTGTGACATACCTCTGCAAAGTGGACCTGTTATCTGTTTTACCAGGTTACTGGACAAAGTTTCAGTTTCATTTAAGAAATATGTCTTTATTAAAAAAAAAAAAAACTCAAGTTTTTTAATATGAAAAATTTCAAGCATGTGCAGAACTGGAGACCGTGGGGTGAGCCTGACATAACCTGTCTCGTCGTCAGCAGCTGTCAGCTGATGGCCAGTGCTGCTTCGCCTGCACCCCGCCCCATCCCCACCCCATTATTTTAAAGCGAATCCCAGACAACATATTATTTTATCCATAAATATTCAAGATGTATGTCGAATGCCGGAAAGGCTTCAGGAAAGTCAAAAACGAAAACTCTTGCATTTTTAAGATCCTTAGGGAAAGATCGTTTCTCTTTAGAAACCTCAAAGTGGGGGCTGGGAACACGATTTTTTTTTTTTTAAAACAGTTACCTGTGTGTATGTGTGTGTGTGTGTGGGGTGGGGAGGATCAAACAACGTGTCTTCCCGGAGTCACCTTCTGCAGCCCTCTCTTCCCACCCAGTTGAAGAAATCTCAGCCTTGGATACGTTGTGAGACTGTTTTGCTTCTGACTTTTACAGCAGGAATAAGACGGGACTATTGTTTAGGGAGAAACAGTGATTCCAGGTAACACAAGCTTTACCTCCCAATGTGTGTGTGTGAGATTTTTAACCATCATGGATGGGACTTTTTGAAAATCTACTGATTTTCTGCCTTCTTAACCAGAGTATGTTGGATATTATTTGTTTCTATTCACTTCAGAGCTTTTTTTGACACAACCTTCCATGCTGTGCAGTGCTTATTTTAATAGTTTAGCTGTCACCTTCCTCATGGATATTTTTATGCCATCAGTGTGCTTTTCCTTGTCTCCTTGAAATCTGTTGAGGGCTATAAAGCAAGACCCAAGACTTGCATGTAAGAGAGTTCATCAGCTGTGAGGGTGTTTTTGTTTCCTGGATGTTGGAATTAAGTGAATGTTGGAATCAAGAGCTTTGTGGTATCTGCCCATTCCAAGGATGTTCGGGCTCCATTTCCTGGTTTTCGGTGACCTGCATAGACGAGGTTGTTGAGTTGCCACCTTTCGTGAAGTGTCACCCCAATGGACACAACATAGCAGGATCGTCTTTTAACTTCAAATGTAGCTTAAGAAAGGCTTGGAAGGTCGGGTACATGGCTAGTGGACAGGAAAGTTGGAAAATGTTTTGTTTGGATAATTTCTGTCTCACCACAGAATGTTTGAAAGTGAGTTAGTAGGTGAGAAATGAACACATTTTAAAATGTGACGATTCTGTTGTAGTTAATTCAAAAGTTAGGGGCTTGCATGTTAAACATTATACAAAAATTTTACTTGGCTAAAAAGAATTCAATGTATGGAAATACTTGTAGTATTCTATAGCCACAAAATCATATGATAGTCAGATGTTCACAAAAAGCAAAGAAACAAACCAACCTGACTTTTTTCCCCTGTTCTTCTTTAAGGGGGCAATCCGAGAAGACATTCTCACTACTCTTTTCTCTCCATCTCCTCCCACCCCATCCCTTTTTAAAAATTCTCCTTAGGAAAATAACAGTATTTTTCAAAGCCGAGCTGTGCCTTGTGCAGGTTTGTTCACAGGATCGGACTCGTTGCATCAGTTTTTCCTTTCTCACACCCCGACGCGGGTTACATAGTTCTGTGAGGTGTGCTGGGGAGTTGTAATAATATGGAACGCTGGAAACATTCCAGAGACTGTTGGTAAACATAGAATGCAACTGAACAGCACTTAGCGTCTGTTAGTGGTTTCAGGCCTTTAGAAGAAAAAAAAAAAAATAGAGGCAAGTATAAATAACATAGCATGGGAAGTAAAAAGAAAGTGTGATTAACCATGTTTAAGATTTGAATTTTAAGTTATGTCTTTCATTTCCCTAAAGACTGTACGGGTAAGTCAGTACAGAGGATTAAGCTGTATTTGGTTGATATTATGAATGATCGCTCTACTTCTTATCCATCATATTTAAAGATTTATTAGATTAGCCAAGTGACTTTTTCTGTGTTTTGAGAAAGCTGTCTGTGCTTTGTGTTTTCAGATTTACAGGTTTTTTTGTCAAGTTGTTTGGGGGAAAATGAGAGTACAAGATACTGTAAATCCACAGCTGGTAGTTAAATATGGAAACGTACATATTAGTGATTTTAGGAAGCTGGTTGACTAGTCCGGAGTGGGTTTTAGAAGTGACTGTGAAGCTTTTCTGTATGTCTCTCCCACCGTACATCAGAGTACTGTTCATCACATCGGGAGTTCCAGTGTAGTTTCTGCAAGGACCCTCCGTGGGATGTGGCATCTCTGGCCTTTGAGACCACCCCCAGTATCAGACACATCAAGGTCTGTGAAAGGGACGCTCATATGGTAGGAACGTGCTTCTAGAAATCTCTGTTCAATTTCTTTCCCCCCTAAAAAAGGAGCTGAGTACCTTCTTATGCCTGTTTTTACACACAGCGTATGCCTCTCTTAAACCTCCTGAAGTCAGACCTGTCTCAGGCTCCAGATTCCTCCAGTGTCACCGAGGTCACCAGGAGGCTCTGCCCTCCCTTGGCATCAAAAACCAACTCTTTCAGGATTCATTCTTTCTTTCATCACGATGACAAATATTTATTTAGCTTCCTGCCATGTGTAAGGTTCCACCTCGAGGTCTGCAGGAGAGCACAGAGCCGAGTCTGACACAGATCCCTTCAGGACCCTAAGTGGGAGCTAAGATGCGCACGGGAGCGTCTCTGGCATGAGGGACACTGCGCGGTGCCATCAGCTGTAGCAACACAGCCAAGCAGAGTATTACACCAAAGGCAATCTGGAACCAGTTTTCCACTCCCAGGAAAGAACTGTTGCCAACAGCAGACACTATACCCATTCTTGAGATAAGAAGGCTGCAGTCTTCTTACCCACTCAGGATGGGCTCGTAATGGGACGCTTCAGCTGGCGACTGGCTCCTCTGTGCTCCAGGTCAGAGTTTGAGGGGGCATTGCAAGGTGGCAGTGCCAGGAGGATGCGGGTTTATTTTTACACTCGGTCAGTTTTCCCGTGGTGTCGTTATAGCTTCATGTTACACTCTGCATTCTTTGCTTCGCCGTATGTATGTACGTACGTATGTATGTACGTACGTATGTATGTATGTATGTATGTATGTATGTTGTTTTTAAAGACTTTCTCCACAGTAGGTGGTAAGATACTCAAATCCTTCTTTTTACACTTGCTTTGCTCTTTTTTGAGCTTGCTAGCTTACTACGAGGAGGGGGGACAGGAAAGGATTGTGTCCACATCTACTGGGTGCCCCGCCGGAAATAACGTCTCATTTACTTCTCACACACACGTAGAGTAGATACTGTTTTTATAGATGAGTAAACTGAGGCTGAGAGAGGACAGATGGCTTAGCACTGACCCCAGCTTTGGTTCTTTGAACCACTCAGGTCAGCCCCAGTGCCCTGTCAAGCGAGTGTCTCCTCAGTGCAGTCTTTAACTTTCACTTGCCACTTGCTTTACTGAGACAAAGACCCTGGAGCTAGAGAGTTCAGAGGTTTTGTGGCTTTTCACCTTCGCTTCTTATTCTCAGTTACTCTCATCACTAAAGGGATAGAGGATCCAACTCTCTTATCCGATGCTCCTTTTCTTTCTAAGATGCATCTCAGAAAAAGAGGATTAATAGATTGTTTTGAAATTAGAATAAATCACTGTCTTGCAAAAAAAATCACGAGTCAGTATTGTTTTATTGTCTATATTAACCAAAACAGACTCGTTTTAACTTCTGTGGTTTCAGCAACAGTTGCAACTTGATATTATTTACCAGATGTGTTCTTGAAGAGTAAATAAAATTTTGTATTTTAAGTGACTATTTTAAAAGGCACTTGACATTAAAAAAAAAAAAACCTTATAGTAAATGGGATGATGATTGCCTACCTTGATCTCTTTTGAAAAGCCAGTTTCATCAGAAAAATCTGAAGGGTCATAAACATGTGACTTTCCTATGTGAATATGGCATTTAGTTAGTTCTAGGTTTTATCATGTTCACAAGGTAAAGTAAATACGATGAGGCTACAGAAAACCACATTGGGAGAGCCAGCAGGGTGCCAGGAGCCAAGCTATTTAACCGAGAACTTGTATTGACTCACAGTCAATTCTATTATGTGAGAATGAGATATTGTAGTCCTTGCTCTACCAAGGGCAAAGCAGAGGAATTGGGCTTCAAATACAGCAGGGAGCTGGCTTATGTTTAAGAGAGAACTGTGTGCCTCTGTGGATACTTAGAAGGTGGCTTGGTGACACACATGCTGTGGATTCTTCAAGAGCTTAAACACGGCAGGTAATTGATTCACAGACTCTTAAAATGCTAAAACTGAAAGGGCCTAAGAGATCATTTGCTCTAACCCTGCTGTTACAGGCTGGTGTCCAACAGGTTGTTTACCTGCGATAATTTAGGTATAGCCCTTCTTCAAGTTAAGGAATGTCTTAAATGAGTGCCTAGAAGTGTTCTCCCAGCAGCGTAGCTCTGTGACCACACAAGTGCTGGGTGTGAGATGCCATGAACTTTTCATTTGGGTAAATCATTTTGTGTTTTTAAGACGGAGAACTTTAGAGGCAAAATGCGCTGATACTTCTAACATAGATTGGTATGTTTTAATAAAGCACGGATGACTGAGAGTTCAGGCAAAGAAAAGGATCAGAGAAGTCCATTGGAAGAGGTGGCACCATTTTAGAAAAGCCATAAGGACTAAGTGTGGTTGGAGCCTGCATTGAGGGTAGCCTTTTTATTTTATTTTATTTTTTTAAAAAAACCTTTTTGTTTATAAACATTTTTAGGTATACAGACTAGCTAAAAGAATAGTGAGATGAATTCCAGAACACACACCACCTTGATTCCACAGCCCTTAATGTTTTCTCATGCCCGATTCAGCTCTGAATTTGTGTATGTGCTTATGTGTGTATGTACGTGTTGTTTTTTAGTCATTTGTTAAGTAAGTAACGAGCATCATGTCATTTTTACCCCTAAATATAACCACCGGCAACTCTTAAAGCCATTCTCGCACATAACCACAATTCCACTACCCAAAACAGAAGACAGTGAACAGTAATACATGAATATCATCTAATTTCTGTTCTCCAGTTCAGATTTCCTTGATCGCCCGTGGATTTTACAGCTTTTTCTTCAAAGCCAGGTTTGATGAAGGGGCACACGTGGCGTTTTGTTTTTATGACTCCTAAGTCCCCTCTGCTTTAGGGCAGCCCCCTCTAGTCCCACTTGTCGGTTTGTTTTGTTTGTTTGTTTGTTTTGTAACATTGATCTTCAGAAGGACCAGACCAGTTTTCTTGTAACTTTTTTTGTTGATGCATTACCAGGGAAGTTTCTTGCAAAGCGAAGATTTAAAACGTTTTTAAGTATGCTGAACAGGTATTTTGTACGAGGGGTAATGCCAGGTTGTCAGAGGAGGCTGTTCCTGCGCCACCCGTTTTCAGTAGCTGATGCACTTGACTTTTATTTGCAAAAATTAGGTAAAGCAGCTGTAAAATGTTAGAGCAATGTAAACATCTGTGAAGTATAAAGCGAGGGTCCTATTTAATATCACTGCTATGTAGGCCTGAGATAGCAGTGAATCATTTTGGTGAACTTCCATTCTTTCCCATGTGTTTGTGTGTTTTTGTTTATTTGTTGTAAAAGGTGTGATCCTCTGTATACGTTGTGGGGCAGCTTACTTTTTATTTTACTAAGTGTGCGTTACGGATGGTGTCCTGTGGAATATGTAGCAGGGGTTGTTTTTGATAGTGGCTGGGTTAAGTGTGCACCAAGCCAGCCACATTCCTTCATGTGTGTTTAAGATGGGACACACCCAAAGGTAAAGTGCCTGGCCCAGCATTTGAGATGTGGCTTTTGCCCACAGAGCAAATATTTTTCTCCGTTTGAGGCTCCCTGGCTAATATAGGAATTGAATCTTGGTGTTTTGTTCTCTCTGTTTCAACAAGTTGAGGGAACGTGTGCACGATAAATTCTTAAGGGCTCCGTATTTAAATTCTGGCTCTTTTTTTTTCTTTCTGTTTTGGGTGGGTCCCTTCATATTTCTTTTTGTAGATATCAGATCATCAGATTGGCCTACCTTGGAGGTAAACATGCTACTCTGCCAACATAAAGTGATTTAGAAATGTTAATATATTTTACCAAGCCAACGTCTCTACTAGCATGTGTATTTTAAGCCATCGTAAAACATGCCTGTCATGCATAGGAATGTGCCGAAGGCAGGGCATCCGCGACTGTGGGGAGAGTGTTTTGCCGTGTTGTAGGGCTGTGCCCTGACAACCTGCGTGAGGCCTGGCATACTGACACCGAGTGCTTGCTGAATATCGAAGCCATTTTTATTTATTTATTCAGGAATTCCTGCAGTAGTGATTCATATGTGCCCATCCACATGTCGGGGCTCAGAGGTATAATTCTGTGGACGAAGGGTGTGAAAACGGACTGAACTTGCCCGGCTTGGGGAAGTAAGGGAACAGAGCCATCATGAGTAAGAGATGGTCCTCTGAGCTTTCCGGAGAGCGCAAAGTTGAGCATCGAGGCTGTCTGGGCATTTCTGCCTCTTTTGGAAGATGCGCGTCTCCCGGTGGGAACGTCGCTAGCTTGGGGTGGAATGGTAGAGCCACTTTTGTAGTGGTGGTTTTACTGTCGTGTTCTCATGGCGATAATGTCGTCACTGGCATTTGATGGGACATCAGGGTGTCAGAAAATCTCATTATTAGTAAGTTAAATGGTCTCTAATTTGGTGACAGGGCTTTTGTATCTAGCATTTTATAAAAGAGCAAAATGATGATACGGTGTTTCCTCACATCTAACTATCTAAATATTTGGTAAAAAAAAAAAAAAAAAGAAAGAAAGAAAGAAAAAAAGGAGGACAAGAAGTTATAATTTTAAGTACATTAAAGAATTCATACATTTAAAAATATATTTAGAAAGTAGAAAGTTGCTGACTATTAAATGTATATTTTCTCCGTTCTCTACCATCCATTCTAAGTAAATAAAGTAAGCAAGAGAATAAGTAACAAATAGTAAATCAAAATAAAGGCAAACAGTGCTAATGAGAATAAAGAGGCAGTGTTAAAAGAGCGAGGAGGAACAAGGTACAATGTTAACTTCAGTGAGTCAGTTAAACTCTTCTCCTCTGGAAAATGGGGGCATAAGATCTACACCATAGAGTTGTTGGTGAGGTTGAAATGAGATAATGTATATATTTAGAAGTTAAAAACAGTGTTCATTTCCACCCCTGTTGCTTTCTTGAGCAGACAGGATAGTCCAGTGAAAAAAAGCACGTGACCTGGAATCGCACAGGCGTTGGTTCGGCTTCCGTGCCATGTAGCCTGTGCGCTCTTGGAGGAGTTCTTCTAATCTGTCTGAATCTCCGTTTCTTCAGCTGTAAAGTAGATTTTATCGGACACCCTTGTCAGATAAGACGAAGCACGTGGGCTCTCCCAAGTGTCTTGCCGGTTCTGGAATCTGGACGGTCATTTGTCGGGGAGGGGGCGGGGGAGGGGTGCTGGTGCCCTGCTGTGTGTGTGGTGTATGGGCCGGGCCGTGGGACCCATCCCTTCCCTTCCAGCTCATCACCTTCCTGCTGCTTTTCTGTTTGCAGCCATCCTGCAGAGTGCCACGCCGGGCATGGCCACCTCTTTCTGTGTCTGGAGGAACAGAGCTGGTAGCCCCATCGCCCAGCCCTGAAACTGCCGAGGCCGTCTCGGCGGGGGACAACCAGGATAGGAGGAGGGCATCCGTGGGGGCCTCTGAGTCATGCCTTTCGGCCTGAAGCTCCGCCGGACACGGCGCTACAACGTGCTGAGCAAAAACTGCTTCGTCACCCGGATCCGCCTGCTGGACAGCAATGTCATCGAGTGCACGCTGTCGGTGGAAAGCACGGGGCAGGAGTGCCTGGAGGCCGTGGCCCAGCGGCTGGAGCTGCGGGAGGTGAGCGTGTGTGTGTGTGGTGGGTGTGTGGTTAGGAGCTCACCGAGGGGACCAGCCACCTGTCTCTGGGTACCTACCCTTCTCAGCCTCAGCCTCGTTCTCACACCCTTCGGTGGAACAGGGGCCCTGCTCTGGTGTTGTGAGAAGCAAGGACACCACCTAGAGCTTGCACGGGGTGGTGGCCTCCCTTTTGTTCCCACCGGTGAGGAGGTTTGGGGGGCATTAACAATGAGACACGCTTCTCACCAAAGTCATGTTCTGTCTTTAAAGCAGTCGAGTGGGTAGCTGGTGTTTTGGCATTTTGGCTGCATATCAAGGAGAAAACTCCCACATAGGGGATGGATGCAGCTGCTTTTATTTTTTGCTCGTTTGTTTCTGTATTTTCCTCTTCAACGGGAAGAAAAAAGAGAAAAAGCATCTAAAGTGAGTGTGACCAGTGAAGCCTTTTGTGGGAGCCTACAGAATGGGGGTTTTGTTCCTTCTAAGATTCCTCATGACCCCGTTTTCTTTGTACTGGCTGTGAGACGTCTTTGGGCTAGAGTGAACCCAGGGTTGACCAGTAAGACAGTCCCATGGGCCCTCTCTACAGGAGACTCTTTCTTAGCGCAGTATGAGCCCTGCTTTTTTTTTTTTGGTTTGGTCTCACAGACGTTGCAGAGAAGAGGCTTGGGGAGTAACCCACGCAAGCATTTGTGTTTTGAGAGTGATGTGGCTTATCAGGTAGTGGGTATGCTGATGTGGATAAATGGTGGCCATTGCTGAAATGACTGTAGGCGCCTGAGAGTCAAGCCTTCCAGAAGACAAGGAGAAGCTCTATCATCGTCCTAGGCCCTGTGACGTCATTGCCCAATCAGTACCTCGGGGTGATGCAGAATCGGGGGTGCTGACGTTTGATCTCCTTCCTCATCCCTCACTCACCATCCACTTTCTTTCCATGTGCACAAAGGAACTGGGGTCCGAGAAGGGCATCCTCTCCCCTGGGCGTCTTCCACCGGCCACCTCTGGTCCTCTCACGGACTCTTCTGCCCGAACCCTTCTGCCTCCTGCTGGCCGTCTTGCTTGTACTTCGGTTTCAGGGATCAGGCCTTCCTCTGAAGTTTAATTTCCTGTGTAGGAGGCTGGCCTGCCCAACACGTGTGTGTCGCTGCCGCGTAGAATAACCATGTGAGGGGTTCTGACCTTGCTGGTTGATAACTGGCCCTTTTTGGCTTGTTAGTAGCCCCCTGAGTATACTTAAACATAGGTATGCGCATGAGCGTAAAGGAAAAACCGTACAGTAACTCGTTTGGGCTGGAAACTGGTCTAAATTCTTGTAAAAATTTTTAGTTGTAGGTCAGTTAAAGATATTTGCAGTGGTTTTACTTTTGAGTATTCTTAGTAACTCACACTGGAGTAACTGAATATTCTCAGCGTGCATTGGGAGCCCGCACAGCCTGTGGTCAGTCATCACGAACGCAGGCTGTGGAGTCGTGGACCCGGGTTTGGATCATAGTCTTCTCACGTTAGTTGGGTAACCTCGGCGGTTACTGTGCTTCTGCGCATCAGTTTTCTCATCTAGAGATGGGAATAGTGACCCTCACCTTACTTACCTTAGATGCTGTTGTAGATATTAAAAGAGATACAGTATGGAAAGTGGGTGGAGCTGTCTCTAACACCATGTGATTGTTCCAATCTGAGAGTCTGTTTTCACTAAAGAAAATCTCGAGCAGCTGCAGTACCCCAGGCACTGCTCTAGGAATTGATGAAACGAGGATAAACGAGGGTCAGTTTTGTCTTTAAAATATGCAAAGACAAGTAGGGGAATGAGGCCCTTCAATGAACAGTGAGGGCCGAACGCGGTCCAGGCCGAGATGCTGCCCCGCTGAGCACCGCGGCCCTGGCCGGGGGTGGGGTGGGGGCGGGGGCGGGGAGACCTCAGCGCGAGGCGCCCAGAGCCTTTGCTCTGAACAGCAGCTCGAAGGACACACAGGAGTCCAGCAGGTGGAAAGGAAGGCAAGGTCGTCCTGAGCATGGGAAACTGGGGTTTTGAAGATCCAAGCGTGGGAAAGAGTGGGCACCATTCTGAGGGGCTGTCACCAGGTAGAGCTCCTGTGTAAGGTGCAAGGTGAGGCATGTTGGAGGTGTGCCTGGTAATAACTCTCAGCAGACTATTATTTCTAGCAGTGAAAGGGCAAAGGCCAACCCTGGATTATCCCAAAACAGTTGTCACAAAGGATAACGCAGTGAGGTCCAGATTGTGCTGTCAAGTGGGTGTTGCAGCGAGACTGATCTAATGCTAAGGTGTGGTCCATGTGTCACGCTGGCTTTATTTTGATGTGCCCCGAACAGGTGCCTCCGCATTGGAACAAATCGCTTTCTGTTTTAATTGTATGCTTTTGTTCTGCGACAGATGATGTTGAAGGGATGGCCTTTTATGAAGCAATCCTATAGCTCCGCTGAACTAAAGGGTGAGATAGAGCAGTCTAACCCTTGGTTCCTCTTCTGTGCATCCACGCCCTGAAGAGGAATGCCTGCTTGCCCGGGAGGCAGAAGTGGGAGGGGCGGACACAGGGTCTGCTTCCCTTTGTGCTGGAGTCATTTTCCAAGTAGAGCTGATGGTGCTTTAGAGGAGAAAGTGGAAATCCATCTAAAATATAACAAAATGTTTAGTCTTTTCCGTTTTTTTTTTCAGTTTTTTAGGTGTATCCCAGACTTCATAATAGCTTTAGATTAGGAAGGAAAATGAACTCTGATTTAACGTTTGTTCTACGTTCATGACAATTTTGTGTCTTGCCACTTAATGTTATTTGATGACTTAAAAATAATTTTATTTTTCAAAGCAGCTTTAGGTTTAAAATAAAACTCAGTGGAAAGTGGTGACTTCCATATACCTCCCGCCCCCACCCACTCTCATACCCTCCTTCACGGTCGGCATCCAGCCCCGGATTGGAGTGGAGCATTTGTTACGGCAGATGAACCCACATTAATACATCGTTGTCATCCAAAGCCTGTAGTTGACATTATGGTTCACTCTTGGTTTTGTGCATCCTGTGGTTTTTGACAAATATACGATGACATGTATCCACCCGGTAAACTTTTTGAGGGTCCAGTCTGGTCTGGAATGCATCGATCCCCTGCCATTTCACATGGCATCCAGAGAGCCAGGCCTGATCCACCTGGTTAGCAAACATAGTGAGGCCTTGGGAAGCCGAATGTAATAGGGTCCCTGCTCCCAGAAGCCCTAGAGTTTGCAGACTGGGACAAACCATCAGCAAAGCAAAGGGAACAACCCACGTGAAGGTACAGAAACAGGAAAGAATGTGGAATTGTCAGGGGAGGGCAGAGTTCATGTGCGCTGCTTCCTTTGGGTGTGGAGGGATCGTGGCTGGGGTAGGGGATAGGGGTGCGGAGGCACTGGTGGCAGTCAGCTTGCTTTGGAAGGTTTTAAGATATCTGGCTAGGGAATTTTAACCCGATCCTGTAGGACCCTATTCCTAAAATGTGTCACAAAAAAAATTAAAATCATCACCACCTTTTAATGTATTACCTGTTGTGCTAAGCACCGTCCACCAGTCAACTCACTTCATTCTCATCGCACGTCTTTGAGGGGGCTGCTCGTGCCGTCCCCATTTTATGGATGTGGGGCCACAGCACAGGGTTCCCTGCCACCCATTCCCGGGCCGACTCCACTGTTCTAATCCCCAGGGATCTGTAGTGGCAGAGAAGGGGCCGTGGGAAATGCTTTGGGAAACACACTCCTAAATTCTATAGATTGAAAAAAAAAAATTTGTGTTGAACTCAGTGTTGCACAATTGTTTTAGTCTTCTCTTCAATACTCTTTTGAATTGTTTGGGGAATAAAAACTCTGCCATGAGATGGAAAGCCATTGGAGGATTTCAGGGCAGGGCATGACACGACCATCACCTCACGTTTTAGGGAGAGAACCAACCAGTAGAAAAAGAATAGGGATTGGGGTGACGGGAGGAACAGAGATGCTAGTTAGGTGGACATAATATTCTCCGCAAGAGAAAATAAAAGTAATTCCTTAGGAACAAATTTTTTTTGTTTCAAGGTATGAGTTTCTGGCCAGAAGCTCTATTAAGGAAGAGATTTAAGAGATATAGAAGGCTCAGAAAGTTAGAATTCTGATAATACAGTTACAACATATTTGGATCAATGGATTTCACCCTTTTCCTTTCCCCAAATAAAATCTTAGGTGGGACTTTAATGTATAAAATGGAGCTGTTCTGTTTGCAAAGGGGCTGGCTCTCTGGAGTTTTATTTCTCTGTGTCTTTCCTACCCCCTAGATTAAGAGAGAAATAGTTAAAAGAATGTTGCCTTATGACTGATGCTCATAATTTAAAAATAAATACATGGAGAAGCAGCAGAGTTGAGCAGGGCTAGGAATGTGAGCGTGGATCAAACAGCCTGAGTTCGAATCCTGGCTCTGCCACTTAACTAGCTATGTAATCTAGTTACTTAGATGCCCTGTGCCTCTCAGTTTTCTCATCTGTAAATGGAGATGGTAATAGTAGCCACTTCCCCTGAGTGGCTGGAGGGGATTAAACGAGTTAGTTTTGCAAAGTTGCCACAGTGTCACAGTGCCTGGCACACAGGAAGCACTGAATATGGCGGTCTCCTCCACAGCACACCTCACAGGCTGTGTGGACCCTGCTACTCTCCCCTTTTTGTAAGTCATCTTGTTCCATTTTATTTTAGAAATCGTCATCTTGTATTGAGCCAAAATCTTTCAATTACTTGAACAGTTATTAATTTAAGATCGTGCTATCTAATACGATAGCCACTGGCCACATGTGACTATTATTGAGCACTCGAAGTGTGGCTAATTTGAATTGAGATGAGCAGTAAGTGTAAAATACACATCAGATTTTGAAGCCTTAGTATAAAAAGAAGTTAAAATATCACATTAATCATTTTTATATTAGTTACTTACCAAAAGTATCATATTGGACTATATCATTTAAAATACAATTTATTAAAATTAATTTCATGTCTTTGTGTTTTGTCAGTGTAGCTACTAGAATATTTACATGTGTGGCTCACACTGTATTTCTACTAAACAGTGCTGTTCTAAGACAAGGAGGCCATGCTAATAGTAATAAGTAATATAAAGAATTCCAATAAAATGTAAAAGCATGAATTATTCCCCTTAGGGATAATCTTGACTCTACTTTTAATTAAAAATTAATAAATGGAGGAGGGATAAATGATTTAACAAAGGTACCTGAGTTACTCTTCATGGCTAAAGTCTATTTAAGAGAGAGAACTGTTATTCTATTAGGTCTATCATTCTTGGGAAAGGCGAACTCAGTAACTTCTGGGCTTTTCCTAAGGCAAGACTAAGAACCCTGGTTTTAAAGGAACCTAAACAAATTCCATTATCATTTTATAGGGTGGGTGATCATCCTCCAATTTATCCCCTTTTTATTTGGCAAGTTTATATTTTTGCCTTTACTAAAAGCTGATGTATCCACAGTGATCAGCTATGGTAGAGATGTCCCACGTTTTGCTGATTTCATAATGGCTAGAGTTTATAAAGATATGGAATCTTAACATGTATGTCTATCGTCAAAGAAAAGCTGACTTAAGTTAAGGCTATTTCCGTGGTTCGATTTTATGCTAATTTCTTGGGAATTGGTAACTTACATTTGATTTTGGGAGTACTTGATTACAGGGAACACCTCATTTCCTGACCATGTCAGATAATAGTGGTATTTGCTGTATTTTATAGCCCGCTTAACTACACCCATATATGTTTGTATGGGCAGAGAAGTAAAATAATCAGCACTGATTAAGAAGAATCAGTTGCCGGGGAGATTTCTGGTGTTTGGATCTGTGTTGCTTTTTGTCTTTGTCAGGATAATGATCTTGTTCGCTTGATGGTAATTCTGTAAGGTAAATTGGCACCAGTGTCTGTTTTCTAGACATAGAGATTATAGGGGAAATAATTTCCCCAGCCTTAACTTGTAAGTCTTCATCTTTTTCTAGATTCCGAGTGGGTTGTGCAGCCTCAGAAGTGTGATGTTTCTCGGCCATGAGATTTGCTCCTCAGGCCCGTGTTACTCTGCAGTTTCTCTTCCTGTACTTTAACGAAGAGATCGGCTAGAAAAATGAAGGTGGTGCAGTTGCTAATTATAGATGTGTCAGTTATGGGAATCCCAGACCTACCCCAAGGAGAGGTTGCGACTGCACACGGGTTGTTTTCTACAGTTATCCAACTGATGTACAGAGGTTTATTCGCCAAAGCCACTGGGATGGAGTTGCATGAAGTGCTGTGTCAGAGTCTGCTTATAGCCAGTCATCTTTTGAAGTATTTCCCATGCCTCAGGGGAAGTTTTAGGGCTTTACGTGATTCCTGGATGTTTTATGTGGAGGCATATACCAACCTCGAGTCTTCATTTAAACTGACACACTGGGTGCTACAGGCAACTCAGTACAACCTCATACAAGACGTTTTCAACTCTTGCTTCTGGATGATTAACTCTTCAAAATGCAGCCGATAAGATCGTGGGTTTAATCCCTAGTAATTGTCAAGACGATGTCTGTAATCCTTACAAATAGTAGCACTGAAGCTCTTCCATTTGACGCAAGACTGGAAAAACAAAACCCTCAAAAAATTTTTCTTTCTAAAAATAGTGAATGTGGGGGATAACACCATCTCTACAAACAAATGGGTAAATGAATCAAAAACACCCCACCCTGTTTTTAAAGGTCATTATTCACTATTATCTTTTCACATGCCGAAAGAGGGGTCTTTAACACTAAAGTCCTCACACACCACTCTGCCACCGAAGACACTAGCATAGTTTTGCATATACTTAGGCTTCCTCTCTTAAAATGCACAACTCCAAAACACATCAACCAGGAAACTACTCGTATGAAAATGATGATTTAGTGTGGCTCCCCTGTGTTTTTTCTTAGCGGTGCATTTTTAGCAATTGATTCAGAGATGCGGTTTCTCTCCCTGGGAACCAGAGATCTTCTGTCTCCTTTTCTCTGCGTTGCAGTGAACTCTTTGCAGAATTCATGGCACCAGAGCTGCTTTCTAAAGCAAACCAGAGAAATAAAATGGGGTTTATAGCTGACCTGGAGGGTTCATGAGGATGAGATGGACCTGGCTTATATTGAGATAAAGAAAGAAACCAAACAAGTGTCTCCAGCATTAATCGGGCAACACAGTGGGATCCTTTTGGATCTCAACCACGTGGCGATGCTTAGGAATGAAACTCAGCTTCCGGAATTCAGTGGGAGTTTAAATGGGCAAGTCAGTTCTGACCAGGCCTGGTATGGTCCCAGCTGGGCTCGATAGGCTTAATGCTCCCTCGGCTAATAAACAGGAAGTTGGTTGGTGCACATGTTAGTTTAAAAGAGCTGTTAGGTTCTGATTCTACACACATCGCAGAATTCAACTTGTGTTGCCTTGTAAATCTGGATAGAGCAGGAGAAGAGCTTTGAGACGGTCTTTCTCCTCTGCCCAATACTGAAGATTAGGGACGTGGCCGGCAGAGGAATGAGGGAAGTAGGGTAGGAGCAGAGGTTACTTTGGACATGGCTTCGCAGGACATCATGGGGAAGGGAATCTCGAACAGGGATTTTCCTTCCCTCTTGATAACTGAATTCAGCGCTTGCTTCTAAAATTAGGTCGTTCTGGCCATGAGTAGATAGAAACTGACCTCCAGGTTACCTGTGTCCTCCAGTTCTACCCTGCACTGAAAATCCCATTTCTGAATAGTTCTCTGATTACATCATTGGATAAATGCATGGCCAGTCACCTTGAAATATCCTGTCTCCTGGAAGAAGGCTGGAGACTATATTACCTTATCGTGATTTCTCTTGTACTTCATCATCCTCCTTTCAGTGTCTGCGCATGTGTGTGCAGGTATCTGCGTGCCTTTGGGTGAGTGTGTGTGTGTTCTCCATGCAGTATTCTTCCTCAGAGTGTATTTTTGGGGAAGATCAGTCCTGGGTTAGTGGTTGGGTAGGTGGGAATAAGAAAAGGAAATTTAAAATATTCGCCTTTCAAAGTGTAGGAATAGCAAAAAAAAAATTTTTAATTTTCTTTTGAAAAATCAACTGTAGAATATTTATGCAGTTACTGTGAACCCTTTTTAATTTGAATACTACTAATTTGAGTGAATGTTATAATTTGGATGGCATATGGACCATAAAGTTATACCTCCAAATGTCAGCTACTTTTGGCAAAAGATGATAATTCATGGTTGGCCTGTTAAGGATCTGCGAAGTTTGCCCTCCCTCTCTCCACCCATGCTTACAAAAGGGCACTTTCCCAGCTAAAATAATATTACATAGCATGTTACTGTGTACATATATTACCTCATTTATTATATGCAGACTCACTGCTAGCCATCCAAGCTGTCCCCAACCTTTTTGGCACCAGGGACTGGTGTTCCTATGAGAATCTAATGCCTGATGATCCGAGGTGGAGCTGAATCGGTGATGCTAGTGCTGGGGAGCGGCTACAGATATAGTTGAAGCTTCGCTCGCTCGCCCGCTGTTCACCTTCTGCTGTGTGACTCGGTTCCTAATAGGCCATGGACCGGTATCAGTCTGCAGCCTGGGGGTTGGGAACCCCTGCTCTATGGCACTGTGCTCCATAAAGAAATTCAGTATGATGCAGACTGCCTTGGCTCCTTCCTAGACAGTTTATTACATTAAGTACTCAGATGACCTCATTTTAAGATTAGCCTAAGCCTGCATCATTGGTCCCCTAGGACAGCATCAGAGTGATGTTCCAGTGTCCCATAAACACCTATAATGAGACCCTGAAGAAAATCTGAGGCGCTGCTTTGTGACTATTTTCTTACACCTTTTAGATGTTTTATGTTATTTATAGGCCTTTCAGCTTCTACTTTTCCCTGCTTTTTCTCATTTATTTCTGGATAACCTCTGTTTTCTAATTCTGTGGTTCATAGGGACACCAGTAGGCTTATGACAAAGACTCTTGAGGCTCGCCCAGTTTCATTTACTGATGATGGTGATGAGGATGATGATGATAGTAGTAGCAGCAACAGCAACAGAAGGTGCCATGTGTGAAGTTGTCACTTAACTGTGTGCCCCCCCCCCAACACAGTTGACGGGCATCACCTCATTTACACCTCTCGCAGCCTGCGGGCGATAGTTGTAATCATCACCCCCATTTTACAGATGGGAAAGCGGAGACTCTGGGGGCCTCAGCGACTAGGACACAGTCACTGAGATAGCATGAAAGCCAGGGGAGGAGCTGACTCCAAAGCCTGTTGTCCTTCTCCTCAGCCGCATCTCATTTCCTCTCTGTCGTCAGTCACATCGGAACAAATGATGGACTCACCGAAGCTGGCGAAGGACAGTCGGGCCAGAATTCACTCAAACAAGTGTGTCCAAGTCGATAGAAATAAAACCTTGGCCCTGTTGGCATAGACTCCTGGTGCGAGCTTGCCCTTTGGAATGTCATGGAGAAAAGCTGATCCAATCACTGTTCCCATTTGAAAGTATCGTTTAAAAAATATCCTTTAGAGTTCTTGGGTCTGGAGCTTTTGGGAGCCAAGGGCACGTCTGGTTTTCTAGTAAAATCGGAGTCAGAGCTTTATGACAGAGTTTGGTGGGCTTGTGGCAGGGTTGATCTATGGTGTGGCTGCGGGGGCAGCCAGCTGGGGTGGGAACACATCTGCACAGAAACGCCTTTGGAAATGAAACATCGCAATGAAAACATTCTTTTGAAGGCAGATTTCCAGGTGTGCTGTAGAGCGTGCTAGGCTATAATTGAAATATGAAAGAATGCTTCAAAAGCAGCGATTTATTTTTTTGGTGATTGTTGTGCTAATCCTGAAATCTGAGCATTAATTAATATAAAGACAGGATTGGATGCATAAAAGTACCTGTTTTAATCATTTAGCACGTTGTCTAAAACTAAACTGGTTGAAGCTTCAAATCTAAGGGTGAAAATCCCACTTTCATCTATCAAATCCCACCATAAACTGCCAAGAAGAGCCACCGGGGGCCCCTGTGGCAGCTGCAGAGAGATCCCCCCTACTCTGAAAGCCCTGGAAATCCGACATGGAAAGATTTGCTGCAGTTCATGTATAATGAAGCGGTGAAGGCTGTGTGTTTTAAAGGACCCCATTCAAGCCCCGAAAGAGCGAATCGGTTTTTAGTTAAAATCTGGTTCTGGATGAAAACATTCCACGCCGTGGAAGCTTTCAGTTGGCAGAAGGTTTTGTCTTAGGAGTTGAGTAATCAGTTACCTTGCTGTTAGCAGGTGCAAGAGCTGGGCTCACCTTTGCCAGCGTGCTCCGTGTGAGAGCATGAGGCATTCAGAAGCCACGGGAGAGCCAGCCATGAACTTAAGAAAAAGTCAGCACTGTCCACCCTGCATCCCGCCCCTTACCTCACACAGGTGCATTGATATCCGGGTGTCCAGACACTAGCAGTGCGTGTGAATACTGCCTCTGCAGACTCAGCGTAGGTCGCAGTATTGGGTGCATGTGATTTCTTTTTAATTTGTCCCAAACTTGGAAAGTAAAAGCTGACCTTGTGGGTGGGCTGGGGAACCGAAGCTGACGTGAGGCTCTGGAGTCTCGTTTCCTGTGTGGTCTTGGGATGGCCCCTGTGAGCATGAGCTGATGCTGTTTTACCCTTCCATCCAGACACACTACTTTGGCCTTTGGTTTCTGAGCAAGAGCCAGCAAGCACGATGGGTGGAGCTGGAGAAACCTCTGAAGAAACATCTGGACAAATTCGCTAATGAGCCTCTGCTTTTCTTCGGAGTCATGTTTTATGTGCCAAATGTGTCATGGCTTCAGCAAGAGGCCACGAGGTAGGTGCATTTTCCCCCATGTTCTCTATAAGGGTGGGGATGAAGTGTGAGGCTTCAGATGAAGCAGATGAGCTGGTTGATTTAGGAGTATGTGTGTGTGGTGGGGGCTGGGGAGCGGGGGCGGGGGGTGTAGATAGAGATTGTTTGCCAGTTGCTTTGTAGCTCTAGAGTTGTTGTTGGAATCCGTGTAGCCAACCCCAGTGGTGCCCTGTAATGCTAGCAAGGTAGCCACGATCCTGAGTTGGGTAGCATTTTGTGTCTAGCAGCATAGAAGTATTAGTTAGGGACCGTGGGTAAAATATGCTAGAATTTAATACAAAAATGAATTTCCTATTTCCCGTGTAGTTCACTCCTTCCCTCAGAACGTCCCCAAACAAAATGTACCTTCAGACTTTGGCCTTGAGGATTGAGGAGGGCACGGGAGATGAGAGGGGTAGATGAGGAGAATGTGGAGAGGGCCAGAGTTTTGATTGTCTTAGGTTAAATGGGAGGAGATTCAGACCGGGTCCCACCCTCCTGCTCAGTGGCTGCTTGACGTTGGGAAAGTCACCTGCCGTCTTGGAAACGGTGCTTCCCCTCATCTGTAAAAGAGGGATTTGGATACGTTCTCAAAGTTCTGATAGTCTGCAATTCTCTGAATGAAACAAGTGCATTTTTGTTGGTGTTAGTACAGTCAAGTCACTGGTGAGAGTTTTCCATTAACGTATGCTGGGGGCGGCGGAGTCTCCTCATCAAATGGTTATTTTTGTAATAAAGGGAATGACCCACTGATTCTCGCCTTTGACCCTGATCATGGCAGTCAGAGTGCTCGAGAAGCAACGCCAGTGACAAACTGAGACAAAGGAATAGTATCCTACTCGATTAGTGCATGTATAGATTTTAAATTCCTGAGATAAGGATGTATTTGAAATTTTTATATGCTTTTTAAGATAATAGTTTCTATAACCTTTTGTTAAATCAAAAACTGTTGTCAACTGGTGGCGTTCGTAATAAACAGAGGTCTTGAGGGTCTCACAGTTTGACCCAGGAAGCCCGTGTCGACTCCTTCAGGTGTCAGTCATTTGAAGCCCTGGGTTGCATATCGTCATGCATTGTTTTCAAATTATTTCCCTCCCCTAAGTCCTTTATGTACAGGGAATTATTTATGCCTCAAAATGGAATGGTTTCCTCTGGCTCTGCCTCCTCCGTGAGTCCTTTACACACCGGGAGGAACACAGCGTTAGGTTAATGGGGACTTGCTGGTCTGTGGCTCTCAGACCATGAAGTGCAAGGCGATGAGTAACAAGGATGAAACCCGGGCTCTTAGTGCATACTGGGAGAAGTTCCATCTGTGAGAAAAAAGTGAAGCCTTGTCACTCGAGACAGACGTACTCTGTGAGGTCTGTCGTTGAGGAAGAGCAGCTGAAATGGCCAGGGACTCAGAAATTGTGCTTTATGAACTTAAAGAAGGTTATTCAAGCGTAGAAAGATGAAGACTCGCAGGGCTGCTCTAGCTGCTTAGGAGATTTGAAGACTTGTGGGGAGGAGATTCTAGGTCGCCTCTGGAACCCAAAATTAGAACTGGCAGTGAAGTGCAAGGAGTTGAAAGACTGGTTATTTAGCTCAAATGGAAGCACAGTTTCTAATCATTAAAACCATGCAAAAGTGGAACAAACAGACATGTAAAAGTGACAGCCAGCCCGAGTCCTCGGTGTGGTGTCCTGTAGACGAGGCCACCGCGTGCGTGGAGTAGGGTGTCGGACCAGGCCCGTGGTTCTCACACAGACCAGGGCCTGGGCCATTTATCCTAAATGCGGATTCTAGGGCTGTGGCAGAGGTCTGAATTGGATCATCTAAGGCGAGGATCCAGGAGGATGATGTCCTGTTTAAAATAAATAATGGTCCCCTGGCAGTTCTGATGGGATTAGTAAACTAGTCAGCCTCCAAAGCACTTTACAGTTTTAGATTCTCCACGTAAGTAAAGTGAATGACGCATTATTTGACTGTCAGTATTTTCATTCATAAGCTGAAGCAAAGCAAAAGGTGTTTAAATCTCAAAATTTGAGGTATAGGGTAAGAATTTGTGGTGGTGTTGGTTATGGGGCTGGAGATGAGCAAGCGTTTCTTTCCTTTCTTTTCTTTCGTTTTAAAAAAAATTTCTTGTTGCTTAGTTCACTTGGTTCAGTTTAATAAGGAGGGCTGGAAGTGTTTTCCAACACAGGATTTTGAAGCACACTGTTACTGTCATTTGATCAGAAAAACTACAAAGAAAATAATTTAAAACTATGAAGGACATTTTTAGGCTTAAATGTTGGCAGTTAACTATATACATTTCAGGTATAACCTCTTTATGTCAAAGGTTGTTTAAAGTTAGGAGCTGGATTTGCATGAGGAGGCGTGTGTGTATGTGCGCACGCGTGCGCATGTGTGCGTGCGTTTCAGCACTGCAGGAATTTTCGTTGCCCTGAGGGGCCACACAACTGGAATGTGCCAAGGGCTGTCAGAGCAAGTCAAAGGCTTAACCTGGGGAGATGGAGAAATAAGAGAGGATAGTATTCTAAGTAAAGGGAAATGTAGAGAGAGAGAAAGGAAAGCAGAAGGGAATAACATACACTTGGGAAGGCCGAGGGCCACCAACAGTGACACAGACCTGCCATAGGTGGTAGACACACACACTAGACCAGAAAAGGAGACCTGGTTTGGATGGAATAACATTTCTTTTTTAATTTAATAATTTTAATTAGTTTTAAGTATACAGTACATTGGTTAGACATCTATATAGTTCATGAAGTGGTCCCCCCAGTTGCTCCCTCCCTGCCATGGCCTTCCACCTAGCCATCACATTAACGCCAACCGCATTCCCTCTGCCGTGCTCCCCATCCCCATGACCACCTCTCAACTACTAATTTGTACTTCCTTAACTCTTTTAAATGCTCAAGGTTTCTGGGGTCGATGTTAGAGATGAATAGAGCTGAATTTGAAGTCATTAGGAGCCTTTTTGCGGAGGTTGGGGTGGGTGGGGGCGTGGATCTGAGCCTTCTTGGGAAGTTTTAGAAGCATCTGGGGTCCCATCTGAATATCGAAACTGTCTCCAGGCAGAGCAGCCTAGAAGGAAGCAGTGGTGGGGTGGGCGGAGTTCTAGAGGAGTGTTTCACAGAAGGAGGAGGGTTAGTGATTAACTCGCCAGCCATCCCGTCGTCCAAGTTACCAGGCGTCTCAGGTGGGAGATGGGCTTTGGCATCTGAGAGCACCTGGGAGCTGCCGTGTCTGACACAAAACAGTTAGCCTTTGTGATGCCCTCAGAGTAAGATGTTTGCATAGATTAGAAGTAGAAATCTGTCTTTCATTGTGGGCAACCGTTGGAGGAGGCAACCCTTCAGCCATCTGTGCTTAAAAAATAAGCCTTTGTCTGGAGCCAACCAGACTTGTTTTTACCCAACACATGTTTGCAATGGTTTGGCTCCTCCTCCTTGAGAGTCAAGCAGGTTCTATAGTATCAGGACCAGCCATTTCTTATCTCTGAATAAGGACAAAGTTCAGAATTAATACTCTGGGTTTTTTCATTTATTTCTTTTTTTATGGGGCGTGTGTGAACCTCTGTATATTAAGACATATAGAGGTGAAAAGAAGATGTATTTAAAATGTATCTATTTCAGTTCTTGTCCCCAGGCAATCCCACTCTAGAAAACTTGGAAATTAATAGAGTATATAGAACAACACAACCAAAATTTGTGAATGGTGTTGGGTGCAAACCGTTTAAGAAGGTGATGGACTTTAATAAAATGATCAAGTCCAGATTTTGAGATGAGGAAATTGAGAAGCTGTGTTTTGTTGTTGTTGTTTACTTTATTTTATTTTTACATTCACTTTGACATACTTTGTCTCATCTCATCTCCCTGGCTATGACTTTTGAAGAACAAACCTCTTCATAAGTGAGAGAAACCAGCTAAGAGACTGTGATGACACTGGAGAAGAAATGAACAATTCAGGCTCTGCTTTTAGGTGATAATTGAATGAGAAGACAAAAGATATAAAAAAAAAAAAAAGAATACACACACGGGAATACCCATAAAAGGAAAAAAAAAATTCTTGACATTCTTGCAGGAGTGTGAAAAAAACTGGTAAAAAGGACACACTAGTAGACAGATGGAGGATGAGTCACGAAACCATAGGAATTAAAAAGATTAAGAGTTGGTTAACCCCACTCCAGACTGTAAGACACATTATCTCGGGGCTTTAAAAATGTTAGTTTCTCCCTCCCCCTTTTTGGTTAAAATGACTCAAGGGATGGGGCCACCATAATTTTTGTTTCCATTTTGCTTTGCTTCTCTTATTCCTTTTTTTTTTTTTTTTTTGCCGGCTTTTCTGTTCAGTGAAGGGATGGACTCTTGCTAGCAGTTCATCTTCCCCCATTATATTCTCCTCCTGACTCCAAGGAGAGATTTTTGTAATGTGTTTTAATGATTTGCATAGCAACAGGCTCATAAACACATGGTTTTCAGATTTTTCTGGATACAGCAAGAAAAACGATGGCTTGTGAGAGGTGGAGAAATTCTTAGTCAAACAGAAGGATACTTAATAATAGCAAAGGGGAAGCCAGAAAACTGCCGGCCAAGATCACTGCTTTTAGTTTAGGTCTGGGGTTTTTCCAAGTCTTTCTCCAGTGAGGAAGTCCCTCTTGAGATTTTTTCCGACACTAAAGAGAAAACTTTTAAATGAAAAAGTCATTTTTGAAGGGTGAATTTAGGCTTCAAAAGTTTACATAGTTAACCCTATATGCGGTTTGAAAAACATTTTTAATTCTGGGACATTTTTCTTTTACCCAAACATATCTTTGCATTACTCACTGTGGGATGTTTGCCTCGTGCAAAGGAGCTTTTCATTGTCCTGAGGAGGTCAGATAACCTTTTCTTCTTTTCCAGGACATGTTTGTAGCCTCCCGTTCAGGTGAGGCTGTCCACCCTCCTACTGGTGAGTCTGTATGGGAGCAGGGCAGGGGGACTGTTGCTGTTGCCAGCAGTCACTCCACACGCCAAGGACAGCCTTAGCTTGGTGTCCTACGTCCGGCGGAAACTCCTGGTCCGTGGGACCCGTTCCAGGCTCCCCACTTCTAGTGGGTGCTGCCTCGGCATTTTCTGTGCATCTCCCACCTCCTCCAAAGTACTGACTGGACTCTGAGGCTCTGTTCTAGCCTGCTGGGTAAAACTGCCTACTACTGATTCCCAGAAGGTTTTGAAACAAATATCTAGTCTCTGTATGGCATGGGGTAAGGTGTCATTCCACATTGAAAACTTCACTGTGTAGGTGCCATAGCAGGGTAAGTGTTTTTTTTGTTTTGTTTTGTTTTGTTTTGTTTTGTTTTTGGTGATGGCGAGTGACAAGGGAGTTAGGTTATTACATTTTTTAGATTAGGAGAGGGGCCCCCTTTTCTTCCAGTTACGTATTTGGGCCGATGGCATATCGATGGCAAAGCCAGATTAGGTGAAGCCATACTTCCTCATACAGGCCCAAATGCTGTTTTGATGGTCGTTTTTACTAAACTGGGTTTCAGGATGCAGTTCCAGTGACTTTATGAACGCTTTCCTCACCTTTCCTTTCTTGTAAATCCTGATGGTGTCCCCACGTACGCCCTTGCGATCATCCACCTGGACGCTGCGGTAAGCCCGTCAGTGTCCACCCAGTGTTTCCAGCGTCTCTTTTAAAAGTTCTAATTATGGTAATGTTCACTGTTCCCATTTCCTTTTACAACACCATTTATTTTGTTCCTCCGGTTCTTTGAGTTCTTTTCATTATTTCGAAATGTCATTTTCATGGCTATTTAAAGTCTACCCGTGGGCTGACAAATGGGCACTTCCTTCAAGCCCGACTTAAGAGTCCGCATGAATTCCCCGTGGATAATATAATTTGCTGAGCGTGGCAGATTCTCCTCCCGGCCAGCTCCGGCTGGTGAATGGGGACTTGTTCTGTCTCTGTTGATGATTGAGAACTGAGTTGTTTCTGCCAGATACTTTAGATATTTTAAGACGCTGTTGATACTGGGATTTAATCTCAAACATTATTCAGTGTGGTTAATATAGTGTATGATGAGACGACAGAGCAAACTGGCTGTCTGTAACCAAGAGAGCCATCTTGGAGGCAAGAAGAATTGCTTTCCCAGGAGGAGATTAGCTGGTGAAAATGTGAGCTGCCCTTCACATCGCTTTTCCTTGCAACCTTTGTCAAGCCCCAAGTCCACGTTAGACGGTTTGCCCCTCACCTCGTTTGGCGTGTTAAGATCTCAGCCCTCTTTCTGCTCCCCCAAAGAGCTGGACCTCCCGGCAGTTTTTGTTTCATTTCCACGAGTTCAATTTTTTGGCGACATATTGGAGTTTGTCCTTAACGCTTACGTTGCTGACCCTGTTCACTTCCTGGAGCAGGCTCTCTCACGGTGCTGGTGGAGCCCAGAGAGCCTGGCAAGGATCAACCAGGACCAGCTTCCTGGGCCCGCGACCTGTGCAGGTGGCTGCAGGGGCCCCCTGCTCAGAAGGGTTCTGTGCTCGGCTTCGTGCCCTGCTGTGGCCCTCTTGAAATTTTTAATAGGTTTTGAACAACAAGCCCTACGTTTCCATTTTTCACTTAGACTGCCCAAGTATGGAGTCAGTCCTGCCCAGGGCAGCAGCCTCCTCCATCTCTGTCTCTTTCCCTCACCTCTGCTTGTCTCGTTACCTTGTGAGGTGCTCTTAGCTGGGTGGATGGATCTGAGTCTAATGTTATGGGTATGATCAAAGAAAAGAAAAGTAAAAAAACAAACAAACAAAAAAACCCAACTGACTTGCAGGGGAACAAAAATAAAATTTTTACAATGCAAATATGAAAATAGAAACGTGGCCCTGGCAACCGTTTCTGCTCCTGGATCTGACTCACTGGAAAAATCCTACAGCCCGGGGAACCGTGATAAAATCAGTTCGATTTCCTTTAGGGAAACGGATTGATTGGCCCTTCTCAGTGCTCAACTGGGATTTCACCATTTTTATTGTGAAGAAGAGGACTCTGCAAAGTTTATACTTTTCTTAATGAAAAGGGGAGTGTCTGCCACATGCATGGAGCCTCTTCTTGTCTGTCTTCTCCCAGGGAAAAGATACCGTCTGAAAGATATGCAAGGAGATAATTGACTATGCAGGTTACTAGAACAATGAAGTGTAGACAAATAGAATGACGTTAACTCTGAAACATCATCTGGGGATTTCTTTAATGTTCCTTCCCTTTAGGGGAGAGAAAACAACTCGTAAAATAAATCAGTATTCTTTAGTAATACCACACGAAATTATTATTCTATAAATGAGGGGAAAAATCAGAATTTCAAAAGGAGATGCATCAGAGGCATCTCTTATGTTTCAAAAGGAGCTTTCATGGAATGTTAGCGTTCTTTAATGCATCTGAAAATTGATTTCACCCTTTATGAAGCAAGTTATACTTCTGTATGTTTTAACTATTAGTAAAGCAAAGTTAACAAAAAAAGGTAAATAGTATACTTCCCCCAAAAAACCCTTTGCCTTTAAAGTGTTAAAATTATCTCATTTTTAGTCATGTGGTTAATGTATGTATATGAATATTTGATGATCAATTGATCAGTTCTGAACTCCAAAGCAAACAAAAATCATGTGTTTCTTTTGAGCCATTTTGAATATAACTTAATTCCCTAAGCAAGGGTATTAATTTTATCCTGTGTGTAGTCCTTGATTTTCAAAGATGCATTCATTAATTTGTTCATTCATTCATTCATCCATTCATTGACTCTGAATGGTTCCTTTATCAGTATTACATCGCAGACGACCCAAGAAATGATAAAGAAATGTAGTAGAGCGTGGATTAGAATTTTAGATTATTCTATTTTTTTTTCAAAACCTGAATAGAACACGATGATCCCACACAGCAGTGTTTACCTTCAGCCGAAGGGTGGAGAGAGGGGAAAAACAAACAGAAGCTATGCGTAGAGGTGTTTTGTCATGTCAAAGCATGCTGGCTGTGCTTTCTGGATTTTTTAAAAAGACATCTACTTCCTCACAAAGGATTCTGAGGGTTTTTAGAGGTATCATTATAATGGGTGGGATTGGGAATTGTGCGTTAATTTCAATCATGGATATATATATTTTTTTAATCATGGCGTGAGAGGGAAGCACAGGCTGTAGATGTTCTAGAATTCTTTATGTTATTCCTAGAATCTCAGTGCTCAGACTTTGAGTTGGGGCAGAGGGGGTGAGGAAGGAGAAGTGAAGTGACAGATGTGTGATGGTCACACATTAGATTGGCTCACAGTGCCTGAGCAGAAGCGGGATCTAGAACACACAGAGTCCTTTTTTTGTGCTTCATGGTGTAGCTGTTCTCCGAGCCTGAGGATGTTCTACTTCTGTGAGCTTCTGCGGGAGAACGTAGTTTGCCTTCCATCCCCTGATGCAGCAGCAGTAGTAAGAACGGTAGCAGCCATGTTTATGTGTGAGGTGCTGCGCTAAGTCTCTCAAGTGATTTTGGATCCTCACTGAGAGCCATGAAGTAGGTACTATTATTCTCTAAAATATGATTTTTTTTTCTAATAGAAGTTTTACTACAAGTGGAGGTTTCATTTGTTAAATAAATCGAACCTTTTACTTTGCTAGAAAAAAACATCTCTCCCGCCCCCAACTTAACCAGAGTAACAAGGAGTTTAGTTTCCGCTGAAGTATTGAAGGGTCAGCAAAGAAATCCAGAGGGTTCACGTACCTGTAAGGTCAGAGATTATAAACTGGTTTCATTGGGGATGATTTCAGTCTACAGGTGGGGTTTGCCTCGCCTGGACCATTTTTTAAAGAACTGAATTTGGATGCTCTGCAGATGGGCGGACACTGCCTAGTGTGTCCCAGTTCCTCGATTCCCCACAGTATTACAGTCAGCAGCGTTAGCTCCTTCATGTGACTGTCTGGACCCACGGCCATTTCTGGTTGTGACCCCCAATCCTTGCATTTTCATGTAACTTGAAATGCCTCTTAACCCACCTCTCCTCATTGGCCCAGGTAGACATGTGCCATGTGGCATCCAGCTGTCTTAACACTTCAGCCACCCACGAGAGACTGTAGATAGTCCGGCTGGATGTGAGAGTATCATTCTCCTTAAGGCCTCCCCAGAAAACTTTGTTTAACCAGTCCAGAGTGCCTGCTGACATGTCCCTTTACTTTATGTTGTGGAGATGTGGCTCAAGTTTTTCAGATTTCCTCTCTTTATTGCTTTTAGTATCAGCGCCTTCTTTGATTACCCATAAAAGGTTCCATTCCTCAGAAAGGTACCAAATGTCCTATAGGGCAAAACAGATCACCAAACCTTAAACACGCATACCCTGTTTGAGAAGGTACAGTTTGCTGTCTATCGAGACAGATGAAGCTTTACCAGAGCCCTAGTTTTCTACCTAGACAAGAAATGCCACAGATTTCAGAGGCCAGTTCCTTTGTTTTATAGAAACAGAACCAGAGAGATAAGGGGACTTTGCCAGAGTCACATAGCTGCTTAGTGACAGAAGCCTAGTTATTAAGCTGATCCTGGGAGAGCCCACGGATGGAATTTATTTAAACTTCCAGAAAGTCTTGGCCGTTGCCCTGCCATGGCTGAGGCGCCCTGTGGACTTGGAAGAGATGAGATGCTCGGTTTTGTCAAAGGGAAGGAAGTAGTTTAGACAGAAGAAACAAAGAGAAAGGGAAAACGGGCACTTCTTTGAAAGGAGTCATTTAAATAGTGAGCATTATGTAGAGATTGAAATGGGGATGGGTTTTATTTAACGTCTTTATCACCGATCTGCAGCCCTGGGCACAGAGTGAAAGTGCCAAGCTTTCAGATGACACTAGGCCCTTTAGAAGAGTGGAAAATTGAGACATTGGAAATAAACACTAGAAAGGTGTCAGCAAGTGTCAAGTTACCAGGTGTGACTATGAAATAATGATACTGCTTTCTGGGGTGAAAGCAGAGGAGGAGTCATCACACCAGGGATGTGTTGCAACGTGTTTTAGCCGAACTCTCTTTTCAGGTCAGCCTGTCAATCTTGAGCCTGAAGCTGGGGAGAGGGAGTAGAGGTTTGGCCAGCGTAAAAATGTGTCACTGTTTTCCAAAGCACAGCCCAGCAACTTTTATGTAAGTTTAACTAGAATGCAGAGTCAGACACATGATACTCTAATAGAAAATCATGGAGATGACACAATGTTAGAAACAAGCATTTTTGACCAGGACAGATGTTTCGAAGAAGGTAGTCAGAAGATGATGATGATACCTAAGGAGAAAAACCCATAGATGTAAGGAAAACCAGAAAAAAATCAGTAATTTGGATCTTTGAAATAAATGACCAGCTGTGAAAAGATGAATACTGATGGGAAATTTTGAATGCAAGTTCTGTATCTGTCAGAATGTATTGTATATATTGGACGATCGATGGAATCAGCAAAGAACTGGTATTTGGTCTCATCTTTGAGAAAAATAATAGCTGAGAATAAAATGTAGTTTAAAATCAAAACTCTGACATAATAGAAGCACAGACTCGAAGCAAGAAGACCTAGCTCTCAGTATTTTTTTGTTCTGCGAACTCCTAAAATTCAGCTTCTGCATTTTTAATCAATCAGGAGATGATACTAACATAGTTACAGTGAAGATTAATTCAGAAAGCACCTTTCACTGTTTTCAGCATTTAGTAGGTATTCAAATAATAATTTTTTTTTTTAATAAAAAAGATATACGAGAAGGTAATGAGAAATTGCTGCATTCTTCAGGAAGCTGTGTAGGTAGGCATCAGTCACCGGGTAGAAGAATCAATTCTGAGACTCGTTGGGAGCATATAGGGAAGAACATTCTGAGGAGTGGTTCAACCTAGCCACATGGAGACATCACAGTGCCACCAAGGGGCTTAGTACATAATTGATGATTAGCAGAGCCCGAATCACTATAAAAACCCTGTTTTAGTAGAAACTGTTCAGTTTCTGGTACTGACATATGAATCCCGGAAATCAGAATTACCCTCAAAAGACAAAAGAATTTGATGTTGTTAAAGATAACTTCAAATCTGTCCCATGTTCTCTCTGGCACATCCCAAAGATGAAGTTAGAAAAACTAATTTATTGTTATAAACATGTATTTCCCAAGAGATTCCCTGCCCTCAGGCTGGTCTCATGCAGGGGGCGGCGCGGGCTGGTCCTGCTTAACTGCGCCCAGGTTATCAGGTGAGTGCGAGGAAGCGGACACAGGATGAGGCAGCCTGGCCACTTAGCTTCGCAGATGGTCAGAGCAGCTGTTCAGGGTCTCAAAGCCTGGGTGGCTGAAGGAGGAGGGGCCAGGCTGACCTGACAGCAGTCCTGTAGTGCTTGTAACTTGAGGAAGAGAAACGGGTTTCAGTTAAAGATTATTTAAGGAGATGATGGACTCCTTAACTGATGACTGTTAAAAAACAAACAAACAAACAAAAACACAAGCCTAAGAAAACGACAGCCCATTGATTCTTTAAGTATCGTACTTAGACTACTGGAGTCACAATTGCCTGTGGCATTGTTTGAAAATGCAATTTTCTGTACTCTGCCCTTACTTCCTGAATCAAACTCTATTTTTAATCAGTGCCCCAAGTGATTCTTACTCTTCAGTGTGGGGAAATGGAATGCAGCTATATCCTGATGATCTTTAAGCTGTTAGTAAACCAATGTTAGAGACTCTCAGGGTAGATGCTGAGGAACTGGGAAGGAGTTAAAGAGTTGCAAAGCTTGGGGCATCTGGTTTAGGGACTCAGGATAGATGGCGTGTTCTTATTTAGTAGGATACCTGTGCGCATCTTCATGCGTGTCCTAGAATGAACAAAATAAGAATCCAGGGTTCTACAGGGATTTTGGTCTGTTCATATTTCTTCTATTTCAGGATATGACATTTTAGCTTTTTAGTTAATCTTTGATAAAGCATGATAGATTAGACATAATATGATGTATGTTTACACGCATACATATAACTTTAAGGGATATATTTATTGTACAAGAAGTGAACGTTATGTGTGTCCTTAATAAAAGCAGTAACAACTGGCCTGAATTATACCACCCTAGGACCCTAAAACCTTCAGCGAGACCTTTCCCCTTATTCCTGTAGGCTTTGAAGGTATAGATTTAATTTTTAAAAAATGAGAATTTTTCAAAATGGGGAATTTTGTACATGGATTTCAGTATTTCTTTTTCCATTCTGATTTGTCAGTTTCTACTGTATAGGTAAATAGAAGATGAAACAGTAGGCAAATCGAGGAACAGTAATAAAATCTTTTCAGCCAAATAAAATTCCAAATTTGTGAAAACATTCGAGGTTTTTTTTCATGATCATTTTTTGAATATGTGTATTTTTCTAGACTGCCTCATGGCATCCTTGATGCCAACTACTAACCAGAAGCAGAATATATTTTAAGTAAGAACATTTTAAAGCTATGAAGGCTTAGGTCTAGATAGCAGTTATCTTAATTTTCCAAACAAGGTTCTGTGACCACCTTCTTACTATAAATTGAGAGGTACACAAACATACATGATTTTATGATATGTTCCCTCTTATTATGAGTACTGAAAACATAATCCTGAGAACTAATATTCTTTCACAAAAAATATTCCACTCTTATTTTAAAAAATGGCCTGGAAATAGTTTATCCACAGGAAGCTGGAAAATGCTAGATACAGGAAAATTATGTTCTTTACACCTGGTTGATTTTTAAATCATTAAATTCTTAAAGTAGGCATTCTTTCTGATTTAGATGATTATGTGCTAATTTGAAACACTTTAATTATAACTACAATACAATTAGAAATCCATTTAGAGCTTTGAACATCTGTGGGAGAAGAATATTGAATTGAATTACAGAAATTTATTATTAAATGCAAGTTTATTGATTTTTTTCGTACTATATATACGTAATTTTTTAACACTTTATTTTTTTATTTGAATTACAGAAATTCGTATCCACTGCTCTGTGACACTTAGATTTTACCTGAAAACACGCAAAGCATGTACGTGTGCATGACTGAAACATTGTACCTCGCTTTATCACCGATCCAGTATATGAGTAACTGGATTAGAGATAATTAAAATGAATGAGAGAGGATCGGTCTTGCTTTTTGATTGCAGGAAATGGAATATATATATTTATATATATTTAATATGTTTAATATGTTTAATATGTTTTATATGTATATATGTATATATAAATATAAATATAAATATAAATATATATATATATATATATATATATATATATATATATATATATATATTTAGTTGTCTGGAGTAATGTATGCTAATATTGCTTTTACCCAACAGATCCTCCAAATTTTTACTACTACCAGCAAAATAAAATACAAAATTTAAGGCCGAAAATTCTTAATGACTTGATCTTGCTTTCCCTTTGCTCCCTGTATTGAATTCATTATTCCTTAAACAAGCATCTGTTGAGTGCGTACCATGTTTGAGGACACATCAGTAAACAAAAGAGCAAGTACCCTGGCACTCAGTTGCAGGTCATTAGGAGTCCTGGTCTTAATATTAACAATGATGATGACTGCTAACATGTACTACTGAGTGATTACTTAGTGGCAGGGCGTAATTCTAAGCTCGTTGTAATGATTACATCGCTTAGTCCTTGCAACAACTCCTAGAGTTAGTGCTATTATTTTTTTCATTTTACAGAATAGGAAACCAAGGCACAGAACGATTGAGTAACTTGCCTAAGGTCACCCATATCAGCAAGTGATTGCTATAATTCAGACCTATGCAGTGTGGCTCCACTTTCTTGTCCCCACTTCCGTTATTGTCCCTTGTAGTTCAGTTGTCTACACAGCAATCAGTACCGTCCTTTTAAATGTATCACAGTTTATGTAGTGTAGTGTCTTTGCTCGGCACCTCCCACCGGTTTGCCATCATACTCAGAACAGTCAAAATGCTCGTATTTTGCCCTAGAAGGACTCTAATCTACACTACTCTCTCCCTTCTCCCCATCACTCCCTACCATTTGTCATGTTGCTCACTCTTTGCTGCATTACTTCCTTGATGTCCTCGAACACCCATTTTACGCCCTGGTATCTGCTGACCTGGAATGGCCTTTCCCCAAACATCCATAGGGCCAGCTCATTTCTTTCAAATCTGTGCTCAGAGTTTGCTTTATGACAGAGACTTTGTTACTCTCTATACTTCTTATCTGGTTTTATCTCAGTGAACTTATTAACTATTGTGTGTTTCCGCAGTGGAATGTAAGTTTGGGGTTTTTAGTTCACTGCTCTATCCTTAGTGCTGAGAACATATCCAGGCATATAGTAGGTGCTCATTAAATTTCATCAACTGGATGAGTAAATAACATATTTGCTGGGACATTTTTAATATTTTAGCCAGTAAATTGGATCTAAGTGGGTTTAATTTTTAAATAAAAGAACTATAAGAGATTAAGGAACCATTTTAGTAATAGAATTTGACAGCCTTATAATGGTTTCTAACCGATAGATTTTGCGCTATTTTCATGAACATGTTAAAATATAGGAAGCCGTTTATTTTCAACAGTCATAATTTTTAGAAGAAGCCTACGGAGCTTTTTAGTTAAGGGGGAATTTGAGGACTTACTTAGTCCTTCTTTTCCGTAGGAATCCTGTCCTTTGAGCATGGTCTTATGCCCACAGAGCATGCCCCACACAGCTGCTGAATGTCCAAATGGGTACCCTTTCTTGGTTTCATGCCCTTGAGTTCTTGGTTCCTAAAGAAGCATTTGATGTATTGTATTCCTTTTCTGGTTTCTAATGAGATACTTTTAAAATTCTTAAACATAGAATAAAAAAGTTGGAATGTGTTTATAGCAGCCTTCTTTGTGAAACTGATGAAGAATTTTCCCTGATGGGGGAATTATAGTTAAGCTCTTGACAGTCCTCCTTCCTCGTCCCTGTACCTAACAAGTGGGCTTCTCTCCACCTCTCTGTAGTCCACTGTTGCTTTGGATCATCATTTTCTTCTCTAGGGAACTGCATTTTCTGTCTTAAGATTCACTGTGTATTGTGGGTTGTAAAAGATTGCCTCGTAGAGACTGGAGCAGGTAGAAAACTACAACGCTAAAAGAAGAAAGGACATCCAACATTGTTTTTAAATTGCATTCAACAAAACAGAGAATCTAGTCCTTTAATCCTAGGGCCCCAGAAGGAGTTTCAAAGGAAGAATTATAGAGACACACTTCCATGCCTGAAAACATCAGGCACAATTTTGGCAGAAATCACAACATAGGAAGATGCTAGATTTTTGGGCAGTGAGATGTTTGCTGGTCTGGTATTTTATCTTTGGCAGTCGTGTCTCCATTTGATAGCCTCAACTGCTTTTGAAGATTCTGCAAAAGAAAAGTATTCATTTCCAGCAGTAGAAATTCAGTAAATGGTCAGTGGATTCATGTTTTAATGTGTTTACAACCTTCTGTCATATTTTTTTCTTCCTTCCAATTTTTCCTTTGAGATTTGTGCTCCAGACTTATAGAAACTACAGACTGTGCCAATTTACTACACAGGCACAATGTTTTAATGAACGAGCCTTTGACTTCTGAAATCAGAAGACTTGGCAAGTCTCATTGTCTCTTAGTCTCCGTTTCCTCAAGGGCAAGTGGGAAAGTGCAGTGACTGTCTTAAAGGGTTGTTGTGAATATGAAATGTGGTGAAATATGACACATGAAAACACTTGGAAAACAGCTCTAGCAATGGAAGGCACGGTATTGTTAAGGATTATTTGACTCTTGGTTTCTTAACATCTAGAGCAAGTGATTAAACTTTCAGTGGTGGAGAACTGAGGCCTTCCAAAGCTTTTGATAGACATGTGGTGTGTTTTTATTAGTTTTTTTCAGAGTGCCCTAGGAACAATGTACAGTTGCTTTTGGCCAGTTTGTAGTTAACTGGCTGTACGTAAGGCCACATCATGTATGGCTGTCATGATGTCTTGCTTTAACGTCAACGTGCGGTGAAGACCTACTGTATGCTGGATGCTGAGGGGAAATATGGAGACGACCATAAAAGCTTTTAAAAGAGCCAAGGAAGCAAAAAGAGGTATACATAATTAAACCAATTACCTAATCAGTACTACTTTGGAGCTATAACATACAGTGGGAACACAGAGGTTAGAATGAGTTATTCCAATTTGGTGGCTGGGAAAAGGTTTTATATTATACAATACCTGGAGTTTAGGTGATTTGGGGATTTTTTTTTTTTTTCTGCTGTGTCCAGTATTGTTTTATGCCAACTATTTAGGTGGCTGACTTCCAAAAAAGCATTCTTTTACCCACTGGGTTTCTCTGAGTCGGTAAACAATTGTAATGCTTTTTGCATAGTTACTAAGTCTGGGATCATCAGCTATTGGGTCTGTGAGTTATTGAACTAAGAGAGTGGCCCACGCCCTCAAGGCACATGTGTGGGCTTGATAGAGATGAGTGAACCTATCGTCATTAGAAATATACAGGTTCTGTGCTGTTGAAGTGCTGTGATGGGGCAGCGGTTGAACACGAATCTTACTAGCCAGGTAGGGGTGGGGGGGCACCTGCCTCATGACAGATCTGTACTATGGAAATTAAGATTATCCAGCAGCATCTCAGGGTAGCTCCTGCATTTCTGACCTCTAGGCAGAAAATAGCTAATTTGCTCTTTCTGATGAACATCCCATTCAGCTAACTTTTTTTTTTTAATATACTTTTGACATGGGTCCTTCTTTCAGTCCGCAGACATTTTAAAGCTGCAGATATGAGCAAATGTGCATCAAGTAGCTAAGAGCGTGAGATAACGTGGATACCTGCACAGTTGAAGCAGTAAAGCCTAAAGCCCAGTGATCAAAAATAGTTAAAACTTTGGCCAGGAAATAAAAACAGCAGTCAGAGTGTAAAACTAGACTTAGCTAGCTCTTGCTTAGGGACGGAATGTGGGTGAGGTCATGATTGCAATGACAGAGATGCTGGAAGGAGGGATGTGCAAGGTGTGTTCACGCACAGCTCCGAGGTGTCAGAGTCTGAGGATGAGGTGGACCGAAGTCAGCTAAGGGGTTCTTAGTGCATCGCTGTGAACAGAAAACATCGCAGTCAGCGGCAGATCCTTCCCTTCCAACACTTATCTTAGACTAGAGGTTCTCACAACTGAAAGCTGTTCCCTTTGCCTGGCTTGTCACTTGCCTTCTGACCAATATAGAATCTTAGGTTGTTTCTTGAGTCCAGCAGGTGTGTGGACATTTACAAATGTTACATCCCATTTGCAAAGAGCTGAAGGTGGCCTCCTCGTCATGCTGTCCTGCTCCGACGGTAGGAAGCTGGCTTGAAGAGGATAGAATCCCAGTACCCAGAGATCTTCCTGTTCACCTCCATTCAGATCGAGTTTCCTGGTGATCAGATACCCGCAGTGATTAGAAACCTTGTGAATCTGACCACCTGACTTAACGTAGGCTGAGAACTACTACTTCTATCACAGTCTTTAGGGATGTGTCATTAATTAATGACTTTCCTTCCATCTTTCACTTATCAAACATTTATGAAGCCCGCAGTCGGTATTTCCTGCTCATTTCCAGGACGTGACTTCATTGACAGGAGACGCGGCTTCTTGTGGCATTTGTTCACTTGTGAGAAAGTAGAAGCTACCTTTAATTAGGAATTCTATGGAAGAACTCACGCCCATCCACAGAGATGATCCTCTTGCCTCATAGTCTTTGACTTTTATTCACTTTCTCCTTCAGACCAGGCACATTGCTGACAACTGTACCAATCTTCCAATCTGCCAGCTCACCAAATTTTGAAGGATGTCATGCAAACTTTTTATCCACGAACTTGGCTCTTTACTAAGAAGACGGGTCTGTAGGCAGTTGACTCACCCAGCTTGCAGATGTAATTTAAACACTCTTTCCCCACAGTGGAGTCGTAGGTAATACTATGAACACATGCTTTTCAGGGCAGGCAGGTGTGTGGTTTGGGCTGATGAATCAAGACATATTTATTCCCTGTGTAGGAGCAACACGGCTCCATGTTGTACAGTGGCAGCGTGGAGGAATGGCTCCGGCCATGCTAATCCACACAGAGCCTTGTCCCTCCTTGATCTGTGCTCATTTTGCCCACCATGAGGGTTTAGTTCATGCTGATGTTGGTCCTCGGCTGTGATTCATCTCCCAGTTTCTTCTTCGCTGCTTGATAGCTCAGAAAGCAATTTAAATCATTTACAAAGAGATGGTCTACACTGAAGGAGTAATTTTTTTTTTTTTTGGTAAGATTATTTTTTTAGAGCAGTTTTAGGTTGACAACAAAATTGGGGAGCTACAGGGATTTCCTCTGTACCCTCTGCGCGCCGTGCACAGCCTCCGCTGTTATCAACCTCACTCTCTAGAATTTTCACTTAAGGATTCCACATTGACACATTATAATCACTCCAAAGTTCATAGTTTACCTTTGGGTTCACACTTGGTGTTGTATATTCTGTGGGTTTGGACAAATGTGTGATAACATGTGTCCATCATTATAGTATCATACGGAGTATTCTCAGTGCCCTAAAAACCCTCTCTGCTCTGCCTGTTCCTCCTCCCCAAACCCCAGCCCCTGGCAACCACTGATCTTTTTCCTGTCTCTAGACTTTTTGCCTTTTCCGGAATGTCATGTAGTTGGACTCATATAGTATGTAGCCTTTTCAGATTTCTTTTTTCATTAAGTAATATGCATTTAAGATTCCTTCATGTCTTTTCATGGCTTGATGATTCATCTCTTTCTGGTGCTGAATAATACATACTCTGTTGTCTAGACATACCACAGTTTGTATATTCACCTACTAAAGGATAGCTTGGATGCTTCCAAGTTTTGGGAATTATGAATAAAGCATCTACGTGCTGGTTTTTGTGTGGACATAATGTTTTCAACTTATTTGGGTAAATACCAAGGAGTGTGACTGCTGGATTATATAGTACTAGTATATTAGCTTGTAAGAAACCAGCAAACTGTCTTCCAGTGTGGCTGCATTTCTGTCAGCAATGAACGAGAGTTCCCTGTTGCTCCACATTCACACCAGCGATGGTGTTGTCAGTGTTTTGGATTTTGGCCATTCTAATAGGTGTGTTGTTTTAATTTGCATTTCCCTGATGACGTATAATGTGGACCACCTTTTTATGTTTATTTGCCATCTGTATATCTTCTTCGATGAAGTGTCTGTTAAGATCTTTGGCCCACTTTTTTAATTGGGTTTTTTGTTTTCATATTGTTGAGTTTTAAGAGTTCTTTGTATGATTTGGGTCAGCCCTTTATCATATGTGTCTTTTGTAAATATTTTTTTCCTAATCTGTGGCTTGTCTTCCAATTCTCTTGACCTTGCCTTTGGCAGAGCAGAAGTTTTTAATTTTAATGAAGTCCAGTTTATCAATTATATCTTTCATGAATTGTGTCTTTGGTGTTATATCTAAAATGTCATTGCCATATCCAAAGTCATCTAGATTTTCTTCTGTATTATCTAGTATAATCTTCGTGGTTTTTACGTTTTACATTTAGGTCTGTGATCCATTTTGAGTTAATTTTTGTGAAGGGTGTATGGTCTGTGTATAGATTTATTTTTCTGCATGTCAGTTCACAGTTTTTCCAGCACCATTTGATGAAGAGATTATCTTCATTCCATTATATTGCCTTTGCTCCTTTGTCAAAGATCAGTTGACTATGAGGGTCTATATCTGGGCTCTCTGTGCTGTTCCATTGATCTATTTGTCTATTCTTTTACCAATTCCATGCTGTCTTGATTACTGTGGCTTTCTAATAGGTCTTGAACTTGGGTAGTGTCATTCTTCCAACTTTGTTGTTTTTCAATATTGTTTTGGTTATTCTAGGTCTTTGAAAGAGTTTAATTTTTTCACCCTTTGTCTGAAAACAAAAGTTTCTTAAGGCTTTCTGCTTGACGTGTGATATGTTACATTTCTGAGACTTCTAGGTGCCTCTTTCATACCGTAGAAATAACATCTAATAATCTACTGTGAGACGATTATTCTTCCTTCCTCCCTCCCTCTTCCTTCCCTCTCTACCTCTCTTCTTCCCTGCTTAGCTCCTTTCTTCTTTGTTTCTCTGTTGGTATTTCATCTGCTCAGAGATGTTTATTGAGTGTCTACTCAGTACCAGGTACTGACATTAAATGATAAGACCCAGCCGCCAGTCTGCGAGGAGGTTGGTGGAGTGGGGGAAGTGCTGGCAACAGTGCAGGAGAGGCCTGGGTGAAGTCCCGTGGGGGCTGGGAAGAGGGGTCAAGAGGGTTTGGGAAGCTTTAGGAAAGGAGATGAAGTTCAGCTGAGTTTTGGAGGCTGAGTAGAGATCCTCTGGATGGAGAAGGATGGGAAGAGCATTCAGAGGAAACAGTGAGGAGACAGGAGGGACCATGGTAGGCACTGGAAAGCACAGTAAATTTATTCCAACTCAAATACGTGGTGCGTGGTGAGACGAGAAGTTAGAAAGTCGTTCTGAGAGGATCACGAAGGGCCTGCTGTGCTCTTTCAGGAGTTTGGACTTTTTCCTGATTAGGGTTATCGGATGCTTTGTTTTGTTGAGATAAAATTCACACAAAGTTCACCATTTATTTTAACCATTTCAAAGTCTGCAGTGGAGTGGTTTTTAGTATAGTCACAAAGTCGTGCACCCATCACCGCTGTCTGACTTCAGAACGTTAGCGGTCATCCCCCCTCCCTCCCCGCCCCAGCATCTGGCAGCCACGAATCCACTCCATCTGTATGGATTTGCCTGTTCTGGACACTTCATATAAATGGAGTCGTGGACTATGTGGCCTTTCGTGTCTGTCTGCTTTCTATTAGCATAATTTTACCTGAGTTCATTCACGTGTAGTGAGTATCAATACCTCATGTCTTCTTTATGATTAAAGAAGATTTCATTGTGCAGACAGACCACATTGTATCTGCTCATAAGCTGATAGGCGTTGGATTGCTTCCTCTTTTTTCCTGTTATGAATAATGTGGCTCTTCGTGTACCAGTTTCCACATGAACATGCGTTCTCAGTTCTCTTGGGGGTAGACCTAGGCGTGAAATTGCGAGGTCACATGGTAACTCCGTGTTTAACCTTTTGAGGAACTGCCAGACCATTTTCCAACTCACTGGAGAAGTTCAAGTCAGAGCAGAACAGCTCCTGTTTAACACTTAAGGGCCGTATTTTCCTTTGAGGCCAGGTATTTCTACTTCTGTTGCCATGTCTTCCCAGTTAAGGGCATTCACAGCAGTGAAACTTATTGATTCTTTTAAAATCCTATCAGTGAAATTGCCCAGTAGCATAGAATGGGACAGAAATAAGGGGTGTCGGGGTATTCTCTCTTCCTCTGTGAGGGAATGAGGTTTTCATTTCAAAAGAGAACCCCTGATTAAATGGTAGGCTATTATTAGGGAGTTTATCATACTTATAAACTATACTTGGGTTCCCTGTAATTTGTTGTAATTAATGCAAGAGTTCAAGAGCAGAAAGCAAGGTTCAGGTTGTGGCATGCTCTTTTGCAACACCTTGCTATCATTGGCTTTTCCTCCCTAGTAGTTAAGGCCTGTGTGTGTTTACGTGCATTTAAACAAACATCATCCTTTTTAGGAAAGAATTTCAATCCTTTGACTCACTGAGACTTAAGGAGTCTTGGTAAGAAGTTAGGTGTCTCTGGCAAAATAGGGTGCTGATCAGTGAATGTCGAAAACTTCAGGAGTTGAACTTTTGCCAAGACAAGCTTGTCTGTATGTGTCTGCGTATACGCACGTGTTTGTATTTTCACGCATGCATATGTGTTGGCTTGGGGTGTGAAAAGGGCCAGAAGAAAAGCTTTCCCTTTTAAGGTGATCTCTGTTGAGTTATAGTTTTAGCCGTTTTTTTCCCCCTCCTCCTGTTAGATTATTTCAATTTTGCATAGTTGCGGGAGGGTTGGCTTTGTAGTCTGCTCGACAGTGCAGTTTACTGTTTATTGACAGTCAACTTGACAACATTTGTGAAATATAAAAGCTTGCAGATAGTGCTTGGGCCAGGTACCAAACACATTATACCTGAACAGTCATAAACTGAAAATCTCAGGGGTTTCGAGGGTGCAGGGACAGAGGGAGGGAGGCGGTCAGGGTTATCTGGCTGCAGCCTGCGTGCGCACTGTTTATCTGGTCCTGCAGACGGGGAACAGAGTGGGCCATCCTCTCCATTATCTGGATTTACAGCTGCGAACACTCTGTGGAATGACCAGAATGTGCTGTATCTTTCTCCATCTATGAGTTAAAGTTATGCTCTGCTGCTGTCCTGTCCCCCAGAATTCTAGGACATCTTGTCCTCAGTTCCCTCTGTTTTGTCCTTTATAGTAGAGAAGCTCACACATTCGTTTCTTCTTTGCCCGGTATAATGTCAGGCAGAAGCAGCATCAGTGCTTTGGCACACTCTGCGCTGGCCTCAGAGAACAGGGTGCGAGTACATTCTAGCCATATTCTTCTGATATTGCTGATTGTAAAGGAAGTTTTCTAGTGAAGAAGTGGCATTTTAAGTCTTACCCTTTTCTTAACAACAATGACGAGTGTGTCCCCTCTCCCTGCCATTCCTCCCCCCCCCCCCCGTAGTTTTGTGGAAAGGTCTCACCAACCAAGAATCTAAGGGTGGTATCAATTGATATGACCCCTGTCTCTAAATTGTCGCATAACCTACTGGCTACGCACATTGGAAGAGAGAAGTTAACCTTGAATGCAGAGGGGAGAAAGACAGAGCTGTCTGCTAATAACAGTGATACTGCAGGTCCGTAGTTACAGCTTACAAAGCGTTTCACCAGCTGATTTTTAGCAATGAAAAAGCATTTTTTTTCCCCTCCCCAGATCTCCTTGGGCAGGGGGATAAAAAGAGAAATGCATGGGTGATGTGTGCCTGTCACATACAACTTCATTAGGCATTATTAAGGTAGCAACAGAACGAAGTCTGGGTAACTTTTTTACAATCCGTAACATAGCAGCATCTTTACTCAATGCAGGGTTCAGCAAAGATCGTGTGTGACTCTGTCGACAAGCTGCAGTTTACTTTTCTAAAAAAAAAATCTGCATTTGGAAATACATACACGTAAGGCCCAGTTCGTGCCTGCTTCTGAGTGTAGTTTCTTTTTCTGGGAGCCACAGCCAGAGACCCTGATCTCCAGGCTTGACTTTGCGCCTCCGTGCAACTTCCAAAGTTCTTAACAAGTAGTTAGAGCATATAGGTCAATCTTCTTTCCCCTCCTTCTACCTCTGGGGGAAGAGGAAATCGAAAGATCTCAGAGGCTGTTGCTGGAGGGGAAAACAGATTTGTTATCCACGGACCACCTTCTGAAACATAAGGAACATACCTGTAATGTTTTTCCAAAAATGCTTCTCATGTCAGTCTTTCCCTCGGGTGCCGTGTCGCAGACGCCCTCGTGGGGGTGGAAGGGAGGCTGGGTTACGGAAGCCCCTCTTCCGAAGCCTTGGGATCACAGACATCACCAGGTCGTGGTGCTTGGGTGTTCGTTTTTGTTCTTTGACTTCGGCGACATCGATGGCTTGCCTGCGCTGGCTGCGAGTCGGACTGCTCTCTTCTCACCTGGCCTGTTGGCCATGAAGGAAGCCCTGACCTTTGCCCTGTCCAGCCCTGACCTTTGCCCTGTCCGGCCCTATCCTCAAGTAGCAGGATTACCTTGGGCAAATCATTCTCCCTCAACGGTCATCTTCCCTAAAAATGAAATGGTTGGACTTGGCTCTTTGAAACCCTCCCCTTACTAAACAGCTTGGGCTGACTCGTGCCATGACAGTATGTGACCCACAGAGCTCTGTGGCCTTCAGGATCAAAGGCTTGTTTCTTGCCCACCTCATGTGTCTGCTGTGTCCATGCCTTCTTTCCCCGGGGCTGAGACTGACTGAGCTCAAGTCCCCGCCTGGACGCTGGGGAGACACAGATGGAACCAGGCTCTAGCTCGGAAGACTGCTGCTCGGCAGTGGCACGTGTCCCTTCCGCCCCCGTTTCGTGGACCCCCCAGGTCTAGTCGCAGTGGATGAGGTGGGCAAGTGTGACGATCTCGGGGGGCGGGCCGCGTGGACAGTAGCCACAAACGTTTGGAACAGTACCGTGGCCTCTCATGTGCCTGTCACCACCATCCGTGGTTTATGCTGGGAATGTCGAGTCCGCGGTAGGAGCGTGGCCCACATGAAACCTTCAGGCTTTCGTGCTTGTATGGCTATTCCTTGACCGAGGCACTTCTGCTGAACTGGACTTGGAATGAATGTTTCGTTTGTGGGAGGGCTGGGAGGAACATTTAAAGGCCACACGTACTCAGCCTCTGATTCCTCACGTCTTAACTGTGGCGGTGCAGCCATGCGTCTCAGAACACCGCATGGAATTTCTCTACCGAGAAGTCTTAACAGATCTGCCAGTAAGACCTTGTTGCATAAGTGTTTAGATGAATTCCTCACATGTGAATTAGAAACCTTAGTTACATCTGTAAACGTTGAGGGTGTGACCTGGGGTGGCAGTTTTTCTTTTCAGAATCTTAGCGGGGAGGAAGGAACATGGAGAGGTCACTTATTTTCTTGAGGTTGGATGGAAATACTCCAGATAGATGAGCCTCACAGAGCCTGGTGCAGAGTACCTGTCAGGTCCCTGCTGTAATGTTTAACATCACTGATAACCGGGAAGGCTTTGCTCACCCAGAGAAACCTGCATCGAATTCACGAATTAATCTTCTCTGCAGATTCAGAACAAACAACTTGGGAAATTGAAATTTTACCTTTCCTCAACAAGCATAATCATGTTCACCAATTCTTAGAGAAAGAGCAGAAACCTAACCTAAAACTGCTCGTTGGACCTCAGCGGTCAGATGATTTCCAGGTCTTTGGATGTGAAAAATATTAAAAAGTTTTCCTTGTGAGCTTGGCTTTTCAAAGAGGATCCCTTCGGAAAGTTGGCAGATACTTACTTTCCTGGCATGAGGATTAGGTTTTTTTCTTTTCCCCTCCACCCAGCGCTGTGACAGGGTGGAGTGTACTTTCATGAAATTGCATGTTTCCAAAATAGGACTCCCTGTTACATTTTACTGCTGTTAGCATCAAATTGCTAATCAAAAATAAGCAAAAACCAAACATTCTAGAAATAGAATTTTGGCTCATATTCTCTAATTTAGTCTTCATCTAGGATAGAATTATTATATTTTAGAAACGTGCCCTTTGAGCAAAAATGGAGCAGACGGTGTCAGAAGCGGTCCATTTCATTCTTGTTTCCTTGAGCTCATGTAGGAATATTTGCAGTCTCATGTGGTAACGGCGCCATATCATTAACGCCGCTCAGATTCTCTCGTAGCCTGGGGGGCTTCCAGGAAAGGGCCCCACATTCTTTGGCTCCTCGGTTTTGTATTCCAGTAGAAGCCTACATCCAACCTAAGTACAATACCGGGAACAACTCTGGTATTCCTTGCTAGTGGGTTGGCATTCACCGTCGCCTAGGATGGGATGGATCTGTAGGAGAACTTGCTCATTATAGAAGGGGTAGTTGTAGATAAAGTTGGCATTGACAGGGGAAGAAAATGGGAATGATTGTTTTGCTGGATTCTGTGGATTTCTGTTCCCAAAGGTCTCAGCTGATCATGTTCACTTCCAAGGTGACATGTAAAAAATCTCTAGCTATGGCAGATAATGGCAAGATAAAACCTTTAAAAATGTTTTACTTGTTCTTAAAAATTGGACCCTTAATAGTGCACTAGAGGGAAAAACATGACAGCAGTGGTCCAGGAGGTGATGAGCATCCCTGCAAGGCAGAGACTGTCTCAGACTTCTCCAGGGTGTCCCTCGGCCGCTAGCTGACTTAAACATACAGGAAGTGCTTAGTAAGTATGTTGTATACATTAACTGATGTAGTCAAGTGACGTGGACAGGAAGTAAAAGTTTTGATTTGGTAGTGCACCATGTAAAATGATTATAAATATTTTAGGTGAAAGAGAGGATGGGATTAGGAAAAATAGGTCTTTTTTCTATTACCTATTAACTAAAAACAGGTTTTACATATTTCCCAGTGCCCGTCCTTCCAGTCTGAGTGCAGGTTTTTCCCACCAGAGACTGACGTGGTCATCTTCATCTTGGCCAGGGGAGAAGTAGTCGAGACTCCCCCGGGCTGGGCGAGGAGCCTAATTATTCCATCAAACGGGCGTTCGATCACCGAGTGAGGCTACCCAGGATACAAGCCAGTGCCAGTGATAATTAGCTCTCAGTGCTGATTGCCTGTCTCCAAAGGCGTCGGGCTTTGGGTCACTCCAGAGTTCCCTTGATTAACCTGTCAAAGCTAAGAAAGAGTATTGAGTTAAGGCTACCAGGAACAGAAAGCTTGTGAGTGTTTGCCAGGAATTAATGCTGGAGGAGTCTGTCTTGCTGAAAAGGTGACTGTTTTAAAAGTATGATCAAGGGAAGTGAAGTCTTGGGAAGTCAAGTTTGGGGTGAGGAGATTTCTGAATGTTTAGGTCATTCTAAGAGTGTAATTTTATTGGCAAGGAGACAGTACATTGCATGAGCTTCTAAGAGCAGTGGTCTCATCTGAGGTTTGATGTTGTGTACGGACACATTCTGTCCATCTAGACTTCACTGGTTTGAGACGAAGTACAGATGGACGGAATGTACTTTGGGTTGGAAGGCTCAGTATTCTGTTAGATTAGATTTTCGTGAGTCAGAGACATGTAGGGCAAGCTTGGCCCTGTAGAGTTTTATCCTTCCCATTAGCAGGATTCCAAATATTTGGCCTATTTGCGATCCGGACTACCAAACCTTTGAGTTTAAAAACTGGTGTGTTTCCAGTTTTTTTCAGGAATGCACACTGTAGAATGTAGCTTTGGCGTCCATGTCGCTGTGGGGGTCCGGGCGTGGAAGGCTGTTCTGATTCTTGGTCTCTGTTATGAGGAACTGGCCCTTATCAGTAGTTCATCCAGCTGACCCACAGTGAAGTGATTCGCTGAGAATGCTCTCAGACTCAGAGAGAACGGGATGTGGCACCTGCCACATCAAACAAAGATAAACACGGGCAGAGGTCACTTTCCATCTTTTAGAGAGCTGACCTTTATCAGCATCACCTGTGTATCCCGCTGTGGACACAAGGTTTTAGAGACATCACCGTGGTGGGAATGTGTCCCAAGTATGTGTTGTTAAGATGATCTGTCCCTCTCTTCCCATGAACAGATATCAGTATTACCTGCAAGTCAAAAAAGATGTCCTCGAGGGGCGATTACGCTGTACCTTGGAGCAAGTGATCCGGCTGGCTGGCTTGGCCGTGCAAGGTAAGAGACAGTGGTGTCTAGAGCGTGGAGTTCCATTTTCTGTTGGATTACAGTGTGGCTGGCCTCTCGGAAGTTCAGTTTACTTAAAGATCCTTTAGAAACTGTCCCTTTCCATTTCAAGTTATGTTAAAACTGCAGAGTTAGCAATTCATTGGCAAGATGGCAGACTTCTCAAAGCTGTTTGCCGATTGCTCAAGCTTGTATAATTTACTTTTATTTGAAGAAACAGCGGCTTTCATCCTGACTTTAATTAAAGCCACATTTCAGGGTTTGTGGAACATTTTCTCAGAATTATTTCGCTGCCCAATGTCACATTTCGAGGCTCGATATTATGACTCTGTGACTTTCCCATCAGGTTCAAGTGTGATAGCTTTAAACATTGCAGTATAATTTATTCTTACACAGCTAAAGAGGTCAATTAAAATGCACAGTCGTAATGTGAAACAACAAACATGTCTTGCATTACATTTATCTTTCAACCTATCCTACTTAGATTTATCGGACAGCTCTTTTTTATCTTGTCTAAATTAACACATATTTTACATATGTTTATGTAACATGTTACATAATATTTTACATGCATTTACACATAAATAAATGTGACTCTTTATTGAGTGGCAGCTTAAATGTCTTTAGTCATGTTCCAAAGGAGAAGATAAAAATACGATTTGTTAAGAGAAGTGTGTTTCCCTTTCAGTCATTCTTTTCTTTAAAATCAGTTAACATCTAAGAAGCCTGCCAGCCGCCGAGTCTTTGCTATGCGGGCTGTTATTGTAGAAGAGCATTCACAGCTTCTACAATAAGCTGTGAACTGACCCTCCCGTCCCACACCCTGGGCTGCAGCTGAATCTTTTGGGTTCTAAAGTGTCTACAGGGGTGGCCTTCCCTTGACCGCTTTCATTCCGGGGTATTCGCAGGTTAGCAGTTTTTTGTCAGCCGTCCAGTTCCTAGTAGTAATTCACTTGTGTCATTCCCATGTGGATGGAAGGACAGAAAATATATCATATCCCATCTGTCTATGTAAAGACCGGAAGAGGAAGGCACGGCGCCCAGAATAATGTAATGACAATTCGTGGTTGTAACAGAAAAATTAGTAAAGCGATATAAAAAGACACCCTTAACTGGGAGAAGAGAGAGAAGATCCAGTATGTCCCTCATTTTCAAATTGGATCTTTTTTTCAAAAAAGGCTTTCTATACTGGTCGCTTTCTTTGGTCTCTATTTTTTTCCCTCTCATTCTTTGGTCAATAGACTTATTACGGCATCCTGGATGTGGGGAAATGCTGGCGGCAGCTTTCAGGCTGAAGGAAGTTGGTGAACTTACTCTGGATTCTCTTCTCATTGGGCCCTGGAAGCTGGCTGTGGAGTGTGGTGAAAACCACCTCTAGCTATAATATTTGTAAAACCATTTTCGTGAGCGCTGTTATTGAGCATTAGAAAGACACATCAACAGAGATATAAGTTGTGATGAAATGTGATAACCGATGACTAAACTTGGAAACAGGCAGAGCGCGTGATCTTTGCGATTCCTGAAGGCCTCGCCCAGTTGGTGACTGGTCACGTGCATCCTTCTCAGCAGTGTCTTTCCGTGGGCCTACTGTGTGGGCCCTGGCGTTCTGTATCCCTTGTTACTTTAAACTTACCTGAATCCATTTTCACCTGATGCCAAACCTTTTACATGAAATGAAAATTTCATGCTACTTTGGTTTTTTTTTCCTTTGGAGAGCAAGTGGGATCAGAAGCAAGGCATTTATAGATTCAGGATACAGACTTGCTGTGTTCGTTTTGCATGGGCTCAAACATACGTGGCAAGATGAAAACAGGACAAAACAGAGGTGTTTGGCATCTCGCACTGTGTGAAGACGTTTCGTAGGAGGCATAAAGATTGGCAAGGCTGCTTGCCAAGGTGATTTACAGTGGGAATTTCCAGCTGCACAGATATGAAGAGATGCTGGACAGGTTCGGCTCCTCAGTTCTCTAAATTAACCTTGCATTAGAAAGTCCCCTTGGCAGACATTCTTAAGATATATGTTGATGAGTCTTTAACACAAAGGTAAATATGTATGTTTGAAATTTTAAAACTAGTTTAGGAATTGCTTTCAAATTCCCCCATTCTTTCTAGAAAATTGCCTAGCAGTGCTTACATGCCGATATTGACAGTATTGCTAAGTAAACATGGTAACAATAGCAAACACATCTTGGCACCGTTTTTATTTAATAACAGTGCAGAAATAGGGTGATGTGTGGAAAAATACATGTGATAAGTTCACTCTAATTTATTACATCTTGAATTTCATATGATGAAGACTACTCCTCTCCCCTTCTTTTCAGCTGATTTTGGAGACTATAATCAGTTTGATTCTCAAGACTTCCTCAGAGAATATGTGCTGTTTCCTATGGTAAGTATAATTTCCTTTGTCTTAACTTTCTACCTTCTTTGGATGTGTAATTCTTTCCTTTGGAAATCCTAGAGCATCTCACACACACATATTCCCTAGAGAGGAAAGTCCATCAATTTATAAAGTACAGACAAGGTTTATAAAAAGTTAAGATGCTCTTCCCACCTCTTCGAGACACTCTCCTGACTCCCACCCCATCCCCCACGCCCCAGCATCACTGCCACCACCAGCGCCCTCCAATGCCATGGGTCTCTTCCTTCCTGGGCACACTGAGCTTGTTTCCAAACCAGAGCTGGTGCATTTGGTTCCCTTTGCCTGGGAATGCTCTGCCCCAGATCTTCCTATGACTTGTCATTCAGGTCTTGATTCAGATGTCACCTCCTTAGAGAGGACTCTTTTTTTTTTTTCCTTAACTACATGGTGCACTCCAGCCATCAACCACTAACTACTAAATCACCTTCTCTCTGTTTACCGAAAGAGCTCTTTCAGTATCTAAACTTCCCCTCCCTTGATTGTCAGCTAGAATTTCATCTCTGTGGTCCAAAGCAGGGACCCTCGGTCTTATCCACTATTGTCTGGCTTATAGCCTGTGCTCACAAAAATTCATTGAATGAGTCATGAAGTGAAATGTCCATTTCTGGGTTAAATTAGGGGTGAGGCTAGGTTTTAATCAGTAGGGAATTTTTGATTGTTTATTTTTGGTAGCTTCGGGGTAAATGAGAAGTTGAGGAAGGATTAAAACAATTGAAAAGCATTGTTAGGGAGGAGTTATACCCACTCCAACATTCTGGCTCTGATTTTAGAAATGGTTATTCATCACTTATTTTTTTGATCAACGGTTTGGCCCAAACACTGACCCGGGTAACTAACCCTCTGAGGGATGAACTTATATAAGAAACAGTGCTTGTTCTCAGGGAGACAACAGACTGGTTGAGTCAGTTGGGAAGTTTGCCAAATCCAAATTTAAGGCCAAGTGTAATAAAGTCATATATCAGGATTTTATGTGGGGAGAGGTTACATGTGCATGAAAGATTAGGGCAGGTTGAAAGGCTAATGGTATGTGAACTGCATCTTAAAGGATGGGCAGGATTGCCAAGAGATAGGGAGCAAGGGATGATCTAGAGAGACAAGGAACGGAGGCAAGGTGGCGTGAGTGACTGGGTAAGAGTCAGCTGGCCAGTCTGACTGTCACTCAGGAGAATGCGAGGGACCCGAAGGTGCCAGATGAGACAGAAGCATCTGAAGAATTGGAACGCATGGGCTCCGTCCAGGCCCCGCGCTTGGAGAACTGCTGGGCTGCAGCGATGGGACCTTTGTGGGAGGAGGTCAGATGAGAATCTGTTTGAATCTGTTCTTGGCAAGAGATGAGAATTAGGTGTTAGCAGTGAAGAGAAAAACAAGAGAGCAAAGCAAGAGCTATTTTGGAAGTGAAATGGCATCTGATCTGCTGTGGCATCTGGGAGAAAGTGGCATTCTCTGGCGGCAAAGGTTTTGAGAGGCTACAGTCATCACCCACAGTCAGCGCATGAGATGAATTTAAGTTGGTCCAAAACTGACTTTGTTCTTACAGATCAGAGAAGTACTTACTGCAGGACCTCTAACTTCACGAATAGTGCTATCCTTATTCTTTTTCCCCCCAAAGGAAACAAGTTTATATGCTGGGCCTGCTGGTTTTTGTCTTATTAATCTACTCATTGAATCAACCTCCATTCAAAGGGATGAACATATTACTTAGCAGAGAAATTCTTGACGGGATTTAGTGTCAACACGCTTGAGTCAACATCTCTCCCGTCTCAGAAGCTGCCCTGAAAAGTCAGGATGTTTTCCGGTTTGCTTGGCGGGAGGAAAGTGAAGCTCCTCCGACAGCGTGTGTGTTTTTGTCTCAAACAGAGGCAATGACATAGATTGATAATCTTTCACTGCTACTTTTTTTCTACCTTTCTTTCATTAATGGTCTAAATCACATAGCCTTCAAGGCTTGGGTGCTATTTAGAATTCTCAAAGCTGATTACCAGCGTGATATTTATGAGTTTGTAGATGGTAAAATGCCTCGACAGGTTAAAGTATGATGGGGTAAAGCAGTTATTTTGTGTATTACACATTTTTCAAAATAAGACTGTCTTTCCACTGGGCTGTAAGCAGATCAGATACTTAAACAGCATAGACCTTGTTAAATCTCAGAGGGACAGACAAATACTGATATTCTTATGCTCGGAGCTAAAATTTCCCTCTTCAGGATACTAGCTACTAGGGGCTGATAACTATTTGCCTTCAAATTCAAATTAATTAAAGTTTAAATAAAATTTAAAAATTTAGTACCTCAGTTGCATTAGCTACATTTAAAAAGTGCTCAGGAGCCACCTGTGGCCAGTGGCTACTGCGCTGGAAAGCTTAGACAGAGAACATTGCCAGCATCACAGGAAGTCCATTTGGGCAGCGCCGAGGATGATGGGACAGAGGCTGACGTCAGTGTGTACATCTGCATGCTGAATTACTGGCTTTCGTCGTCAGCCATGGATCTTCCCCAGGCCCCTGCCCTCCCACCCCCCATGTAGCCTGTGGTCAGGAGGTTCAGAGTGTGGGAGTCAAGCACTCAGGGCCCACATCCTGGCCATCCACTCACTGGCTGGACGAACTCGGGAAGTTTACTGAACCACTTTCTCATCTAGTAATGAGGGTAACGAGCCTAATTCGTTGTGAGGATGGAAGGAGAGCACACAGATAACCGCGTAGGAAGGAAGGCAGGCGGACTATGGGAAAGGTTTTGAGAGAGAGACACAGAGTGGACAAGGAAGGCCCCGAGGAGGGGCAGTTGAGATTCAGCTCGGGGGAATATGGAAGCCCCATCAAGGAAGTGCTAGCCGAGACTGGATCTGAAGGACAGAGTGGCATTTCGTGATGGGCAGGGTGGTTCTCCCAGGAAGGGGCAGCACACGTGTGGATGGAGATGTGAAGGCCGTCTGCCTGAGGAAGAAGAGTGTGCCCAAGCCTGCGAGCCCCTGAGAGAGAAGGCCTGGGAGAAATGGCCTGGTCACAGGGACGTGGTCTGCGTGCCAGGTGTTGACCTAATGGAGTTGGCAGTGGGGAGCCACGGCAGGCTGTAAACTTTCTTCTTGGTTCCAGGAGAGCTTTCAAAGAGAAGAATGCATTCCTTTGGTGGGGGAGGGAAGATGGGATGAATGGCTACGTTTGATCTCATAAAGTAACAGAGTTTGTCAAATGGCATTTCTGCAGCAGAGAAAAGAACAAAGTTAAGTACACAGGGCGCTCCCCAGGTGTGCAGCTGTGCACAGGCGTGCGCTCTGCCATTTTCCCTCCGTGCAGGGCACCGTCACTCATCTCTGTGGCGGGGGCACATACCTCGGGAGCCCCCAGATGCAGATTGAGGCTGTCGTGGGAGCACAATAGCGGAGGGTTACCTGTGGACATTTTCTTCTTTAAAAGTAGGAAGCAGAGGTTTAATGCCGTGCTTTTTGATCTTCACTTAATCTTTTTTTTTTTTTTATTTTACTCTGTTGCCACATGCCTTTCGTTAGCTTTTTAACATTAGTATCGGGTTCTTACTACTACTCAGTGGCTAGGCGCGCGCGTGCACACACACACACACACACACACACAGCTAAATCTGAGCCATGTGGCATCTTTGTTATTTCATAACATAAAACAAACTGTTGCGCTCATTTCCTATCATGACCTTGAGTCATTTCAATGGATGGCCAAACAGGAAACAGCAAATTAATCAGTTAACACGTGAAAAATAGGAACTGTCTGTAATTCCCTGCATCTTCTCTAAGGGGTCTTGTGACCATCTGCAGAGCTATAGAATGCCCAGTATTTAGTTACACTCTCATTGTCCAGCCTTAAGAAATACCAATTTTTTTTCCTCACATTTTAATACGTTGAGGTGGGATGTTTCTTGCAGGTTTGAGATGTACCTTTGGGGAGGTAGTGTTTCCTCAACAAGAAGTTGTGAAATTGGAGATAATCTTTATATAAATGGTGTTATAGAATTAAGAAAACATTTTGGATGCTTTCTGCCCAAGTGTCAGCCCCTTGCACCCCTACCCACAGCGTGACGATGCGCCTCAGACAGCTTCACCAGGACACAGCGCAGGGTCCCCCTTCTGACACCCCCTGTGGAGCTCAGAGGAAAGTGGCTCACACCTGTGTTTTCCTCGGTGCCTGCCCGCCTGGGAAGTCAGGCACCTGGGCCACCAGAGGGGATAAGACGAGCTCTAGCATCACCCTGTTTGTCAGGGTCTCGGGAACTGATGGCTCTGGTCTCCCTGTCTTGGATTTATTTCTCCAGGCGTCATGGCTCCGTCTCAGATGGAGCTTTGCTGGGAGAAGTTTAACAAGCCCTATGAATGCTCCCTCCGTCATTGAAAGGGACTTGGGAAGAGATGTGTGCAGTTGGCTCTCTCCCATGAGAGCCGACATACCCCTGGTCCTAGGGGCCTGGGATTCAGCTGGGAGACGCCAGCTGGTCCCCTACACCCCTGTTAACGCACAGAGCTCCCCTGAGGTGTTTCAGCCATCGTGGCCCCTTTTACTCCCAAGGCTCCGTCAAGTAACATCTAAACGAGCCCGCTCCGCCTTCAGGTGGCTCTGACTCAGTTCGCTCGTATCCTGGTGGTGGACAGACAGGCCAGGCTCAGTCCCTTCCTAGGCTCTGATTTGAAGGGACGATGGCCTGGACACTCGTTTGCCTGTACCCTGATTGTTAAAAAGGTATGTCCTTAGAAAGCATTTTTAATAAAAGTGAGTCTGAGGGGCAGGCAGATAGGCGAGAAGGAGGTAAATGGAAAAAGAACGATTCCCGCACCTCTAAGTTATAGTGGAGAGCCCCTTTAGGAAAGTAAAAATGAACCCTCAGTCCTAAAAATTACTGCCTTTAATTCGAAGGAGTGTAGGGGAGATTGAGGAATTGAGGCTAATCAGGGCATCTTCTGGAGAAGAGAGCTTTTGAGATTTGCAAGCAGGATAGTAAGTGACCTTCCCTGCTTTCTGTTTCGGTAGGATTTGGCCCTGGAAGAGGCTGTTCTGGAGGAGCTGACGCAGAAGGTCGCCCAGGAACACAAGGCCCACAGGTAAGGCCGGCAGAGGGCAGGGGGCCAGCACCGGGCCTCTCACTGCCAGGATGCTGGCCTGAGTCGACACAGTTTTATTTTTTCCAGTATATGATTTAGCTGGGCTCTGAGAGGTGTGTGCAGATTGGAAAACTGCTACTCACTCTCCCTCCCTCCTCTCCCCCTGCCACCCCCGTCACACACACACACTTTGCTTCTTTAATGCCAGCTAGCCCACAGAGATGTGGAGTTGGTGGCCGGGAGAATTCCCCTCTGGGACCTTCCTCAGAATCTGTTGCCAGACCTGGGAAACCTGGAGGTGCTTGTGCTAAGAGAGAAGACCTCCAAGAGCTACTTGGGGTGGGAAAGTCAAGGTTATAAGGGAAAAGGAGGGTGACTTTAGCTGGAGGAAGCACTGAGCATTTGCTGTCAGGACTACTGCTGTTCTTTGGGACCAAAGGGAAACAAACGTCCTTCCCTTCTGACCTCAGAGGACCTCCCAAAATATCATCCTCATAAACGTTTTATTGTTTTTTTCCTTTTTCCTTTTTTTTTTTTTTTCTTTTTCAACAGCTCAGATTTTTTTCCCAGGTAGGAGAAAAACAACTTTTTTTTTTTTTTTTTTTTTTTTTAGAAGCAGGCAGCATTATTCTCAGGGATGTCTGGAATAATTATTTAGTGTTTTATAGGGCTGCGGCTCTTAATTAAACACTTCACCTTCCTCTTATTATTCCCAGTGAAGAAACAGCTACTGGGGAATATGTTAATGAGTTACTTGGTAATGCACCGTGCCCTCACAGTTGGGTGATGATTGCTTTTCCCAGAACTGGAGCTCAACCACAGCTCTGGAATTTGCCAGTAGGAGGATAGGATCTTCCACTTGACTTTGCTCTCCTTTAACCATTTCCTCCTTTGCTGTCTTTTGATTTTAGTGGAATCCTGCCGGCCGAGGCTGAGCTCATGTACATCAACGAAGTGGAACGTTTGGATGGATTTGGACAGGAAATCTTCCCCGTGAAGGTAGCCTACCCTGGCTTGTCCTTGGCTTCACCCTTCTCAGAACGGCACAGACATTTGGGAAACCAGTGTCGATGGCAGCAGGCCAGAACAACGTAGCTGTCTTATTGCCACATGCCATTAGTTGGCAAGTCCAGTCTACTTGAGTAAAGTGAAGACTTTTTGGTAGCTGAGAGATTTTGATGTTTTCTATGGACTTCAGCAGAAGACAATCCACTCATAAGACAACCTTGTGAGCTGAGTACCAAACACCAGCCGATCTGGCGCCACGAAGGTATCCAGGGCACACATCCTGCCTTATAACAGGACAGGCAGCTAATAAGGTCGTGTGTGCCTTTGCAAAGGCCCCATGCTTATTCTCTCTTCTCTGCTTCGAGCCGGTACAGAGATTATGAGGCAGCATGAGCATCTCCTATATGCAGTCATGCTTTATTTCTCCTGCTCTATGGCACCCCTGCTGTGAGTTTCCATCCCCTTCGGTGGTTTCTGGAAGCTGAGCCTGGGAAGCGGGTACAGCACATCACATCCTTTGCAACAGTGCCACCTCCTGAAGTGGGTGTGGCTTGGGGGGGGTGTGGTGCAAGGAGGTCATAGTACACTGTCATATACAGAGCTGAGCCCATAACCCAAACCCATTGTCCTTTCTCTGCTGACCAACTTTACAAAAGATGGAGTTTCATCAGGAACCTAAAGCAACTGGCACATTTCAGCGGTTTGGGAGATGCCTGCAATTTCAGCGCAAACATTTCACTCCAAACTGGCTCCGCTGGCTGCTTTATACGTGTTCTGTTCCCCCTCTGTAGCACGTTCGCAATTTGCCTTAATGAGAACTGCCCATGTGCATCAAGTAGAATCGAGCAGGGTGGCCGCAGCTTGCAAAAAAGGCTAAATGGCTCTTTTGTAGATTTGTTTAATTTTCTTTCGCTTCTCTAGTGGCAGCCCTTCGCAGGGCCGTAATCCATTTTCCTTGCAATAATGCCTTATGAAGCCATCTGCATCCCACGCACATTTCAGCAGCCCATCTATAGCCGTGATAGTTCAGGTTATTGAAAATTCAGAGTCAACTTTTCTCCACTTCTAGAAAACCGACTTCCCAGTCCCGGGAAGTTGGAGGGTCATTTTCTTCCCTCCTCCCGCCCTTTTTTTTTTTAGTACTTCTGAATTGTGGGAAATAGGGAGAGTGGAGATGGTGTTGAAATCCCCCGTGCTTGGTTCTGATGCACTTTCTAGTATGCTCTTTGGTGGAAAAGTCCATGGGGGATACTACACCTTACCCTGAGTAGACAGACAGGCACTGCTGAGTCACTGCCAGTGGGCGTGAGTTAGCTGGGCTTCTTTTTTTGTCCCCCCTCACACATCTATTCAGGACTAATGTGACCACCAACAGGCCACGTGACTCCTGCCACCCTAGGGATGACGGGCGGGTCAGCTGGGTCAGCGGGGGACGGTGGGGTGGTCAGTGCTGAGACAGTGGAAAAGCAGACAGGAGAGTGTGCAGGTACAGACGGGGAGTGGTGCGGGGGTGAGGGCCCTGGGGTTAGTACAGGTCCTTGTCGACCAAGTCAAGTAAAAAAGCATGTCCTGGATGCGTCCTAGGGAAGCACATTGCCAGTCAGCGGGGGCTTTTCCCTGAGTGGTTCCTCAGAGGTTGTCAGGGTTGGGAGAGATGCTGGTCGGTTTCCAGACAGGTCTGCCCTCCGCGTCTTCAGACACAGGTGTGGCGGCTGTCTCAGTCCCGCCGGTGCTGTCAGGGCCCTCAGACATGGGGATGGCGCTTCTGGGATGAGTCACACCGAGCCGGGAGCCTCGATCCCTGGCTAAGCGAACCTTAAGTCGTGGCTGGTGCGGCGAGTGCCTCAGGCGTCTGTCCTGCTCCGCCCTGGTGGACCACTCTTCCTGAGTCCCCATCGCCATCCAGCTTCTGCACCCAGCTGCTGGCACGGTGCCCATTCCGCAGGGTCCGCAGGGGAACCTTTCCAGAGAATTTTTCTTTCTCTTTCCATCTCCATGTCACCTGTCTTCTTTTTCCACGTACATTTTTCTGTAGTGTAACTTACTTTTAATTTCCTGTCATTACCAAGGCACCGTTCTTTCTCTCCTAACAGTCTCTCTGCCACCAGCAGTTAGTTGTCTCATGCTCTCTCTGTTCCTGCTAGCAGACTCTTGCTCTGATGGAAGCTTTGGTAGGTGGGTCGAGAGGGGGTCACTGGGAAGGGACACTGTCTGTCGTCTTTGTGTCTTGAATGAGATCAGTGTTATGAGGAAAGCAGAGGTCATGCCCGTCCATCCTGGGCCTAGTTGTGCGCGGCCTTCCTCTTGCTCCGTGAAAAGGAACAAGATGACCCCCCGGTGAAAGCTGGGGGCTGGCTGACAGTTTGCTCACTGAATATGGAGCCTGGTCCCCACGCTGCTCCCAGCAGTGCTGGCAGCCAGGTCATGTTCTCCCAGGCAGGAGGTCGGAAGCACCCGGCTGCACCCAGAACCCAGACTGAAGATGAGACATCCGGGTTTCCCCAGCACCGGGCTGAGCAGATTGCCCGACGGTGGCGTCTGCGGTGCACCTGCCACTCCCATGCTCACAAAGCTCTCAGTCAGCGTTTAGCGTCTCACCCTGGGACGTGACTAGACAGCCAGGTATCATCCTACATGATGCTCTAATGGGAACGACAGAGGCCAACGGAATGAGAAGAGAGCCATGTGGAAGATGCCGGGACCCTGCGGAATGAAGAAAGGAACCCCTGCTCGAAAGACCGTCCTCAGTGTCTCAGAGATAAAGAAAAAAAAGAAAAAATATAAATATAAAAATATAAAAAGATTTGAAGGGATAGGTTGCTTTTAAAAGTGAACATTCAGAAAATAAAAAGGAACTCTCAGAAATTAAAAATATGATGTCAGAAGTGGAAACCTTAAGAGAGAGGGTGGAAGATAAAATTAAGAAAAATCTCACCAAAAACAAAAAAAAAAAACCCGAAGTAACGGAACGTGGGAGGCAGGAGATGAAATCAGAAGGCCAGCCTAGGACGCTGCCCATCTGAATGATGGGTGCTTTGCAAGGAGTGAGCAGAGGAAACAGCAGGTGGCAAACATCCCATTCCTGAGAAAACATCCCAGGACTGATGAACTCGAGGTTCTAAACTGAAAGGCCGAGCGTAGTAGGTGTGCAGAGACACACACTGGGGCTTTTTAACTGGTAGAAGCTGCTTTGTCTAAGTCTGGGGGGCCAGGTCTGCTGCCGTGGGCCTCGTTCAGACGAGCTCTAAAGAATACTCAGCTCTTCAAACTGTGTGTGTCTGTTAAAGCACATATGTAGTGAGCAGATGTAATCAGACTGTGCGTGTGTGATTTTGATTTAAAAAATGAAAGCTAACGTGAAAAGGTATTAAGAGTTGTCCATGAAAGAGGAAATCTGAATGCCGACGAATCTGAGGAAATCCTAAAATTCTTTTAAACAGGAAATGGGTTGCAGCAAATTGAGAAAAAGGAAAAAGTATACACAGAGTCTATTGGGATGTTCAGTGGGGTGCATCCCTTTGAGATCTCTGGTTACTTTATTGCCCAGATGCCGCCTGTGATTCATTCCATGTATGGGCGGGAAGCGGGGCGTGGTCCCACGGGTGGGCTGCAGCCCCAGTGCTGGGTGCCGCCAGGCCGCGGGGAGCTGCTCCATCGCAAACTGTCTTTTGTTGATCTTACACAGGACAATCATGGAAACAGTGTGCACCTGGGCATTTTCTTTATGGGGATTTTCGTGAGAAACCGAATTGGAAGACAAGCCATAATACACAGGTAGTCTTATTTGTCTTTTTTTCCCTTTTTCCCCTTGAAAGGACT